>JAODJU010000001.1:30608747-30621726 GCA_026776725.1 Gnathonemus echidnorhynchus
GCCTCCTGATTTCAAACCAAACTGTCCATAAACTGTTTGATCTGTGAGACGTGGGGGCTCTTGGGGGTGGGGGTTGGGGTTGGGATGGCAGGATTGGGCCCCAGCCAATTTCAGTGCCGGGGCAACAGTGGAGTTTGAGGCAACCCCATCAATGTCACCCATTACACACATTGAGCTCAATGACGGATCCGGCGATTCGCGGGGGGCAGCAGTGTCTGGGCTTTGTTAATGATTGAAGGGGAAATATTTTTGTAGCACCATGTTTATAGAAGATTACTGGCGAGGCACAAATAAGGTACCACACACACATTGACATTGATCTCTTTAACAATCCAGGTTTCAGGCTTATTTCAAATCTTGAACTGGAAAAGTGATTTCAGAAAATGGACGGATAGATTTTTTTTACAAGAAAATAACAACAATTCTTAAACATATGGGCCAGGTGTCTGTTTGGATGTAATCAGGACCAGGACTCCGTCGTGTTAATTAAGGAAAGATCTTTGCTGTGTTTCTTCATTCTGCTCGTCTCCACCTGCAGACTTGGTTTCACCTCCTTATCAAAGCTGGGATTATATCTCTTTCCGGTTTGCAGTATGTACCACCCCTGGGGGTGGGGATTTGAAGGGAAACTAAACAAAGAATTGTTTCATTTGAATTTAGTTTTAATAAATAAAAATGTATAAAATTTATAAAATAATTCACACAAAAAGTAAACAATAAAATATATATTATTAATTGCAAAATAAAATAGATAAGAACACTATGGATCTTTCCAGATTATGTTATATAAAGATTTGCTTTTGGTGGAGGTGTGGCATGAAGTAGTCATGTGACTGAGACTGCAGATGCAGACCTCCCACTGTCAGAAGACAGACCCCATCTTTAGTATCTGTGATTCCACCTGACATGTCTACAACAGCCCACTGTATATAAAGCAGATTTATAAACTCACACATAGACTAAAATCACGTCTTTTTCGTCCCCATTGTCAGCAAATGTCCCACCCTATTTGGCTCCCTGCTCTACTGTAATTAATTATTAATGGGCAGGTCAAAGATTTGATTTAATCTCTTGATTAATCTCGCAATTAATTTAATGAGGTTACACTATAGCACTCGCCACATTTTCTCGCCACAAGCCCACGTAAATGTGTTTTATTGTACGGTCGGCCCACCTTGCTTCAAACAGATATGCTTTTGAGTCTACAGCCTAACTCAGTTAAATGGGCCATTGTTTGTACATAAATATTTTTTATATGCTTTTTTAATACGACATTTCTCGCCTGGCCTTCTGTGCTGTGAATGTTGACACACATAGTAACTTTCAGCACAACGGCCCCAAAGAAAATGTACTGTGCTGAAGTTACCGGCCTGCCCTTTTCTACCCCATTGTGTGGTTGTCCCTTTTGGGGGGGGGGTGTGTCATGGGCACCTGGCCAGAAAGGTCAGCTGCTTCCTGCCAGGAATAGCAGCCTGATGCTGAGCCAATAGCGGGTTCTGTAGGGTGGCTGAGGAGGCCGCACCCCCGACGACCCCGTGATATTGACCCCGTGCTGACCTTTTGCGGACTTGTCACTGAAGATCACCGTACAGCACATGACCTGTCATAATAAAGGTCAAGCCGGGAGCAGATGTCAAGGTGGTAAGCAAAGACCCTATTGGTCCAAAGGCTGGGGGGGGGGGTTGTATTTCTTCAGTGCCCTTGTAAGAAGCTTGGCACATCACAGCCCCACCTAATGGTATCGCTTACAATAAATTACACTGCCCACTCACACTGTTGAGTATTTGCTGAAGCAGATTAAGTGCAGTAGTCTGTGGTACCATAAGATATATCTGGAATATAACCCATCAGTTTACTCGTCACAAATTTGAGTTCTTAATCTTTGCAACACCTGATTTGTATGTGAAAGAAACAATATTACGTTTCCTTGAGAAATCCGTAGAGCTGTCAATGGGCGATATTGAGACACAACAAACTCAACGAAACAGAAAAATGAAATCCCCAGAGAAGCGTAGATTTAAGAAGCAAAGCTTGTACTTAGTTCCTGCTAGAGAGGGATCGCTGCCAAGAGAACGGCTTTGGTGTCCTAATGCGAGGAAAACAATCAAAATGACATACATTTAACATAACAGGGATTCGCAGCTCGGCTAGGCTTCCTGCTTCTGTGGATGAATTCATCTGAAACAACTAGACACTAGTAGTTAGCTGTGGTTTCATTTAATTGTCCTTTTATCTCTCACGATAGTTGAAAAAAAAAATAAAGTGCATTGTGGGTAGCACTGTTGCCTCATACCTCCAGGGTGGGCGGTTCGAATGCTGTTCCACAACTATGTGTGTGAAGTTTGAATGTTCTCCTGTATCTATGCAGGTTTCCTCCAGGTAGTCCTGCACTTCAAAAACATGTATTTAGGTGGACTGTTTCGTCTACATTGGGACTGGTTTTGTGTGGGTGCTTTGCGATAAACTGCCACCTCCTCCGGAATGTTCCCCAGCCTGGTGCCCCGTGCTGCCTGGGATAGACTCCAGGCCTCACAAGGCTCTGTACTGGAAAAGTGGTTATGGAAGGTGGATTGATCTAAAACAACTAAAAAACATAAAGCAGGTTGTTCCTGCCAGAGGTTCGGTTCCTGGATACGAGTCTTGTGACTCTGCAAGACGACGGCACAGAAACTTTCTCAGTAAAGTCACTTTTACCTGATATAGGCAAAGGGACTGCAGGACCATGTGTATCCCTCTTGATTTTAGGACAAGGAGAAAATAATAATTTATTTTTGGAGCACATAGTTAAAAACAGACCAAAGGCAAGGTTTACATAATTTATTGGAGAGTTTATTCAGGAACTGCTTTATTAATAAATAAGTATTTAGCATTTTTTATATTGATTTCCACCCACGTTTTATTATTGCCTGGTAATCCATTCACATGTTGGTTAGCAGGAAAACAGCGATGATGCTGTTGTTTTACACATTCTTTGAGCTAATGTACATCTACCATTGAAGGGTAATGGCTTAACTCTAAGAGGGACTCAATGTGTTAAATCTTTGCGTTTCAAGATCCTGACATCAAGCAAAGCAATGCAGATGTAAAAATAGATCTTCTGCCAGACTAAGACACTCTCTTCTCTTGGAAACTGCGTTGGTACCTGGCCAAATGTCAAACGATATTTAAATAGCTTTTAATTTCAATTGTGTTTGTGGGAAAATGTCAGTCCCGGATCTGATCCCGTTCCTGTAATTAAATTTCTCATTTGAGAAAGTGTCAGTATTACGTATTTGCACGGTAAATTCTGTATTGTACCAACATTGTTCTGTAATTTATTCATTAGTGGCAGGAGCTTGTTTTAATTACAGTATGGATTCACTGTTTGTAATCCATATGTATAATCTATGGCACCTAATGCCAATAGACTGCATCATGATTGAAATGTGCCCTTGAATCTGCACTACTACTATATTTTTTAAAGCATCTTCAAATTATTTATCTATTTATTTTACAAATTCATGCAAATTCCAGAAAACATTACAATTATGGATCAAATGTCTAACAAAAAGTATCAATAAAAATATAGAAATATTATCCCTTTCAATTCTTCAGGAACAATACATTTGTAATTGATAACTTCTGGTAATTATGTTCTATTGCTGAATAATACTCAGTGTTACATCAATGTGTTATATATGTGTTATATGTTATATGTGTTATATATATTATATATATATTGTGTGTGTATGTGTGTGTGTACAGGGGTGTGTGTGTATGTGTGTGTACAGTGGTGTGTGTGTGCATGTGTGTGTGTACAGGGGTGTGTGTGTGTGTCTGCGTGTACAGGTGTGTGTGTGTACAGGGGTGTGTGTGTATGTGTGTGTACAGGGGAGTGTGTGTATGTGTGTGTATGGGGGTGTGTGTGTATGTACAGGTGTGTGTGTGTGTATAGGGGTGTGTGTGTATAGGGGAGTGTGTGTGTGTGTGTGTACAGGTGTGTGTGTGTGTGTACAAGGCTGCGTGTGTGTGTATTGGAGTGCGTGTGTATGTGTGTGTACAGGGTAGTGTGTGTGTACAAGGGTGTGTGTGTATATGTGTGTGTACAGGGGAGTATGTATGTGTGTGTGTATGTATATGTGTGTGTACAGGGGAGTGTGTATGTGTGTGTGTGCATATGTGTGTGTGTACAGGGGTGTGTGTGTGTATGTGTGTGTACAGGGGAGTGTGTGTGTGTGTGTGTGTACAGGGGAGTGTGTGTGTGTGTGTGTGTGTATGTGTGTGTACAGGGGAGTGTGTTCCTATTGACGAAGTCCTCTAAGATGTGGCCACTAAAGTGGAGGCACAGTGCTGATGGCAAGGTTAAAGAAACGGCAGCTGGAAGCGATGAGGGAAGGAGTGACTAAGTATTGAAAATTGGGAAATGCGATCGCGGCCGAGGGGGAGGCAGACAGGTTGCCGTCCTGCCCGCTTAGTGCCATACCGCCATCCCCTCGCTGCTGCCCCCCCCCCAAAAAAAAAGCCGCCTGCCTTGTGGAGACGGTCGTCCTGCGTTACCGGCATTTGGCTGACATTCCCGGGGGCTGCTGATAAGACGGCCAGGCAGGGGGGACGGTCCGCCCCAGCTCCGTCGCACCCCACGCTACTGGGGCTGGAGTCAGGCTGTCTGTCCATATCTAGCTCAGAATAAGACACCCTGAGCCCAATCTGAAAAGGAGGGGTGTGGGTAGAGGAGCCGGCTTGGAGATGGCCTTAGTGGTATATCGTATTAACCTTCTGATAATGCGTCCCTGCTTAGCGCGAGACATGGGAAGGTGGCATCGCATTTTAGCCAGACTGATCAATGGCACTTATGTATTGGGTCGAGCAGTGTGTAGTAGATGTATGGCTCGACTTGTCGGCTCGCAATTAAAGGGGAAATAGATTGTGCAGTAAGATGAACCTGCGGCCGCCCACTCCCTGCAGACTCATTTGTCTTGTACAGTTGAGTGTGGAGAGACGGACCCGTGTTTCAAAGGTGAAGGGAGCACAGGTGGAGCAACACGCTGACCCCCACTTACCCATCACATTGTGGGGCAGCAGCTGCAGAAATATAGAGACCAGTAATATAACAAAGAGACCTAATTTTGGGCGGGAATATGCCGGACATGTTGATGGCTGTTGTGGAAGGGCTGTTCCTATAATTGGTCATGCCATTTGGACTCTATGGGGCCACCAGTGGCGTAATTGCAGTAGATCTGATAAGGGTTAACTGTCCACGGTGGGTGCAGAAACACTCTCTGCAGCCGTCGCTTTTGATGTCCAACGCGGCTCCCTATCCACACTACCTGCCTGAATGTCAAGCAGTGGAGATGGCGTGGGGCTTGACATTATATCTACGGGTTATCATTATATTTTTTTCCCCCCCCCTGATCGATAGACTCTCCACCACAATGGTGCTTCTGGGGCAACTGTCACTGCTGGTTAGCGATTGACCATTGGGTATCATTAGGGGAGTCTGCAAGCAATAGTGTGTGTGTGTATGGGGGGTGGGGGGGGGGGAGCCAAGTCTTTCTTTTTTAGCCTTCTGGACTTAGTTGACCTTTCACTTAGAAAGCAGCTGGAGCACCAAGATATTTAATTGAATGGAGTCTTCAGATGTATTTTGGAGAAGTGAAGAGAGAGTACTGGAGGTACGAGTAGCTGAAGGAAGGGGAAAGAAGGGAGACTGGGGCAGAGGGAGGGAGAGGGGGAAAAAAACCTAGCTTGACCTTCAAAGCCTAATTGATAGGCTTTTCATAGACCTTGTTTGAGATGTGCTTGGTCCCTGTTGTTCAGCAGACCCTTAGAACTCCTGTAGAAGCACAAAGTCAGCTGTAGAAAGGGAGTCCCCAGTGACCCGGCGCAATCAATAGCAGCCGACGCAGTTAACGAGAGCCATGGTCCCTCTCTAACTTTCACAGGCTCCATTAACTAGCGGGGCTCTTCCCTAATTTCACTGCCATGACTTATTAATCTAAGCAAATGCGGCACAACCGCAGGCAGGGGCGGTATGGGGGGGTGATGGAGGGAGTGCCGAAGGTGGGGTTCGGCGTTAAAAATAAGGTGGCTGTCATAACACGGAATCAAAGTTAACAAACGAGCGGAGATCGAAACCAAGGATACCTTTGCCTGCCTTGGCCCCCAACTCACCCCAAGGTTTACATCTCTAAGCATATGATCAAATTTGGTCAACACCTTAACCTGAGTCTTCCATTTAAGAAAAACAGTTTAGCAGTGACATCATAGGCCACAATGCCTTTTGGCCGGACAGGGGGCCCGAGACTCGCCTCAGCTGCCTTATCCGTCTGTCACGGGAGGGTGCAGGATAAGACGACCCGGGCCTTCGTCGAGAGCTATTTAAACAGCCCGATTCCCCCCGCGAATCGAGAAGGAGGCAGGCTGTCTCGCTCTTCTGAAGGCTGCGGCCTTGGACACACAGAAAGGATTTTTAAAGGATCATGTAAGGAGATCAACAGATAAGCAGCTAATTTTGTGTACTTAGGGAGCAAATGATTGAGTACCCTCCCCGCGGAATTCCGCCAACTGAAAGGATGAAAGCGGGCAAGGGAGAAAAGATCTTAAAGTATTTCGGCATTAATGCTGATCGCTAAAATTAAAGATTTATACTGCTTGATTGGGCTCGCCAGCAGCTGCTCGAGCGGGGTAAAAAAAAAAATCTTCTCTTAAAGCTCAAGATGTTAGGGAAAAAAAATCATCAGGATTTGCTCTCCTGCTAATTGGAGTCTGAGGATAGGAAACCTCATTTTTGGCCAAAATCAATTTTCTCCAAATGTCATTTAATTCAGGAAATATGACTGATCTGCCCGATTCTTTGATAGGAGATTAAATTAGCTGTTGTCCTTCAGGATATCATATACCTGAAATGTAGGGAGGGCTAATGGTATTTGATAGAGGTGTCCTACTTCAGTAGCAGAAGTCCATCAGCCCACGGGGAGAGGTTTAAGACTCCATTTTTTTGTCTCAAATCTGCCGCCTCGGACCATTGCCGGTGATAGATTTCTACCCTTTTCATTGTGGAAATAACAGACTGGAAATTGATATCAATCAGTATGTGGTTTATAAAGGGAGGGAAGTCACAGCAAGGTCACGGTGCTCTTCCTGTGACGAGGTCAGTCTGACAACACGGCCTCCTCGGAATGCTTATCGCTCGGCTAAATTGCGCCCCTCCTTGGAGGTGCCAAGCGGTGCACGTTTGAGTCCGTAGACAAACATCTGTAATACTAATGCGCACCATCAGAAAGTAGGAGTGGGAAAAAGGGGAAATTTAAACTACTCATTCCATATTCTGTTTCATTTTGATTTAGTGGCTTTTTTTTACTCTTCAAAGAAATCTGGTGATGCATCATCCATCCATCCAACTGTTTTGTTCATCCATTCAGCCAGTGTGATGGTGATAATTATAATAATTATATTTGTCATTTTTGTTATTTACAATGTAAAAATGTGCCCGAAAATGACTCTCTTAATACTGCGATGCACATTGGCAGAATATGTACCACAGTATTGATAAAGCAGCAAAGCTGGTTTTCAGGTCAGTTGTTGAGAGCGCTTGTTCCTATATAACGTGCACCGTCAGTCTATATCTCATCAAAATATAATTGTTATATCTCTTTTCATCCCGATTATCCTTATTTTCAAATACTGAAACTATATTTAATGTCTGCATTAATATCAACTTGTGTTTCATGTCTATACATGGTAAAAATATAGAATTCTGCCTTTTATCTGGGGTAAAAAGCCTGCATGTTGTCCTCAAACAGACTGTGTGGCTTACTCAACAGCGCCAGCATTCCGCCAGACTGTTCCCAGGTCAGAACGAAAGTGAATGTTTTATTGTTGACATCAATGACTTCCCCTCCTTACGGGAAACATTTGGACTGATGTATGTTTAGAAAGCTCGGTATTTGGACTCTTGGACAGGGGCTTTGGGTTTTTGGTTCACGTCCTGAGTGGCGTGCCACTGCCACTCCCTCCACCAATGAAAATAAAAGCCATTGCTTTCTCTGTATTATTGTTTGTTTGTTCCGAATGTTCCTCCTGGGACTTGTACAGTGTGAAAATGTCCTGATTTTTCTAGAATATGCATCACGGTCCTGATTTGCAGGGAACTTGAGGGCTCTGTGGCGTCGGTACTTTGTGAAACTTTGGGATGGATTGTCCCACAATGTGGTCTATCAGGGGAAGACAGAATAGGGATTTATTTTATTTTAATGAATTTATGCATTCTAATTTTTCTCTGCAAATCCCAGATGGAGTTCTCTCATCTGTTTGTTGAAATTTAGCTTCACAGACAAATTGATATAAAAATGCACACATAAAATTTGAATGATATCTTTTTACTGACAGATTATTTTACCATCATTTCATGCCTTTGTCCTGGATTTTGTGCGGAAGAATCCCTTTTTTAGTTATTTTAGTAAAACATTTTAATCTTAATCAGGTGCCTGTTAGTCAAGTCGAGTCAAATGACCTTTACTGTCAAATCATCCATGTATACAGTGCCGGGAGGACAGAGATCCCCAAAGACCCTGGTGCAACATGCAACACTGTACTGCAGTGCCAAACAGTGCAATGTCAGTATATTGAATGCACACAAAAAATCATTGGTATAAATCAGTAATTTAAGTAGCAAAATTTATAATAATGGGTGGCTCAGAGGGTAGCACTGTTGTCTCATAAAGAAAGATTTAAAAATGATCCTGCATCCACTGCGACCCGATCCGGGATAAGCACTGGGAAGATGGATAGAATGTATAATATTTACAGAAACAGCTGACATGTGGCATATGACAGTAATTTAACTGCATTGTTTATGTAAAATACTTCTCTATGCAGGCTTTTCTCTCTGTTGTTTATAGTCGTGCATTTTTCAAAGTAAATGTTCCTTGTTGTGTAATAGCTACAGCTTTATTGTGTTTCTGATCATCAGCACCAAAAAAGCAATTATGATATAATAATGGTGAAGGAAAAGCATGGTCTTATAGCAAAGGAAGCTTTGCCATTTAGCCTGTGGAAGAACACATTTGTAAATGACATTTCTTTCTGAAGAATATGTTGGGAGACTTGCGCTGCAGAATACTTTTAATATTCTTCTAACCTTAGACATTTGGTACTTCAGTCCTGGGTTATAAAACATCCCATGACAGATGAATATTGTCTACATTATTTATTTTGATTCATATCAAGCACTGGTGCTAAACACTGCTTGTCACTTATCAGCTCAAAGTCGGATGAGTTTTGATAAATTGCTCGGTTACTCTGTGCCCTGTAAAGTTTCAGCCGCCTACGCTGCTGTTCACAAGTGACATTTTCACAGCTGTTCATTTCAGTTCTGAAATTCAGAAGCTGAAGCACGAGGTACAGCCAGCATTTCCTTGGTTAAATCTGAATTTGACGGTCTATAGCTTGAGCTGGACATCAGGTAGGAGCTGAAGGGAGATGAATGATAACGGTGGACTTTTAGGTAGCCCTACTGAGAGGGAGTGTAGCTCACAAGGGTGCTTCACAGTCCATCGGACCTTCAATGTTTAATCAAAGTGCAGATCTGGCATTTTAAAAAAAAAAAAACACGTTTTATCTCTTTGGTGAGATCAAAGCTTGGAAATACAGTAATCTTTTGCCAAATGTGAGTCTGATTTCAAAATTAGTTGGCTCAATAAATGTATCTTTGGTTGTTAAATAAATAATCTATTAAGCAATTAAGATGTGATCTTTAATTGCAGGTGGAAAGTATGTATTTTAAAGTTAAAAAACATCTCTCCATGTCTATTTGTCATATCCTTTGTACTGCTTGTCAGCACAACAGACCAGATCACATTAAATTAACTAACAGAATGAACTGATGTTGCGGAAGAATAGTTCTTAAGAAGTGGAAGAGCTGAAAGGAGAGCCGCAAAGCGAGTGTTTATTTGTCCAGTGCTCTAACACCTCCAAATAACCACGGGAGTGAAATATTTATTGCAAATATTTATTTACAGTGAGAAAGACAGTGAGAAACATTGTGACTTGACACAGTGTTCTGTTACAATGGACAATTCTTTTCAGAACAAAATGTCCTTGCATACAATATAATATCGCAACTAGAGTTTTAAAAGCCCAGCATTGTCCTGGTCCTCATCCCGGCTGTCCTTGGCACAATCTTTTCAGTTTCTTCTAAGTTTCTTCTCTGTTCCCCAGCTCCCTCCTTATCATGCTGTCTCTCACTCAGTCAGAGGACCCATTGTATTTGTGTGCTCTACTTTCCACGTTACTATTTAACCCTCCGCGCTCACACTAAACAAGACAGTATTTTGACTATTTAATGTTCAGCATCCCTGTGGTGTATTGGCGACTGCCCAGGGTTGGTTCCTGCCTGTGCCCATTGTTCCCGGGATAGGCTCCGGTCCCCCCCGTGACCTCAGTTGGGGTTAAGCAGTTTCAGAAAATGGATGGATGGATGTTCAGCATGTAAAATGATCGGTAACGCTTTACAATAAGTGCACCTTCATAATACATTCATAGAACATTCATAAGCAGCATGCAAGTACATCTTAACATCCTAACATCCCTTAACAGCTTTAATATACATTAATAACAAACATTACATGATTATACAATTATAATGTTTGTTATTATTATATGATGTTTGTTATTAATGTATATTGCAGCTGTTAAGGGATGTTAGGATGCTAAGGTATACATACATGCTGTTTATGAATGTTTTATGAATACTTAATGAATACATTATGAAGGTGTACTGAACTTTTTATGAATGCAATATAAAAGCATTATGAAGGTGCAGTTAATGTAAAGCGTTACCAAATGATCCTTCCATCTTCCGGCCTCTTATCCATTAGAGGGTCTCCGGGAGCCTATAGCAGGAATCACAGGGCAAAACGCAAGCCACACCCTAGACAGAATGACAGCCCATTGCAATGCCATTCAAAAATGTATATATTATACAATGTGTATTAATTAATTATTGATCTTATGATCAGCTTTAATGGAGCATGACTTTATGGTAATTGTGTGGGAGAGCACCGCTCATTTTATTAAAATTAATGAGTGATTTAGCAAATTGTAATAGATTATTAATTTAGCAATTTAGACGATTAATAATTTATCCATTAATTTGTTGACTGATCGATTGATTAATTGATCTCTGCACTCTGTCTCACACCCTGTGCTTTCTGGGATGGACCCAGAGCTCACCATGACCCCGTATTGTGATTCTGGAATCAGAGTGACAGCATCACGTTTTGGTGTGCTGAGGGCTTACGCCACAGGATGAAGAACCTTAAGGGGCCGAGGAGATGACAGGGGTTCTAAACGGGATAAACGAAGCTATGCATTATTGCTGCCTAATTGCGGGAGTTATTTTAGAGCCCTGTAATTCATTTCAATTGCTTTTTGACATTTGCTAAATTGTTCCCGTAATCACTCAGCTCGGGTGCTATATCGAGTAATTATTCAATTAAAAAACAAATTGACAGTGTGGTCTTTTATTAGTTGATTTATTGGATAATTGCACTGCCACTAAAAGGTACTTCATTCTTTACTTTGTACTGGAGACTAGTTTAGGCTTCAAGGCACTCAAACTGGAAGTTGAAAGAGTTTAATGGAACTGTGACTTTTTTTTCCCCAATCATGACCAGAATATTCTGCTGTCGCTTATACGGCAATAACCGTCTGCTATTCACAGAGTAATAAATGTAATCGCTCACAGTGCGTGTGTACGTAAACGTGACTTAAAAGGACAAAAATCTATAGAATAACAATAAATCATAAGCGAGAAGATCAGTGTTTTGTTTTAGACAATGGTGATGTAACTTACATGCATCTACAGTCCCACTCGATGCTTCATCAGTGTTCTTGTATCCATTGCTGTGGTTTTTATGATAAGACCTCGGTGAAGACTTCGCTTTTGTATAAAAAGCCATATCTGAGCAACTTCCTCTATATACTTTGTTACACATATCATACATATCTTCTTGGGGACAGAGTCCATATTCTTACACACTCTCCTCTCTGTTCCTGAGTAAAGTCAGGATTAGGAAAAACGTTCCATGATGTGGGCGAGACGTGGATATTACCATGACATTATAAAATTTCATATCAGTGTCTGCCTTTAAAGCTTGCTTGATTGACGTGGGCAGCCTTCGTAGTTAATGATGGCAGGGAGAGGCTTTGTGGCAGCAAAGTACTCCAGCAAAAAGAATTACAAGACTTTTTGTGTGCGCTAATTGACATTTGAAACAGCATTTGCATACAATAATTCAATATAGCCTTGGGATATACTGAAAGGAGGGAAAACAGTGATTAGCCAAATGTATCTCTCAATGTTCCTATAACAATGTTTTTTTCCTCTCAAATGAAGCACGTAGCATTAAATAACTAACATTACCATGAATATTGTAAGTCATTGTATAAGTTCTTTCTATAGCAATTTGGGTAAATTGTCGTTGCTCAAGGGTAAAAGAAGGTCAAATCAGGCTTGAAATCACCCACCTGATCTTCCAAATGAGTGGATGAGCTTGATTGATTATTCAATCATCAGCTATTGATCGGCTATTGACTTTTGTTGACTTATTAGTGATTTTATCATTGTATTTATTATTTTTATTTTTCACATATATTTAATGTTGTGGTAATTTGGATTGCACACTGCTACAGCTATCCTTTGGTATACAGTATCCATAACATTACAGCTAACTCATGCCACATTGTATCCACAATGCTACAGCAAACGCATGCCACGTGGTGACCACAATGCTACAGCTAACCTGAGCTACATGGTAACCACAATGCTACAGCAAACGCATGCCATGTGGTAACCACAATGCTACAGCTAACCTGAGCTACATGGTAACCACAATGCTACAGCAAACGCATGCCATGTGGTAACCACAATGCTACAGCTAACCTGAGCTACATGGTAACCACAATGCTACAGCAAACGCATGCCATGTGGTAACCACAA
>JAODJU010000001.1:30641456-30655262 GCA_026776725.1 Gnathonemus echidnorhynchus
ACAGAGTGTGACTGTGAGTGTATACATGCGTCCTGTGATGGTGTGGTGCACGCACAGAGTGTGACTGTGAGTGTATATATGCATCCTGTGATGGTGTGGTGCAGGCACAGAGTGTGACTGTGAGTGTATACATGCGTCCTGTGATGGTGTGGTGCACGCACAGAGTGTGACTGTGAGTGTATACATGCTTCCTGTGATGGTGTGGTGCATGCCATGGTGGATGGATAGGTTCCTGACCCCCTCTGGTTAGAAGATTGATGGATTCCTCCAGAATGTCCTGTCTTGAAGTTTCCCCCATGTTAATTGTTGTGATGAATTCATCAGTGTTATTGATGGTAATATCTTCCAATAGCTTCCATGTCTGTGAGCATTTTGGTCTTTTCCTATGCCTTCCAAGGCCTTCCCATAACATTCCCAAAATAAGATTCAGTCTACAAGGGTAAAATATTAAAGAGTATTTAATATTAGCATACTTCTGCCCATAGCTTCTCGGATAGGCTCTGGACCCCTGCAACCCTGCATAGGACAAGCAGGTATAGAAAATGGATGAATGGATGGATGGATAATATTAGCATACATGCAGACAATTCCCATTGATTTTTATCTATTACAGGGATGTGGTGCATCTAATATTTTGTTTTAAAAAATATTTATTAAAATACCAACATCAAAAATGAAAAGTTCATGAATCCTGGCACCGTTGAAAATACTGTTGAACGAAAGGCATTTTTTAAAAATGTGAAAAGTTTAAAGTCATCTTTTATGGAAAATGTGTTTCTGTTTTGCTCAGGACACATGAGTAGGGGAGGAACCAGAGACGAGGAAGTAACCCAAACGAGACAGAACCCAGACCGCGCACCCTCCCGCCTTCACGTCCGCGTCTGAAGACCACCCCCGTCTGTCCCCCCTGATGCCGCGTTGCCGCGGGCGATGCAGTCATGGCCAGCGAGGCGTGGGACGCCAGCCAGCATCACAAACCCGGGATCTCAAATCGGTGTCGCCGCTTTAGGTCCCTGGCCACAAAAGCGCCCCCCCCCTTTTAAATCTGCCGTCGCAGCCGTTCCTCATTCACATGCTGCTTATTAAAAGGGAGACACCACTGCAGAAATAATCACACTATTTATAAATGTGTTTTTGTGATTCAGTGCAATTTATCTTCACCCCTTTCTAGTATCCTACCCCTCCCCAAAAAAAAACATATTTCCTCAACACCTTCCAACTCACTATTTAAATTCCAGAGTCCTAAGAGGATTTTCTCAATTTAGTCATACTTTTAATCTACAGCGAAATGAGTGATGACTTCTTATAATAAAAACCTTGACAGGCTTACAGCTCGCACTGGAGGATTAGTGTCCCTTGGAGATGAGGTTCTCCTTTGTGCCGCCGTGTGTCTGTTTGATGGAGGTTTAACAGGAAGCGTTTTGGCAGAAATTGGATGCAGCAGGGATCATCAGTAGATGGCTGCTGTTCGATATTAACTGCTCGCAGTAACTTTCTCTCTGTCGTGTGCCCCCCCCTCCCTCAGCTCTCCTGCATCCAATCGCAAACCCCGGTGACAGAGGCTGCCGTGCCCAACTCCCCAGGAATACACCCCTTAGTATCTATATGCACCTGAGCCTGAATCCCGTCACGGGGTTATTTAGGCAGTGCATTCTGGGAAATATGGTTCAGTAGGACTTGGGGGGGAGGGGGGCATCCCCCTACATGTCTGTAAATCATGACTTGATGACAAGCTTGGGTACACAGGCAATTACCTCACCGCTAATAATCAATCCCATAAGGCCCGGATAAGAGACATAAAACTGCTGGGGACCTACAGATAAGGGTGTCCGCTGTACTGCCTGTAAAAAAAAAAAAACTGCAGCACTTTAGAATGTATATCAAACTCAATTCCACAAGGCCACATGTGGTCCTTCTTTGTTGTCGATGTGTCTGGTGGATGCTTTGGCCCGGATTCCGAAGGCCGCGTCTCGCGATTCACCCCGGCACTAAGCAGTCGGGGTCTGAAGACGTGGCCCCGTGCATTTTTTCCCCTCCTTTTGACGTGTACTTTATATCTCCTCGCATGATCCAACCACCTTATGGAGGATATTCCCTTACCACGCTCTTCTGGTTATAGCTCACGTTGTGAAGAAAACTGAAAGAGAAAAAAAAAGCAGAAAGATAATACCAGAGGCTAAAACGTTGATATATTTCTTTGCAAAAAAAAAAAAAAAAAAAAAGATTAAGTCCAGGGGTGACTTAGTTTGAACTTTCCGTTTGTTACATCCAATTTATTAAGGTCTTTCCATGTATAAAGCGTGTCACATAGCCCGAGACATCCAGAGAACCTTCTCCCCGCTATATAGAAATTTAGTCCGAGTAACCTGTTTTCATCAGGCAAATTGCTGTCGAGGTGGATGCCCATTGAACTGAACCGGCAGCCTCGAACTGGAGCGATGACATGGTGTTGGACTGAATGCCTGCTCAGAATTTCTGATAGACTTATTATAAGACTTTTTTTGGATTGCAGCTCCCTAGGCTTGACCTACTTTTCTTTAATGGGGATGCTGTATAAAAAGGAGCTATTTATCCCTTGATGAATAGCGTAATGACATAACTTATTTATTGGCAGGCACCGAGCCGGGCTTGACCCACTGAGGTGAAACAGCTGGTAATCCCGGCGACTCGGCCGCGATAATAACGCGGATTGTTTTTAATACGGAAAAATAAACGCCGTCGCAAGTTTGAAGGGCGCAGTCGCAAGAGGAAGAGCGCAGTCGCAAGAGGAAGAGCGCAGCAGCCGGCTGCTTGTTGTGGTCGCATCTGCTCCTCGACGTAAAAAAAAAATGCGGTGCCAAAACGTTGAGGATTTTAAGATTTTTTTTTTTCAGATTTCCTGCTGCCTCCTCGCAGTAAAGGAAGTGAACAGGTACACATGCAGAACGATTAAAACTTTGCGTGTGTTGCCGCTGTTTTTCGTACGCCGCGCCGAGACTCTTTATGAAACACCCGCCATTGTAAAAGCTGGTATCCTGCATTAAGTGCTGCCACTACCTTCCATGGGCCTTTTCAAATCTTTCATCTTGCCTTCCACTGCAATTCCCTGCACCTCCTCCCCTTCAGATCAAAGTTTTTTTCCACTGGAAAAGCGTCACCTGACGCACTGAGGCTGAGGATCTGCAACACCAACTAATAAGAGGAAAATGCGACCTTCCCTCAATCCGCAGGATGTGGTGCAGGAGACAGAAGCGATTCCCTGTTTGCCATTATATTTAAATATATTTTGTGTAGCTGAATCTTCCGAGATTTGAATCGTATCCTACATACTTCAGTTTTAGAAGCATATGGCCTTTGTGAGGTCAGCTGCCACCAAATCCCGCCCCCTATGACTGAGGCGTGCTTCCGTGCGCCATCTTACCTCCTGCTGTAATCAGAGGGGTGGGGTCTTTCGGTGGGCAGGACTTTTACACCACACCTTCAGAGCCAGGGGACACCATCCTGCTCCCCTCTGTGTTCTCGCTGTGCTTTTTCCTCCCACAGTCCAAAGACAGAGAGTTAGGTGAACTGCCGCCTCTTAACTGCCTATAGTGTGTCTGCTTTGTGATAGGAGAGGTTTGCAGCTCAGTGGGATAGGACCTTGTGTTTGTGATCAGAAAGTTACTAGTTAAAATTCCATTGCTATGGTTTGAAAAATTATGGCTGTGGTCTGAAAAGACCTACCCTCCATATAATTGCCTGCAAAATGGGACTTAGGAGCATATACATGCATAAACACCAGTCCAAGACTGAAAACAGCTTCTGTCTTTCTCAACCTGATTTGGACCATTTTAGCTATGGGAAAGTCAGTCGAGTTCTTTCCTATCAGAATGGATTTTTGTCTTTCTGTATGTTTTTGTTATACATTGTGAATGGTGAATGGCGCAAATGGTGTAATGAAAGAAAAAATGCCTTCTTGTCAAATAAAATTTCTATCTGCTCTTCGTAGTACTGTCAATTTGATATATGAACACATGAACAAAATAACACATGAAGTTCATGCTGTTTAAGGGATGATGTAGGAGTGTGTATATGCTCTTGTACTCTATACTTTAACAGTATACAGCAGGTTACTTACCGTGGGAATTCAGGTTATGTGATCAGAGTAAATATATAACAGCAGGTCACTGCTTAGAGCACAGATATGCAACCTTCCTCTGTTTGCTCGTCCCTTGTGACAATGATACGTAATATTTGTGGCAATATACCTGGTTAGAATTCTGGGACTGACTGAGCCGTAGTCATTTTAGGTCCCAAAAAAGACTCTTTCAGATTACACTTTGAAATGGGTCTTCCTGGATTTACGAGAGCATTAAAGCGAGGCGATTTGGATTGTGTGTTTCTTTGAGAAGGATAATTGCAGTGTGTAGGTAAACACACACAGGTTTAAGTGCTTTTTTTCTGCATCATAAAATGCAAAAGGTTCACAGTCTGGCCATAGGGGTCTGCAAGGGTCCAAAATGCATTATACTGATTACACGTTTGTTTTTGCGTGGTCTTCCTGAAAGTATTCCAGGTTTCTCCTGCAATCTAAAAACATGTAGTTAGCTAACTGACGTTTCTAAAATATCACTAATATGAGATTGTGTGTATGTATGTGCCCTGCAATGAACTGGCATCCCGTCCAGGGTGACCTGTGCCTCCTGGGACAGGCTGCAGGCTTACTGTGACAATCTACAGGAGAGCAAGTTGTGGGAGACAGATGATTAAATGCATTATTTGAAATAAACAAAAAAGTACCTAAAATATCATTTTAAAAGGTAGAATACCCATAATTCATTGTTTGTACTTAATTACTGTTATGTGTTAATGGGATTTTTAGGGTGCACTCCATGAAAGGTTTTTACAATCGAAAATACTTGTCTTGGTCAGTGTGTAGCACTACACTGTTTTAAGGAAGAGCCAATTATTTTTTACCTTGCTAGAAAAGGTGGACATGCAGGACAGTTTGAGACCTTAGCAATTTTTGGGTCAGACTCACAGAGCACGAATGATATAGGCCAGTGCATTTCAATGTAGGGAGAACGGACTGTGTGCTGTGAGACAGCAATTAAAACGCGGACCAACTTAGAGGCACATGGGCGTTCAAAGGGAATGATTCATGGCCCTTCTTTATTTGATTACGATCATAATTTTGACCAACGTGACCCTGGACTCTGTAGTATCTGACCGCAGGGCACCTGACCAATTAGCTCAATCACCTGCATGTCACTGATATGTTGTCAGAGTCTCAGGGCAGAGTCTCGTGTCTCCAGCCAACGGCTGCATGTGCATTAGCAAATTATTTACCGTGAGGTGTTAATATTTCATATCTGTGCCTTATAGTGGATTATCGGTCATTTCAACCTCAAGGTGTAAATGTAGGGATTTTTTTTTAAAATACGAATGTTTGATATAAATATTTCAAGTCTGAGCACCTCTTGCTCGCTCTTTTCTACTGGTTTGAGGCACTATTAGTATTTTGGAGCTGCGGAAAAAGTGCCCTCATTGGAATGCACCGGAAGACCTTGCAGAAAAGGCAAACTCCACTAACGGGCTCAAATTTTCGAGCCGAATGCCATTCAGAGATTAAAGCCAATAGAAAGTCTCCTCTGGGTTTTCTGCTTTGAAAAGAAACCCCATGGTGTGTTTCAGACGTATAAAAAAATAGTGCTTGTTTTAAAATATTAATATTTTATATCCTCATTACAGAAAGCAATAAGAGTTGATCGGAATTTGTCAAGCGGTCTGCGCAAGAATTCGACCCAAAGTAACACCTTAACGGAAATGAGGATTCCCACTGGACCTGGTTTCGTTATATTTAAAAATATGTATTATTTAAAACCTGATTTTCCTTCTGAAACTAGCAGTATATGTTTATGTGTGTATATACGTAAGTGAATTTGTTCATGTATGGAAACAATTTGGGGAAAAGAGCCACTTTCCATTTCCTGCGTTCGTCTATAAATTAATAATTTTCTTTGGGAAATCAAAGTTTTTCATTTTCCTCTTTTTTTCGCGAAGTGCAAACAAAGTTTCCCGTTGAAGAAAGTGCAGAGCTTGTAGTCTGTCTCTAAGCCCGCGGAGAGGAGGGAGAGCGAGCAAGACACGTGAGCCCCTTCGCTGAGAGGGCGGAATACACGACGGGCGTGCTTCTGGAAGCTTCCACTTAAGCTGCAAACCCAGCGCTCTTTTGAGAAACGCCAGCCGCGTAGCATACCAATGCGCATGTCTTACGCACCTCTCCAGAGCCCCTGGGAGGGTTAACTTCTTCAGAGTCTCCTTCTGAGCTGCGTTTGTACCTCTTCTTCTCCGGGTGCCCAACAGTCCTGCACAACGGCTTCTGATTCTCCCCCAAAACATCTTTCCTTAGCCCCCCTCCCCACCCTTCCCCACTCCCAGCCCGCCCAGGCCCCGATCGACAGCAGTCATTGCGGATTCCCTCTCATGTTCCAGGTTAGCGGTGTGCTTACGGTCCACCGCGGTCCTTTGGCAGCGTCATGTCCTGTCAAACGGAAACGCGCAGCTTCGTCGATGGGGAGCCGCATCAGACGCCGCTACAGTAAAAATCACGCGGCCGCGCCTTTGTGCACCAACAGTAGCGGGATTGTTGATGCTGGGCTATTATTCACTCTCTTTTTTTTTACAAGTCGTGAGCCATCAGGTATTGGGGCTTTTTTCACTATGATCACTGCTTCCATTACTATTGTGTCTAATGAGCCTCTACCACAGGATATTAGCCAGAGTTGCCATTATAACATCCAGTGAAGCTAATAACATCCTATTAGACGTCATTATCATTATCATCAAATACAAAGGGAGACCCCGTCGGCTGGCGTGTTGAGGGATGGAGAGTCGAGTTGAACGATTTCGCGAAAATGAAATTTTCCGTTGAATGGGCTAATCTGTGAGTATAAACACAGATGAACCATCTAAGCACTGATCTGCTCGGAGTTATGTAACCTATTTAGATACTCAACAACAAAGGCACATATGAATCCACTAAGCAAGATTTAACTTTTATTTTATGCTTTAAATTAACTGAGATTTGAGCTTTGATGTATTTCATGTTTGCTTGACAAGTCATTAGATAAGGTGTTTTGTACATTTTCTAACAGCATAATGCATTGTAGGTCTTGATTAACTTAAACAGCAATGGAGTCGAACAACAAAAGGCAAACAGTGAATGTAACCATTGAGTGCTGAGATGCTCCATTTCCATGTTATCCCAGTAACAGACTGGGGTCATTAATGGTATGAGCTCCCAGCACCTACGATGGTTGCCATCAAGGACAAGTGACAGGGGGCGTAAAAAATCTGGAACATATTGGGTTGGGGGTCCAATACGATGTGCTTTCACAGGGCCCAAAATGTTTAGCGACACCCCTGACTGCCATAACCCATCGTGACCTTCTGGAACGTTCTGTGGTGGTACAACTCTGACGCCACTGTTAAAATAAGTAGTTCAAGGGTAAGCAAAAAGTTTTTCATTTTTTTTTCTTCGGAAGAGTGTACAACAAAGTGGAATTATATCTTCTGGCTGCTTTTTCTGCTTGGAGCGCATTTTGGAGGATTTAAGCAGGCCTACGTGAAAGAAAGAAAAAAAAAATCAATGCTAAACTAAACAAAGGAGGCAAGGCATGTAAGAATTAGAGATGAGAGCTCAGCCTGTGATTTTCACTGTCACGTATAATGGGGTAGAAATAATTAAAAACATCACTGCAGGCCTAATTAGGAGAGGACATCTGGTCTCCCTTTACGGGAACGAATTGCAGCGGAATGCAAATAGTACCTGCGCGTCAAATCAGGAGAAGTCGTACATCTCGCCGATCGTCAATCAGCAAGGGAGACATAAAGCCCTCTCATCATTAGCGAGCTAATGCTTTGTTTTCATTCGGAAGACATTTCGGCGGTATTCGAATAGACGCCGATACATCCTCTTGTCAAGCGCCGACTGTTATTTTCTGCCGCTAGCGAGCCTTTAGCATGCAGCTAAACTTCTCCGGTCACATCCGTCAGGCGTTGTAAGTTACCGAAGCTTTGACCTGACCCGAAGTTCTCGGCTAGCAGGACCGAGGAGAGTGGGAACAAAAGCAACGTGAGCTTGGGGACGGCCAAACGGTTATTTTTACTCTGCAGTTAAGGCAGCTTGGACACATTGTGAGATCCTGAACAGCCCTAAGCCTTACGGCTCTCCAGTGGTTTTGGCTGCAGTACTTTCACACAGATGACTGTACCCGATGTGACAAACCTATAATTCCAACCTAGCTTCCAATATGTCATTTTAAGCTGCGTTGACACTGTCATCGTAGTTATAGCCTGGCGGCTCAGTAGGTAGCACTGGTGCCTTCAGGGTTGGGAATTCAAATCTCATTCCTGCCCCTTCGTGATCGCGCAGTTTGCACCTCCGATTCCTTTTAAAGTCCAAAGACCAGCATTCAGGCAAAGTGACATCTTTAAACTGCCCCTGTTCTGTGTGCAATGGACGGCCATCGTATCAATAGCGTCCCCTGCTTAATGTCCCATACTGCTTGGGAGAAGCTTCAGGTCTGACCATGTACTGGACACATGGTTGGAGGGCGGGTGTATGATGTTTGTATGTTATGTGTTCTTGATAAACCTACCTGCTCTATACTGATACATCACTGAGCACACTGCATAATTTCAGAAAATGTCACTCTACAGACACTCCGGGTTACTATGGTCCGACTTTTAACTTTTTGACTTGGATATTCCAATTCCATTCTGTTTTTCACCTTAACTACATTAATCAATGAATTACATGAGATATTCAACACTTTATTATAAATAGGCTTTGTGTTAATGATTTTGCCCAACTGTGGGCTAATGTAAGTGTTCTGAGTATGTTTAAGGTAAGGTAGGCTAGGCTATGATGTTTGTCAGGTTTGGTGCACTGTATTAAAATGCATTTTTGCCTTGTGATATTTACACCTTATGATAGTTTTATCAGAACATAACCCCATCATAATCCGGGGAGTGTCTGTATTTCACCTTTTGTCGTTAAATATGCTCTGAAATTTTATTCCAATTGATGCAACGCATCGAAAAGGACATTTCCGTGATTGTTAACAATGGAGGAAATATTTAACCAGTTAAACCAGTTAAAAGAAAAACAATTTCCACGAAGATGCCATTTCTAATATGTTCACCGTCTTCCGGCTGCTCTGAGCTTCTTACTGTCTCGTTAGATACTGTTGATTCATCCTGTGTGGATTCTTCTGTCCATTTGTACCTCTAATGGAGTGGCAGTCACCCTTCGAGGACGTCCAGGACGGAGGTTCCCCATGTTGAAGCCGTCCCTTACGCTGCTGCGCTCATTGAAATGGCACTCCGCAAGACTTCAGTCTGCAATAAACCCGCACAGCTTTTCAGAAACCCATGCGGGGGGGGGGTCGCTGGTCCAGGTCATTATTCCTGTCCGCCAGACAGGTTACTAGAAAAGGAATTACACTCAGCGTTAATGTTGGGTGCTGGGGGAACATGAAATAAACCAGCGTCAAATATGATTTAATTAAAAAGCTTCAGGAGGACGCTGGTATCCGAAGGATGTCTTTTGATCATGCAGTTTTATGGATACATTAGGGGCAGCGACGTGCTGAGGACTCGCTATAGGTGGAAATGCAGTTTGCACTAACAAGATGGAAGGATGGGGCAGCCATGATGTGGACTTGAAAGCAATTAAGGGGACAGGGGCTGAGAAGAAGAGTTTGTCCTTAGCAGAGACGACAGACCGTCAGATGCTTCAGTAGGCAGAAACATTCGGAGAATGCAGCCGAGTGCATGGGGCTGCTGAAGAAAGCACACATTTATGGGGGGTTGGAATGGAACTAATGTGAAATGCGAGATGATAACGGTTCTCGGGAAGCAAGAGTATCCATCAGCGATGTTCATTTAGGTGCTTAGTCTTCATTATGGTCAAGAAAAAATCTGCAGACAATCTGGCTTCAAAATAGCAATGTATGATTTTGATGATGTCACTGCCAAAAACCATCCCTATAAAGCAGAGTGTGAACTAGCGCTTTGTAATCAGCATTTTGCAGAAAGTCCGTCAGCAGAGCTGAGTCCTTCACGTTTAGCGCGAATGAACTTGATGGGCACATTCCTGTAAACACAGGCCACGTGAAAGAATCCCTCACAGCATGAATGGGAAGGACTGGGGTTGGGTAAAAACATCCCTGTTCAAGTCAGAAACATGTTCATTAATATTTTATTTCAGACACCCCCAACAGCAAGGCAAACTCCAAGAACACAAAGATCAGCCTTAAACAATGATGATCTGTTGTCAGGGTGCACCTGCGTAACTACATAATAAAAAATAATAATAAAAACTTTGGACATAACATGGTTTTGTGAGCTTCCTACATGTTTGGGGGGCATCTGTAGAGAGCTCATCACTCCCAAACCCCCCATGATGATAAGCACAGGAGAGCACAGTCCACCTCCCCCCCAAATCTGATGCGCTTCAGGAAAATACTGGGAGCGGAAGGTGAGAAACAAAGCAAAGCATGGGACTTAAGCAATTATTTTTAGATGGCAAATAAAATCAATTAGAGGCACGGCGAGCGTGCGTATGGAACTAATTGGAGCCCAAGGGGTGGTATTTGTTCTCTTAAAATAAAAAAATTATATGCTAATGCACTCCTTGTGCAAACACGTTCACGCACAAAGGGAACAGAGAAGTCATCATTAAATTTCCATTAATAATGATTTGCTCAGATCCGTGGAAGCAGTCGTGTTTTACATTACTCGTTATCCCCGCATTAGAACTCGCGTTCGTACTTGCGCGTCGTTCAGCTAAATTACCGCGACGCGCCGCGCCGCGTTTTAACTTGTTAATTTTTTTTATCTTACATTTTATCAGGCGGCATTTCAAAAACCGCATTACATTTAGGCGTCATTAATGCTTCCGCCAACGCATTGTTTTTTTTTTTTTTTTATCTTTATAAATACATTATTATATTTGCACACGAAATAGACCCAGTGAAGGTGTATTACAAGATGGTGAAACGTGGCCGTGCCTTGGATACGATCGTGTCGTTGTCTGTGGTGCTTTACAAAAGAGAAAACAAGAAAATCGGCTAAATAAGTCAACTTTCTGACTCTTTCGCGGGGGGATTAAGTGGAAAAACAAGAGCGGTAATTAATGTACCGCAAGGTTGCGGCTAACCAGAGCTCTGAACTCGCTCATCCTTTTCAAGTCCCGATGAACGTAACTTTGTATTTGTAATTAATAGCAAACATAAACATGAATTAAGCAAACGCGTAACGCCCGACCAAGTAGCTCACCTTCATGCCGACAAAGAGCGCAGAAACTGCCCTTACTCTTTGACATCTTAGCTTAAGATGTGTATCATGAAGGCATATATAAAACGGGGAAGGAAAAACATATTGTCTAAAATAAGGCAATTTATATGTAAATCGGCAATAAAGCAGAACTAGGCCAAATACGGCAGGAAGTCCATCAGTGGCATACACTTCTCCGAAATAGTTAAAATGCTTGATAAAAGTCATCATATCTCTGCAAATATTTGCTTACCTGCCTTTTATTCTCCGGTTCCGGACAATATTAAGCCATCTACAGGCGAGATTAATATCTCCTATCTAGCTACCTTAGCATTTGATTATTTAGTTGGGTAATTCCTTTACAGGAATATTGCAATAGCCAGTCTTGCCATACAGCGTGATATTAACTGCGAGTGGAGTATCATACATGTTAAAATTTAAGATTGAGCCCCAATGCATTATTGATTGCGTGGTAATTTAGTTTGCTGAAAATAAGTGCCATTGGGTTATTCTTTAATATGAATGATAATGCAATATCTCCCAGCCCTGAAAATGAGGTCCTTCAGTCCTGATGATGCACGCTGTTGCTTTGTCAAACATTTTCCAATTGCCTCTTTTTTTTTTTTCCGCAGCGGTGGAGGAGATAGGGTCTTTTCATTAGTTTACAATTTCCCGATTTGTCAGAAGAGGACTCCACCTGGAGTATTGCTCTATTAGCGTGTGGCTTTGCTGTAGGGCGGCCCCAGAACAAAGGAATGTGCTGAGTTGTCACACGGCCGCCGTCCTCGCGCGTTACGCTGCTCGAAACAAACCCCAGCCACCGCCGGCCTGCATTCAGGCAAGGTTCAGCCAAAATTTAAGAGCCCTGCTTTTGATTAGGGGCAAATGCCGCTGAACTCGCATGAATGTGCTCTATACACCTCTGCAAACGGAGCAGGTACGAGCGTACCTACTTTTCAGGTTGCCCGTTCTCATCTGTCTCACGGCCTCAAACCGTCTCATGCATCTGCATGTTCTGCATGCACTGAAAATCACTGAATGACAGGCTGACAGTGTAAAGCAAATGCATTCTCAGTATGCTCTAAGAATATACATGCAAATGTAGACCCAACACTTGTAATGATTAGTTTGTGACTGAGGAAGATCTGATCTATGATTTTTTTGTAGTATACTGAATGGTTAACTTTGATATTGCAAATTGTACTTTATCAACAAAATACTTTAGCAGTGCTGAAGAAAACATGCAGTTGTACTGCAACCACGCTGAGGCGGATCAAGCTTGTGTGAAATTCATGCCAATGCGAGTTTATCAGGCAAGCAGTGCAGGGGAGTGGTACACATCAGCAACTTGCAGTTACATTAAACATACTGATGGGGGCACACTTCTGGTGGCTGTCAAAGATAGCTAAGTTTAATCTTCCTCTCACTGGTGGGACATTGCCAGTTTCCCGCTTTATCTCAAAGCCATGACAAAACCAGAATCTTTGAGGCCTAGGCGTTGGGATAAACACTTCCACCAGCGGGGGCACCCATGAGCTCCTTTGGTCCCTCGATCGAAGGCCGGCTGGCATGAAAGGGGGCTGCGTAGAATACGCTCAGTGAGAGGCAATAATTCTTCAGTCCGCGATAACTGCAGCCGTATGATAATGACAGAAAACACAGCCAATATCGAGTGGCCAAAATGTCCTAATTTAGGCGTAATCAGTTTTTTCCTGAGAGAGCTAAGTTAGCCTCTGGCTCTTGGGTAGAATATGCAGCCTGTGGATGCTGCTGTAATTAACAAGCTCGAAACCTGGACCGCTGCCATCTGCAGCAGGATCAGAGCCGAAGGAATTAGCAGATATCGAAAGACAAATGCAAAATACATTAAAAATAAACTTAAACGGCAGTGGTTGCACTTTCTTCATCAACGGATCGTTTCCAAAGCGTTAATCAGAGAGTGAGGGATCTTGGAAAGCGTTGCTATGTGAGGTCAGAAAGAGATATTTCTGTTTCAGGATTTTTCATGGAAATGTATGGCCTGGTAATATTGTTGTTGTCATTGCCAACACTGACTGTGTGGTCATGATTTTCCTCATATTTAATTTCCTAAAACATCTTCTACATCAGGGGTGGCATGGTGGTGCAGTGGTTAGCATTGTGGCCTCATGCTTCTGGGACCTGGGTTTGAATTTCCTCTATGGCTGCATTTGTGTGAAGTTTGCATGTTCTTCCTATGTTGTCGTGGGGAGTCCTCTGGGTATGCTGGTTTCCCCCCACAGTCCAAAAACATACCAAGGCTAATTGGCATTACCCAACTGCCTGTAGGAGTTACTGCAGGCTTTGTGAGTCTGCCCTGCCATAGGTTGCAACCCTCATCCTGGGTTGTTCCCTGTTTTGCACCCACAGGCTTCCAGACCCCCTGCAACCCTGAATAGCATTAGTCAGTGGTGGCCAATCTTATCCGCAAAGGGCCGGTGTGTATGCAGGTTTTTGGGGTAACCTGTAGGTCAGATGTTCAAACCC
>JAODJU010000001.1:30665225-30675348 GCA_026776725.1 Gnathonemus echidnorhynchus
CCCCCCCCCCCCCCCAAACAAAAAAAAAAAAAAAAAAAAAACTGGTGGTGGCCCAACTAAGAAACTTCCTCCAGGTGAGCGCAAAGCCGGGGGGGGGCCCTGAGGGGGATATACAGCGACAGGGTGGGGAGCAGGCTTGTTCACATCGTCACACACAAACAAAGCCGCAAGCAATCCTTGTGGGTACGATTTAGAGGCTGCTCCCCTGTAGGAGGTGAGATGGTATTTCCTGTAGAGTTCTTAATATAGCTGTTAATGAAGTCATAGCGGAGAAATAACGGCACGTAATTTAATTTGTGGCGTTACTAAGTTGCGGAGGTCAGTGGGGCCAATGACCCTTATTACTCACCCAGGGGGAGGCCCCATTTTTCACCGGAGAGCGTCGTGTAACGCAGACCTACTCGTGACCAAAGGCCACGGTGACAACCTCCCCACGACACGGCGACACGGTATTTTATGACGTGGGGCGCTCTCGGATTGAGGGTCTGAACCTCTCCGATGTGGGAAACTGTGAGTGCTCAGCTTGTGGCTAAGAGCAGCTGCGAAATTATCCTTCGTTTGGCACCAAGAGACCCTTTTATTAGGGACGTTCTTTTATACATTTGTTTAAATATGACTGTTCGGAAGGCAAATCACTAATGGAAAGGGAGATGGAAAAAATCAGGTAGACACAGCCAAAGTAAAGCTTTTAGCTGCTACCTGAGAATATCCTTCAGAGTCGGTTAACTCAGTGTAAACTAACGTGTTTATCCCTCTGGAGACATTTCATAGCTAAATTTGGACTGATTAAAGAGAGCTCGAGTCATTCTTCTCTTTAGATGCCATCAAGTCCTGGAGAACTTGGAAAAGCAGCTGCTAGTTAGGATTCAGATGGAAAAATACTCCTAGACATGTTTTTATGAATATGCATCAGCCTTTGGTTCTCATTGTTTTTATTGGACCACGGATACACAAATAACCATTAAAATTTCTAAATTGAACAGTCATGCTTCAGATTCACCTTTATGAGTTCCTTTAATCATCAGCTTCCTATAGATTCCTTCCATTAACAGCTGCCATGAAGAGATCAGTGTTTTTTCTGAAAAACTCCTTTCTGTAATCACCAGGAGACACTTACTTTGACGTCACCAGGAAACATGATTTTCCGGATTTGTCCTGGAAGGGTTTGCATCCTGGGCAAATTCATCCAGTGCAAATTGTCAGCATTTTCCTGACTGCAGTTCAGGCTGCACAGGATTCAGATTTTCTTCTCTTAATTGAAATTCACCTTTTGAAAATGACATTTCCGCATTTTGGAATCCATGGCTTCCTTATCTTTGGTTTCCCATGGATCCTTGGTGCTGCAGGAAGGCAGAAAGTAATCTAAATGATGGCGAAAGGCTCCCTGGGAATTGTATGAAATTTCCGACTCCCGGCTTGATCCACCGGCCAAGGAAATGAAGTACGAATGTATTTATAAAAAGAGAGTAAGTGCTGTTTGGGGCGTTCCTAAATTTAGCAAGGTGAGCGGCGGTAAGTGATCACGCTCTGCTGGAATCCCCCCTTCAGACGGAGGAGGCCCTGCTGATTCAGCACGTTGGGGTTTTGCCTCTGGGTCCAGCGAATTCGGCACGAACCCCATGTGTTTGCGAGCCACTCGGATGAATCGGCGACCTTAGATGTTCTGTTTGAGAGAAGATGTTGAATGGGGGGCTGTGTGATGGAATAATATCTCTGTCCTGTGGTCTCTGACTTTTAAGGCTCAGAAAGACTGCAGCTTTAAATGGACGGGTGACGTCAGGAAGCGCAAGCACATGGACGGCAAACGGTCCGTCAGCAGCGACTGACGTGCGCCGATGCTGTCTGGCGGGGCGTGGACGCGGCCGGCGTGGCTATCTCCCTCCCCGGCCCACCGAGCGCTCGCCCGTGGCGCTCTCCAAGCTGTCGGAGGGCATTAGATAACAAGCGAGTCCCATTAGCGTCGCTAAACCGCTCATTAGCGTCGAGAGCCCAAGAAGCCCGGAGCCTCCCATCTTTTTCCGCCGCACTCTGGTTGGCGTGGAAACACCAGGCAGATGTCCAACCAGTACTGCTCTCTCTCTCTCTCTCTCTCTCTCTCTATATATATATATATATATATATATATATATATACACATATATATATATATATTACAATTACAGACAGTGAAGTGAGCCATTATGAAGCAAGCGTGACCCCAAGTCATGCAATGATGTCACCGGCGTGAAATACCAGGTGCCCAGGCGTGAACCGCAGTCACTCCAAGACTGTGAAATGTAATAATTAGCACTCTTAATTAGCTGTCTTCCTGGGCCCCAGACTCGTCAGCGTGATGGAATGCCATGCCTGTTTAATGCTGAGATCACCCCCGCCACATACATCCTTAATGCACCACCCCCCACCCCCCAAGGAATTGGAATCAGATTGTAGGGAGTAGGGGGGTCCATCTTTACAACCCTTATAAGTGGAGTGGGAGGAGAGGGGGCATTAATGTGGGGCAGTATCTCACCCCCTTCAGATTCACAGCCCTTTGGCTTGACTTGTGTTCCCAGAGTTGGCTATACAACAATTAAGAGCAGCCCTGTGATTGGCTTAAGCAGGGAGTTCCACCTACACTGGAGCCCTATGATTGGCTTAAGCAGGGAGTTCCACCTACACTGGAGCCCTATGATTGGCTTAAGCAGGGAGCTCCACCTACCCCGGAGCCCTGTGATTGGCTTAAGCAGGGAGCTCCATCTACACTGCAGGCCTGTGACTCTGAATGTCTGAGAGGTCGCTGACAGGGCAACCTAGGGCCGAACCCCAAGTCGTAATGTTGGGGTGGGGGGGCATGTGTCTAGTTCCTCAGACACTCCATCTGAGTTAATACAATTAATTTCATGTATAATTATAACACACAAGTCAATCTATGCAACAAAGTGTCCTATGATTAAATAATTTGGTAATTTGGCCAGATGAGAGAGAGAGAGAGAGAGAGAGAGAGAGAGAGAGAGAGAGGAAAGCATACAGTGGGTTTGTGTGCCATCAGTTTGGCCCCTGAATTTCTTCGTATTAAAAAATTAAATCTTGATTCTGTTGTAATACCTTATTTATGATATAATGTGTGCAACAATGTGTTAAAATCTGCATGATGATGATGATGATGATGATGATGGTGAGATGAAGTGTGTGTATTTTTATATTAATATAAAGCAAGGCCTATACCAACAAACAGACTGCCCCCACCCTTCCTAAATTCCACTTTAAATTCTAGATTGTATCCTTATTCCAGATTTTAGTCTTGGTTAACCTGGGAAAATGTTACCTGGAATAACAGAAATCGACAGCAGGCTCCTTGAGAAGCAGCTGGGCTGGAGTGACGCCCCATTGGGCATCCTCAGGGTCCTAGTGGCCTGGGAGTCGATAAGGATGGACCCACACTTACATAGCGTTAAACTGTGGAGTTAAGAAGAGCAAGATACTTCCTGGTACAAGGGCGGCTTGACATGTGGATACCACTGACTGCACCTGCCTTCTGTGGAGCTCATCAGCAGTGCCTGTCCCAGAATGCACAGGGCAGCAGGCTGGGGTACCTCCTGATAGCATGCCAGTCCATCTCACATCATTCACAGACCCACCGAATGCATTTCTACCACTAAACTGATTCTGTCACGCTTTCCTAGACACCTTTGTTATCCACTCCTGTATTTCCAAGGTTGTCAATAGTGCTTGAATAATAAGAAATAAGAAATAAACACATTCAGCAGTATATCAAACCCACCAATGTGCAGTCAATATGTATCTCTGCGACCCCAAAGTATTCTGGGTATAACCATGAATTTGTTTCCAGTCACACAAGTTTGTGCTTATTAGATGGGTCCAGTGATGTAAATCGTTCATTTTCGGGATCATTAAGAACGGGCATCAGACGTGAAATGTACCGCCCCCGACTCACGAATCGCCGTCTTCCGGGTGCATCTGTCTGGCGGCGGAGACCATCAAGGACGATGAGCCGTTCCAGCATGCGCTGTTTTGTGACATGTCGAGCGCACGCTCTAAAAAGCGGTGCGCGGAGGTCAGGGGTCACGTGCCACTGGAAGTAAGAAGATCTCTGCAGTGGCAGAACCCTGCCTTTCACTGTCAGCCTTGGGATGGAGTACAGAGATGCTTTAGAGACACCCGACAGAGCTCTGCTTCCTCTTTTTAATTGAGGGTGTGCAGTGACCATCTTAATGGTGTACAACGAAATAAAGGGCTTGCTATGTTTGAGAGCCTTACAGTTTTAAACAAAGTATGTTTGGTGTTTGTCCACTTTGATAAAGCATCGTCTATAACCAAGGTTACCCGGCTTCATTTCGTAATCGTTCAGTACAACCGCATTGTTTGTAGAGGCCAGTTTTTGAGTCTGTCATAGATGGGGTTCTAGATCTGTCAAGGCTTTCATTTTAGTTTCCCGGGCTTTGTTGGAGAGGCGTATTGAGGAGATGCAATCTGCTCAGAGGGAGATGGCATTGTTGCCGATGTGAATAAAGCCTATTGAGAAACACATTACTCTCTGCAACATCTGGATTGTGTCGTTTACTGCACAATTCCCAGATTAAAACAGAAGCGTATTTGTCATCAGAGAAAACCTTAAGTAAATGCATGCACGATGGATCAATTCAATCAAGATTCAATTCAGTTCAGATGTTTACCATGTGCTATACAGTACAGTGAAATAAAGATCATTGAACAGTGCCTTAAATACTACTTAAAAATGGGAGCAAAGGGAAGTATTTAGTAGTAACAGCAACTGCAGCACTGTGTATCTTGGCACCCTGTGCCACAATCGCAGTCCATCTCACCACTAGTTCCCCTTAATTACTAGCTGGTCACCACTGAATCAGACTCTAAGAGAGGCATCTTTGTCTTGCGAATTGGACCCCATAATGCGCATCTGAGGTCTGAGGGGTCAGAGCAGAGCTTTAAAGAAACACGTCCTTCAAAAGTAACAAGACACGCAACCATTCTTCCAATTCTTCAGTTTCTTTGGCCTTATGAAGGTCATTCTTCAGCCTTCTGTTTTCTTATTAAAAGCTCCTTTATGGGTGTCTAAATAAAAACCCAAAGCAACACTAAAGGTAGCCTGCAGAACAAGGCTGGCGCAGAATGAAAGAGAGACTCTGCCATATGAACAAATCGCCGCAAATCAAAAGGGAAAAGGCCTCTTATGGTGAACAAAATAGGGCTTCTCTTCTAAGTCGCCCTGTTTGATTCTCAACCAATGTAAGACGTGGCAGTACCGGATTGACAGCGAGGATTAAAAGATATTTTCCTATTCAGTTGGAGTAAATTGGTTTCAGATTAAAGCTGATTGATTGCCATTCAGGTATACTGGAGTCAGTGAGAGACATTCAGCCAGAACACAGGAATCTGAGTGCAACTACTGTTGGATACCAACCCAGATAAAAATCGATAGACATTCAAAGGCGGGTAATAATTACCCACGATTCTATAGCCTCTATATAAGTGGAGCACATGATGTTTCCCGTAAAGCTTTTGTTAGTTACAAGTAAATATCATATATGTATGGGGTGCACTTGGTTATAATGTATAGGTTCTTTTTAGTTTTTGATTCTTCTTAAGGTCTCAGTTCAAGTGTTTAAAATGCGGCAAAATAGCCACATGAAATTGTACAAGCCCATTTATCTTTAGTTATCATATTTTTTGCACAAATTGTATCTATTCCATCATTCCTTACACTAAAATGGACTCCTGCACTTTTTGAACATTTATGAATCACATACACAATACAATAACATGCTCATTGTATATTTATCAAATGGATTGAATGTGACCATTGTCTTGTCTTAACTGTGTATCTACTGCATGTATGAGAGTCATAGGCAAATGGAGATTCCCAGTTTGTGTGAACATACTTTGGTTTAACATACTTTGCCTAGAATGACTTTTGCATTACTTTTTTTTTAAGGTAGCAGTGCACCATTATAGCAATATTAATTAGCTCATGGGAGTTTTACTTACACACACATATGTTCTGAGGGCATAATGGAAAATGATTGGTTCAGAGAGGTAACCAATCAGACTGTAGAGGAGGTGGGTCCATGCAAATTGAGGAGGTGGTACCAAGACATCTGATTGTTACATTCCACCTCCTCTAGTTGTTTGGAGCCACCTCCTCTACAATCTGATTGGTTACCTCTCTGAACCAATCATTTTTCATTCTGCCCTCAGAAAATTTTTGTGTAAGTAAAACTCCCATGCACTGTTAACTAATCCATCCATCCATCCATCCATCCATCTATCCACTTGTCCATCCTCCATAACTCCTTACCCAGTACAGATCCAACAGCCCATCCCCAGAAGCACAGAACAAAAAGTAGGAACATTAATTAAGACAGTACTGAGTGCATCACACTTACAATATAGGGAAACTCTAAAAATATTCCAGTTCAGGTAAGCTGCGGATTTAAAAAATATGCACTCCTGCCATAATGGCTGTCTGCAGCTTACGGGGTCGACTTGAACTTCTGCACTTTCATTATCCAGGACTAACATCAGCGGGTTGTTGGGTCGGTACCCTGCTTGTCTGCAGTAAGGAGATGGGTGAGGGATCAGTCACTCATATTTAGCTGCCGTTTAATTTTCAGTGGGGGAAAAAAAACATGAATGGGGGGTGTCGTGGGCAGGCTGTCAGATCTGCGGATGCCACAGGATGCTAGAATATAAAAGGCTGGGTTCCATGCATGCAGGTAACTGTCAGCAGATCCAGGGAATTGAGTCGTTCATTTGCAACGCCGTTCCACCTTTGTGTTACACCAGAATCCCCCCCCCATCTTGACACACTATCAAATCAATATGCCTGTGTTTTCGAGGCTAAAAGACAGCGTGCGTTCCAGAAGTGCTATTTGTACATCAGAGGAGGTGCTTCGAGGCGCGTGATGCGCGGTGAAAAGACGCAACAAGCGTTCTCTAGATCCACATCACGCAAATTTCAGGCACTTACTTTCTCTCTCATGGGCCTGGACACCTCTGTGTCATCATGTGACAGCGCAGCAAAGGCGGGCTGTAGTATGTGATTAATCTACATTTCACCACTGACATCGAGAACATACCTGATGGGGAATCCTATAGTGTTTCCTTCTGTTTCCTCACCGGAATCTTCTGGAACGACGTCAGTCTAAAATCACTGCATTTCTCCATGCCAGTGCTTCCGAAACTGGTACTCTGGCACCCCCAGACACTCTACATTTCTGCAAAAATGTGAACTGTCTTGCTGGAAGCTGTCTGGCAAAAAGCATTTGGCAAAAATTGAACTGTATCGGGGTCCCCAAACAGCAGGTTGGGAAACAGTGATTTTTCCCTGGACGCCCTGGTAGAGAACGGACCTAATGACTATCCAGTGCTAGTTATTTTTTTTTTTTAACAGGGAAGGATGGGATTTGAACTGGTGACCAGCTGAGCCACATACCTCCCCCCATGAAGTTGTTGGGCCATATAAGTAACTTAGCTTTCCAAACAACAGGTACCAAGTATATTGAAAGATGGTGACAGCAGGGTCACTTAGGTGACAGTCCTCACAGGACACTTGCATCACACACCCAAACTCGCTCACGAAGTCACATTCAGACCTTTGACAGCATTTCTCTTTAATTTAAAATTCTGACCTACAGATGTATCCACTCAAATATCCATTACCATCCAAAAGATATCGTACTGCGATATTATATGCCTTCGTATTTTGACCTCTTACACCAAATTAATGACGTGCACTTAATAAGTTACATCATCTCCTGCCTCACCTTCATCTCAGCTGTATGTGTCGCAGAGCAGTCAGTGCAGACAGCAGAAACTGCTGCTTTTCATGTTGTCCGTCCCTTGTCTCTGTGGCTGAGGCATCCGGGCCTCGACTCCCCTGGCCACCTGTCAGATCTTCAGCCACGTCATTCGGATCCGCGAGCTGGTCTGGGTCGGCTGCTGCCCAGGAGTTCTGCTTCCTAAATTACTTACATCTGTAGCATGATTTTTTTTTTTCCGGTTGACCTTGCGTTTCTGTAACCCACTGAGAACATGCAGTGAAATTGTTAACAAACATCCCTTCCTGTATGCTGTACGGCCACCAGAGTCAGGCTCCAGAATCTGTGAATGGGCCATCCTTGGATATTATTACCACAGGCACAGGTGCAGAGCTAGACACATCTTTTATACCGAAATCCTCCCGTATTTAAGAGCAATAAAACATAATCCATCCATTGGTCTCCTACTCTAACTTTCCAGTACAGGGTCACGGGGAGTCTGGAATCTGTCCCAGGAGGTATGGGGCACTTTACCAAGGGTGCCAGTCCTTTACAGGCTGCACACACAATATTCACAATTTAGAGATTCCAGTTTAATAAACTGCATGTGTTTGAACTGATGGAAGAAATCAGAGCAGCCAGAGATGAGAACCTGTAAACTCCACCCCCACTGCTTTGAATGGGTGGGACCCAATAGTATCACCCATTGCACCACCCATTTCAATACTGTGACTGTCAAAAATCGCCAAAAATATTAGATATGTTGACTATTATTCAACTAGCTTCCTGTCCATGGTGTAACCCAGGTGGTGATGGGCTCCAGACCCCTCTGCAATCCTGACCAGGAGAAGCAGTTGGACCAAACATTTACTATCCTGTTACTTGGCCATTGCTTTCATCATGAGCACCTAACGATGCATCCATTTTAGACAGAAGGACATTTCACTTGGGCAGCATGGTGACACAGTGGTTCGCACTGTCGCCTCAAACTTCTGGCACAAAGGTTTGAGTCTCTGCCATGGCTCCGTGGCAGATACTGCAAAGCATGCTGCTCCCCTCAACGCAGAGGAACAGGGAACCTACAGGGGATGGGTCAGGGGCTGAAAGCTGTGCATGTCTACTGTAGCTGTCCATGACTTCCTACCTGTAAGCAGCTGAATCTGGAGGGTTATATGTCACCACACCAGAAGCAGGAGGGCTTAGGTGTAGGATTATACTGCTCAACTGCCGAACGTGAAAGCAGAGCTAAATGGATGTCGAGAGAATTCCTTTTTTCCGCTCAACGAACGTCTCACGGCGTTTTCAGAAGCCGCGCTCCTGTAAACAATCGGCACGATCTGCTAACTTTGTTCTCTGCCTTTGTCGAGCTGGGACCGCGGGAGGCCCCTCAGCCGACGTCTCACGTGCCTCGCGAACTGCGTTGTGCTCCCACGCGGATCGCGAGCGCCGCTTTCCGCAGCCGAGAGCAGGTCTCTCCCGTGTCAGTCTCTCTAACGATGCAGCCTCAGATGTAGCCCTCGCCGGCTCTCTCCACCCCTCGTTTATGAAAAAAAAAAGATGTTCTAATATTCAATCCCCGGCATCAAAACAACTGGATAAAAAAATGCAACGTTAGCGCTAATAACTTGGAATTTATGTAACTCTTTTTATCTGCTGTCTTTGAGCACGCCGCAGTCAGCATCTAACTTCGTATGTCATATTACCCATAATGCCTTGTCCTCATGCTTGCTCTACAGTGCTGGTGACAGCGATAGGTCCACTGAGCAGAATGTGTCCCCCTGTCTAAGATTAAACCTCCTTCCTAAGCTTCAACCCCCCTATGCTGGATGTATATATAGAGCATGTCATGCTTCTCCAGCACGCTGTACGATACACGGTTAACAGGTGTAATGGCAGCTGGATGGTGGAACCCCTTCATCACAGCCCAGCGCACAAGACACATCCCCTGTCCTTCCACATGCAGCTGGGCTAAAGGGAAGCCCTGTGCTCAGGGCTGGATAAACTTCTCTGGGGCCCATAGGCTGGGGTCCCAAGTGGGCCACTTGAGCTAAGGAGAAACAAGAGAGAATTATACAGACAACCACAGATGTCATTTGGGCAGGGGAGGTGCAGGCAGTAAAATTTATTGAGGCAGGACGGGGCCTCTAATTTCCTGGGTGGGGCCCCTGATTTTGCCTGGAGCCAATGCTGTAGTGTAGCATACACTACTTTTTAGCCTTGAGCAAAGGAGACTAAGGGGGGACATGATCCAGGTCTATAAGATTCTAACGTGTCTGGATGCTGTTCAGCCAAATGGCTATTTCAGTATTAGTCTAAATACTAGAACTTGTGGCCATAAGTGGAAATTA
>JAODJU010000001.1:30737933-30784795 GCA_026776725.1 Gnathonemus echidnorhynchus
CTATAATATATAATTGGGCAGATAATTAAATAAATGATAGGCCTAATCAAAAGGCTTCGGCCTTTTTACTTGATGTAATTACTTTAACAAATGTGACAGTTCCCAGTGAAAGACTTCTGGACTAAAGCAGTTTGTGTCAGATCAGTAAAAACGCCTGCTTTACAGTGGACATCTGTCACATTCACCATATGGTTATAGACAAACAAATCGCAGTACATTCAGGGAGAAAAACACATTTAAGTTACACACAGGCAAACCTAGTGAGTTTCATATTTTCAATTAGACGTTTAGAGAATTTTGGGGGGAAGGTGAAAGCATAAAATTGGCAAATTACTGTTAAACTAGATGCAAGAAATGCTAATAGTCATTTATTAATTAAACATACCTCTGCTGTTATGCCGTCCAATCTGCCCTGCAATTTTCATTTATTCTCGTTAGAGTATTCCAGAAAAATCAATAATTGTGTTCTGGGGAATCATTTATTATTTAAATGAGTCCTAATAAGCCTTCTGCTGTCATTTCAGCTGGGTAGAAATTTGATTCATTTTTGCATGTTCAGACACTATTTTCGTCCTCCGTCTCTGAGCCAGATGGGAGGATTTCTGTTCTCCATTGGACACTGTTCGCCGCCTCCGATTCCACAGCATTTTACTGCCATGATGTTTGTTTTATTTTAGTGCGATTTTATCATTGTCCAGCAGCCGGGGCTACGTGTGGGTGTTTTTCTTAGTGGCTGATTTGCTTTGCCAGACGAGGGACGTGTGAAGTAGCCTACAGACGAAGGGGTGGATGTATAAAACGGGTAATGTCAGTCCCGTGCTATTATAAATGGGTCCGAAACAGCACAAGTTTATCTCACCGGTTCAGAATACGGTATTCAGTTCACTTCTAGACGCCACATAAATACAGATATACAATATATACCAGTATGTTCCCTTCATATGTATCAGATATGACGAGTTTCTACTATATTTTGAGCAAGCATCAAACATATGAGTATAGAAACGAACTTCGTTGAACCACCAACAATGCCAATAGAAAAGCTAATGGCAGACTGGGCGAAATTCTTTTGACGTTAATTTTTATTTTTAAAAAAAACATCTATCGCTCGGTTTGCCCATGTAGAAGGATAGTCTACCTTCTAGTCACAAGTCTTCCCTCAGTGTTTTAACAGGTTGACCAGCAAGTTAAAAACCAACTGTAAGTCACATACTGCCACCTACAGTCATAGGCGGCATTTGATGTTTACACTTTGTGTGTGTGGGGGGGGGGGGAGCAGACCTTATTTTTTAACATAAGTGTTTGATGCACACAAAACCTATTATTTTGTCTACTTATAGGGTGCCAACAAACCACCTATGCAAAGGAGCAAAATACCAGAATAGAACATAACGCAGTGCTGGTTTTACCAATTAATTGCAATTTCGACTCAGGCGACTGGGGAGGGGGATGCCCCCCCTACTCTATTCCTACAGTGCTGGACAATGAACTATATAAATTTGTACTTTTACATAATTAATTGTTGGGTATAATTAGGCTACCAGCCAGAGCAATAGGTCGATCAGCAGTTTCCCAAAACCAGGGAAATTATTCAAGCTTAATGGCTTTTTTAATTGTATCAAACGTTTCCGAAAATTGCCTAAGATGTCGCGGCATTGTTTTCATATCTCACCACAGAGACACCACTAGGTGTGAAAACGAGGAACTGTAACTGCTTTGTACGATGCTTTAAAAAGCAAGTGCGGGAATATCTCAATTTGCTATAGTATCGCTAGGGGACGCTATCGGACGAAATTTTACAATATTTTAAACGGTACCATCATATTCGGTTTTACATGCATGACTATTTATTCAAAAAATTTAAATAGAAATTAATTTATATTAGGTTTATTGTAATATTATTTAAAATGAATTATACTAACAGCAGTACTATGCAAAGCTGAATATGACTCAGCAATCAGGAAAATGAACGCTGTCGGGATGACAGTTCTCGGGGGGAATTCAACCTCCTTTAGTGAAGACGGGTCGACCCAAATGACGCCAAATGTGCAAACTCGACTGGAAAAGTGTGGGGAGACATCTCTCTTTGGGAATATTGCATTGCTTTCCCACCCAGAACCGTTCTACTTGGATGTACTTTTCCTAGGTGCCTTTCTCTCCGTCTCTGTTACTTGGAATCGCACCCTTTATCCCGAACTGCCCTGACATCATAGGGACCGGAATGGTAACCACCACGCAACATCCGGGAACTTAAGGGTCCCGCCCTCGCTTCGCGAAATTCGACCAATATGATTACAGAAAACACACCGACCTCGCCCCCTCACCGTGAGAACCGACCAATGAGACCACAGTAAACACCACGGTTCCGGCCCGACGTGGGAGTCCCGTTATAGTGGGAGGAAGGTCCGGGAGGGAGGTCGCTGGTTCGCTGTCTTACCCGGGGCTCAGGTGAGTGTGAACCGGCTGCAGCCTTAACCTCAGTCACTCAGCGTAAAGTCTCCGGCAGCGTCGTATTTTCTATTATCATTATCTTTTTTAAATAATTTTTTGTCATTTGTTTGTATTGCCTTATAAGCAGCGGCAGCAACCCCATCATGGGCGTGTTTCCGTTAGTGATATGAGCACAGTGGTTTAAATAATTCCCTACATAAAATGTTAATCTAACCTGCTCGTTATTGATTTTGTACAGCTTCGTGTTGTTTTTGCCTTATGTGTAAGCCACTAAATGGGGGCTATGTAAGACTACTTTTCCCGCAGGTGTTTAAAACATAATATTTCCAAGCAGTGTAGCTGCGTAATGGTCGGTGTCTTGTTTCCTATTTATGGCGCTGGACGACACTGATAACTTTTCATATCATGAAGCGGTGTTAATAGTACACAGCAATATGGCTTGTGCATTTGTCCAGACTGGTTAGGCTATTTACAAATCACCTGTCAACGATGTAAATATGTTTCTTGTATTACAGTTTTTTTCTGAATTACTAAAGCACATTTCCTGAACCGTTCCATTCTTTTCTCAAAACAGTAAACAAAAAGCCCAACTTTCAAACTACATTCACAAAACATTGGACTCGTCTCGCAAAATCGAACAATCTCCTCAAAACCAAACACTGCTTTCAGATCATGCATTAAGCCAGTCAGTACATAAACACCAATGAGTAGTCATTACACACTACAGCAAAATTTTAAAAATACCAGTCAAAAATGTTACTGGCATAAAGAGAAACATGTTTGCTGTAAATAAGGTCTTTTGCGTCTTGAAAAATCGGAAACCAAAGGCCTATAATAAAAAAATGTTTAGCAAGAATGTGTGTATATAATTATACTTAAAGCAATATGTAATGTACGTTTACAGTATTCAGTTCTTCAAAAAAGTTACTGTAAAGGACAAAGTAAAACATCTAAAAGCATATTAGAGTAAAATGTGCAACTGCAAGCCAAAGTCCAGGAAGAACATTAATTCTGCCTCATCACGTACCATGTCTCAAGGCTGGGTGAGGACGGAGAACTTCAGCTGCATCACAGGAAATGCTCTCCCTTGCTGAGCGATACGGGAAGAATCCGCCGTGTGACCCAGTCGTACCTTGACGTTGAAATTCAAGTCACCTATGTTTTTCATGTTCTAGTCCCTCTTTGGCTTCTTCCCATGTTCAGAAACATGTGTGAAGTCATGAAGAACAGGTCTGAGTCATTGTGTTCAAATGATGACTACTGTGTGCTGGATGTGTTTTCTGTTTAGCATCGAAGTTCACCACGGTGCAAAATGTTATTTGATGAATGAGAATGTGACATTTTGCAAAAAGGGTGACTCGGATATGCAAATTCTGCTTAACTCGCTGAATACTGTTTAAAGCTTCGCAAAATGTGTGACTGATTCAGTAAAATAGTTTTGGCAAGTGACGGATTTGTTCCAAGAAGGAGGTTTAGTGTTTTAGTAATTCAGAAATACTGCAACTCAGCGCTTTGATTTTAGTCGCACAACGTGACACATTCATTTGTATATACACGTTACTAATAAATGCCGCAAGTGATTTTTGTAAGTGATGGTGCCATAGTTTTGGGTGAATCAGTACTGCTTTTCCGTTAAATGTTTATTGTTTCTCTTGTTTTCTGAAGAAAAATGGTAAAATAAAAACACATTAAGAGGATAAACGCGCACGCCCATTTTAAGTATTGCAAAATTCGTGGGAACGGCCGGTAGATGGCACCAAAACGGCTTGTTTTAATCCGAAAACAAGACGCACCCACAAATGGCATATATCTGTTTAATGCTATAATTAACTATGGATTTGTTTATGGTACCAACTACCAGATGCCAAAAATAGCTTTTTCAATCTGTGCTGTATTTAAATTTATTTCACTGCACAACTGCACAGTTTTTAATCTTATGTGTGTAGAATCTTTTAATAAGATGCTCCTCTCTGTCTCCCCCCACCTCTGACATTACCAGCCATGGATATGTACATGATGCCCAACCCCCCCATGCCTGGTGTCCCCCAAGGTCTGGAGTACTTAACACAGGTTGGTGTGACACTTCTACCTGTTTGAGGCTGTCACTAATGTTACAGGACGTTATCTCACGGGGAAATTATATTACCTGTCGTCTGTTTAGATGCCGGACTGCACAAACAAGGGCAATGCAGATAAATACTTTAAATATAATCACAGTTACGCATTATGACAAGGTAAATATGGGTCACAGGTTCTGTAGGGTTACGTTTTTGAGCTCAGTGATGGTTAGCGGTGTCGATACTGTCGTCGTTGAAACGTTACATGTAAATAAAAATGTCTGCCTTCTTCCTTTGCCCACACAGGTAGACCAGCTGCTTATAAAACAAAGGGTCGAACTTATCGAAGGTATGTTTCTACAGCAATGTGAATGTGATGGACATTAACTGCTTTGACGTTTTATGTTTGTCTGGGATGTTTTTCATACAGCAGTGTATCTATACTCTATCAGCCCCAGCCCAGTTACTGGACACCATCGCCTGCCTATATGTCCCTCCTTCCGGGGTTTTTACATGCTCCTCTGGCCTGACCCCCCTTCACAGCACTCGCCGGCTTCGAGAGCAACAATAAGTACGAGATCCGTAACTCCATGGGCCAGAACGTGTTCTTCGCTGTGGAGGAGAACGACTGCCTGAGCCGGCAGTGCTGTGGCCCCCTGCGCTCCTTCACCATCCGCGTGCTCGACAATTTCGGCCACGAGGTCATCACCATCACGCGCCCCCTCAAGTGCACCTCCTGCCTCTTCCCCTGCTGCCTGCAGGAGGTGAGCTGATCTCAGGACGAGATATTATATATACCAAGTGTATAGTATAGTATATATAATTGGAATTGGAATATATACTATCAGTCAAAAGTTTTTGCACAGCACATGTTTTTACCACTTTTCATTTATCTCATAAACTGCAGATGTTTTTATTGTTGTTAAGCATTAGAAAGTTTAGTGAACAACTATAAATGAAAATAAATCAAATAAACGAACTTTCCTTTATAACATGGAAAGAGTATGTAACAGTGCTTGTCTGACATCATATTAACTGCTTGTGTGGTGATAGTGTGTCATAGTCAAATTCTAGGCTGCCCTTTAACTTTAAATGCACTAGTTTACCGTTTCATCATATGAATCAGAGGAGTATTTAATGTACCTTGTAGGAAGAATGTCTCAAATTTCTCTGCTGTTCTAACTGCTAGAGGAGGTTACTTTAAAGAATCAAAGATATGACATTTTCTTGCTAATAAAGGTACTAAAATGGTGAACATGCTGTAAATTTATTTGTTAGCAAAGAATATTGAGTGTATTCTTAGTAAATATTAAGTGCAAATGAAAGTAAGTACATTCAAATGTAGAAAATTTCAGTGTGTGCCAAAATTTTTGACTGATAGTGTATAAAATACAATTAAGACCTTTAATTGAAATGTAATTCAGATGTATTAATTACCATTGAATTACTGTGGGTATTGGCAGTGAATGCGTGATAACGCCCCCCTCACAGATGGAGGTGCAGTCGCCCCCGGGGAACACGGTGGGCTACGTGCTGCAGCAGTGGCACCCCATCTTCCCCAGGTTCATCATCGAGAACGAGCGGCGGGAGCAGGTGCTGAAGCTCCACGGGCCCTTCTGCGGCTGGAGCTGCCTGCCAGACGTCGACTTCGAGGTACGGCACTCGCCGTCCGGGTTCTGACCCTACACCGGCATGGCGCCGGCTTTAATGAATCCGGATACTGCTGTGGTATGGAACCTGCTTTGGGGTGATATCGGGCTGCTGGGACACTCATTACAGAAGCCTGGTGTCAGGGTCAGCGCCCCTTTGGTTCTGTCCTTAGTATCTCTTCCCTGTCTGAGCAGCAGGTGTCGCTGGTCACTCCTTGTCAAACCCTTGTGTGTTTCTCCTGCTTCTCCGACTGCCACATGGCTCAATAGGCTGAATATGCGGCTCAGAGTCCCGCTGGTGATTGGTTTGAGGCTGGCCTTGGTGGTATTTGTATTTATTGGGTTTTTGTTTCCCAGCGTGTATTTTCTATATTAGTTTTCTTGTCCTAGGTTTTCCTTGCTGGTGTTCTGTTCTGTTCCATTCTGGTTATGTTTAATTATCCTTGTGTTCTATTCCTAGTGTTTAATTCCCGGTATGCAGTTAATGTTTCCTAGTTTTTGGTATAAGGTCTTAGTTTCTGTGCTTGCAAATTGTTATTAGTTCCGCATGTTGCCTGTTTTCTTGTACCAGTGCTTGTTGATTGTTCTATTCTTTTGCTTGTTTTCCTGCGCCCTGTGTTAATTGGTTAATTGATTGTCTTACACCTGTTCCTTGTTTGCCCCAGCTCTGTTCTCCAGTGAGTCATTGTTTCAGGTGAATGTACTTTGTTATGTGAAGGTTATTGTGTGTTGTACTGTTCAGTTACCTAGTCCAGCTCCATGTGTTGTTCTCTTCACTTGTTCTGTTATTTTATGGTTCGTGTAATTAGTTCTTGTTATTTTTTCCCCTGCTTGTTTCTGATCCTTGTGGTTCTTTAGCTTGGGTTTTCCCCCAGTGTATTTGTTCCCTTGATAAACACCTTTGTTCCCTTGTTAAGCCACCCGTGGATCGTCACTTCCTTTCTGCCCACACTATGCCCCGTGTCCGTAACATCGGGTTTCCACACTGACTGGTCCTGACGTGTGTTTCCCTTGAGATTCTCACCATGGATGAGATCAATAAGATCGGCAAGATCAGCAAGCAGTGGACGGGCCTCCTGCGGGAGGTTTTCACTGACACGGACAACTTCGGCATCCAGTTCCCCATGGACCTGGACGTCAGGATGAAGGCGGTGATGATTGGCGCATGCTTCCTCATCGTGAGTCTGCCTCGCTGTCTTCCTCTTTCCAGTACCTCAGCATGCCAGACAGGATTCTTGGATACCTTGGTGTATCTGACTGGGGCCCTTGGGTATCTCAGTCTGGAGTACTTAATATTGCCATTGTAAAAATTAGCGTTAAGAACAGTAAAGAAGTGTAGCATCATTTAGCTACCCATTTATTTCATGGAGTTCACTGACCAGCATCGTGATGACATGTGGTGATTTTCTTCAGGACTTCATGTTCTTTGAGAACAACCAGTAGAAGCCGGACATCCTGGAGAAAGACCTGTCGTGGGATGGAGTGGGATCCTCTGCTAAGATGCATTCGTCTGTGTTCCTCTTATAATTATCTCAGTTTGGAAGGAAGGACTTCACTTTCCACAAAACAAGGGATTCTTGCGGTATGTGGCTTACGGCCACCTCTCAGGGGTGACACCCCAGGGCCTCCTCCTTGGGGAGTACTGTCAGATTTGGAATTGGGGGCAGATGTTTCCTGGGTTTGCCCCTTGCAGTCACTGCCAGGTACAGGGGAGTGGACTTTGAAGGCTTTTAGCTTAACGCTCAGACCTCAAAGCTCATCAGCATGGAGCTGGGCAAAATTCACGCATGCAGCAGAGCGACTGTCTGCCGGACGGTCAGCATCAGGGTGGTGGGGAAAACAGGACGCCCCCCCCCCCCCCAACACACACACACACACACACACAGCTAGCAAGGCTTTACACTGTTTGTAGCAAGAGGGTGAGGCAACCTCAGACAAGACAATTCAGAAGCAGCATGAGACCGTATGACGATAAGTCCTTCTCTTTGGGTTTTACTGTCCTCCTTACTAAGAAACTGATGTGTTAACGATGCGTATCAAAAAAATTATTTAAACTACTCATTTTATTGTTTTTAATTTATTAACTTTTTAAGGCCTTTGTAAATATCTTTTTGAAATGTCAGCAATGTTCCACCAGGGGCCAGTAGTTCTCTGTTCTGAATAGATACCAATGATTTTAAGTCCAATGTGGGATGGTCACCAATAAAGGCGGTGAATGTAAATAAAGTTCTGAATGTGATTGAGTAAGTCAGCTGTGAGATATAACACTAATTAGTATGTAATTATTAGTGCTGCATGATGGTTGGAAGCTCTTTATTGCATTATACCTGCTGTTTTCATTTCCAGTATTCTGGACTCGAAACTGAAATGTCCCATTTATTAGTAATGACTAACTATTGTATATGAAGTGGCTTCAGTGATGGTCCAGCAGTTGCTGAATTTAATCCCCGACTAGTACTCCATCTGTTAGTGCTGCTGGTTCTGTTCGGTTTCTGAAATGTGCATGCGGCTATTTAAAAAAGCGAGCTGTGAACAGGGGGAGGTTTTGCGCGGGTCGTTCTGGAATGCTTTCCGAGGAATCGGAATGGAAGGCTCCCATGCCTGCCTCTTTATTTAAAACGTGATCGTCTGCCAGTACCTCGACGTTGACAAATCGGTGCTGTTACGCGAACAATCTGCTGGCCTCGGATTCACCCTTTTACACGTGAAGCCCCCTCCCTTCTCATCAGTACATATCCTTCCACAAGGCGGAGGCACAAAACATCTGCGATTTTTAAAACAAAAGCCATGATTATGTCCCTCCATTTGTTACGTTCCTGAGCGAGGTCCCTAGTGAACTGTCTGTCTCATCCTTTAGTGAGAGACTTTGACACCCCCGCTGCGACCTTTGAAATATATTATAATCGCAGTGGGGGCTCCTACCTTTGGGGGGCGCTGTGTGCTTGGCAGCTACTCTGCTGTGTCACTGTTGTCCGTGAGTAAGGCCCTTAACGCCCCCCCCCCCCAAAATGGGCACTGGATTAATGGCTGGCTCTGGGCTCTGATCCCCACATTCTGCTTATAAATGGGTGCCAGAACCGCGGCCTGCGTTTTGTGAAACTGTGCATGAGATATTAACTGAACCGTTAGCCCCAAACCCTTTGTGTTCTGCTCTATCATCTCACCGGATGGTGATAATTGTAAAGCTTTCTTCACTTTGGGTTTGGTTGGTGTTACATATGGGGACGACATTTGAGGGAAGTCTTTCTGTGAGTCACACTTGTGTGATGTCAGCTTTGACCTCTGACCTCAGTAGCATCTGTTACAGTGCATGTGTTTACTCTTGCCTGGTTAATGTGCACAGGTTGTGGTGACGACTTCACTAACCTACTTTGAATGGGTCACTCAGTTATTTGCTTTGAAAGCGCCATAAAAAGCTATAAAAGCTGTTATTGTCCCCGCTCCTGTTCCATGCATTGTACTGGGTCTCACACTTAAATAACCTGGGCGGTCCTGGCTAGGCAGTGTCCCCCAAGCGGGTCACACAAGCTGTTTGAGCCAAAAGAAAACCGAGATAGAACAAAATCAATAATCCCCTAATAATCGCTGTATTTTTCTCAAGGCAGGGTGAGGCCTTGATGCTTGCCAGAGCACTGGGCTACAGTCTATACATTAATCCACCCCTAGAAATGTGAATTATCAATGCAGTTTTAGGGTTGCACCATTTCCTGGTTTTTCTGTGACCTCTAAGCTGCGCCGCCCCCCCCCCCCCACAGGAGAGCGTGGGGGTTTAGTTCAAACAGTGCTGCATTCCATTTGCTTAGAATTCCCTGTGTTGGGAAATTACAGATGCTTGGGAGTGTGAATGTTTCTCCAGCCAGTCGAGTGCAGCATCTTAAGGCTGATCTCTACATCGCGCCGATGCCATGGCTGCCGCAAGTGACCTGCGCAAGTGACCTGCGCTGTCACCTGTATTTATACTTGTAGCAATTACTCTGCCAAATGTGATGTATTCAGTTGTTGAATCGTGCAATTGAAACAGGTAGAAAAAAGAAACATTTAACAAAGAATCCATTTATCGAGTCCTGGTTACATTTGTGCTGCTCCAAACTTCCCGTAGACAAATCTGGAAAAATATCGAGCTGCTACAAAGTCACTTTGTATGCTTTCTCCCTTCTAAAGTTAGTGTCTATACTTTTTACTTTTTTTGTTAGTCTTGTACGAATAAACTTAATGTGAGTAAGTGAAATTGCCGCTGTCATCCCGAGTGTTTTGTAGACCTGTTGCTACGATGCCTAGGGTGGGCTATTTAACACCTGGGATGTACGTTTTCTTTGCTCCCATAAACAAAAAGGAAGGCTACCAAACGGACCAATCAGAGTTCTTGCTGTCTACGTCACCGTAGCATGTAGCTACATTTCTGTGGAGGTGCACGTCAGGCTATGGCGTAGGCTATGGCACAGGGTCATACTTATGATAAACAGACAGCCATTACACGGTTTGGTGTAACGGCTGTCTGTTGCTGTGCTCTCTTAGCTGCAGAATCAGGCCCCCAGTGACCCCGAGCTGAATGGGGACTCTTGAGACATGACTGTTAGCTTAGCTAACTCTGCATTAGCCAGCCAGGTCGCGTATTTACGTCACCCGCCACTAAAGCTGGACTGGGCGCCCTCCACTGGCTCCCCCTGACCCATATCGGCCCCGGGGGGGTCGGAGGGGCCACACCTACCAGCGGGAAGCAAGCGTCAGCCCTTGATGGTAAATTAGAAATTGAAGAAACGTATTTCCACAGGACTGCCAAACGTGACCGCCACCCGCGAAGGGCGGGGCCAGCTCTGTCTGATGTGCGGCCCAGAGGGACTGTGATGTGGCCCCCGCACCAAACCCCACACACACACCCCGGGGCTGGCCTCTCCGGCAGATGGCCACTTTTAAGCTTTCTGCTGTTTTTTTAGATGGGAATCTGAGGTGGTTTCTCTCCGCCCCGGTGATTACCGGGGGGGCAGTGACCACCAATCCACTTTAATCTGAGGTTTGAGGGTGTCTTTCTGCTGATTGGGAAGGGGCTTCTTTGCTTTAGGAGGTGACCCTTAAGTACCTGACAGGGAATGTCACCTCCATTCTCAGCAATCACGTTGTTTCTTTTTTTTTTCCCCCCGACCGCAAAAGCTGCTTTGAGTTTTCTGACTTCTAGGCAGCTTGAGGTAATGAGGGGAAACCTGGAGCGTGTTCAGACGCTGCGCACGTCCAGGGACGTGATGACAGCCCCTCTGCATTCTCCAAAGGACGGCACGCACATTACCAGCATTTATTTTTTTTTATTTACTAGACAATTTTGTCCAATGTGGCATACATTTTTTTTTGAGAAAGCAGGGTCGGCCAGTCCCTGGAGCAATTGCAGGTTAAGGACCTTGCTCAGGAGCCCGATCATTCTGCCGTAATCATTCTGTCCACTCTGGGATTTGAACTAGCAAGCTTTCGGTCACACACACAGCTACACACTGCCCTAAGTAATCATCATTAAGAATAGATTGACAGGCAAACCTCTTTGCGTGCATAACTAGACACACGTATAACGCTTGTGGTTGTCTATAAAACCTGAGCTTCTGAAGGACTTCTTAAGGTCGCTCTTGAAGGGTGTACTTCCTCCTGATATGAAGCTCTGCTTCAGTGCCACACACCTATAGGGCGTCTCATTCTGTTTATCCGCTCCTGTAACGGGGCACGTGACACATCGCCTCCGCGCTTGGCACGGTAATTATTGCATTATAATGTAATGCGCAGTGGGGTATTAGAGACCCCCAACACTAAACGCGTTAGTTTCCCATTTCCTGTGGACACAGGATCATCCGTGGAAACAGTTGTTCCAACAAGCCCTCGGTGAAGTCCTCAGCAGTGATTTAACATAATAAAATCAAACATGCCGACTTTATCCGAAGCCTCTCTGCACCTTTGGGGGGGTTGGCTCGTGTTTCTTCCAGTGGGGGGGTGGGGGAGGGGGGTGTCCTCACAACCGCAGGTAATGCGCTGGCTTTAATGGAAGGCGGTTATCGCTGTTGACGGAGCGACTCATTTCCTCGACGTCGCTAAACACTGCGCCGCTCCCCGATGGATCAAATGTCAACAAATTTATATAAGAAAAAAAATCTGCGTCTTCCCCATGCACAGCTCCTGATGCCGACTTTATTCCATTCATTTCATGTCTGTCATGATCCAGCTGTTGTTGTTGGAGCAATTTATCACGGTTTGAAGACAAATATTAATCACGGCGAGGTGGCTTACAGTGCAGAGGTACTGAAATGAAATCCACACACACAGATGTGGACGTACCCCCGGCCCAAATCAGCTCTGCCGTTTGTGTAAAGGGGCCAGCTGCCTTCTTCTGGTCCAAACATTGTCCCTTTTACTGAGGCGCGAACTCCCCGGTCGGCCACGTTCCCGAAGGTGACAATTAGAGATAAGTCCGTTATGAGGAAATTAAAATTGGGCTTAGAAGGGGGTGCTTGCTTGGCTGTGAGTAGCGTCTTGGTGATCTCCTTTCTGTGGGGGGCAATTCAATTATCTTTTATTTGCCTTGCAGGGAAAAGAGGGTCGGGGGGGGGGGGGGCCACAGCACATCAGCGTAGAGCTCACTGCAATCATTTGTTCCCCAGAAAAGTTATTTGCAGTGAAAGTAATAACGCAGGGAGTAATGCGCTTCCCACAATTCCTACTCTGGCGTTCTTTCCCTCTTTCCCCCGTCAGTCTTTCATTCCCGTGTTTCGTTAGCTAGTTAATTGCTTAATTAACTTGCTTAGAGGGTGCCTTCATCCAACAGCTGCCGGTTTTACACTTTGTCGCCTAAAAAATTTGAGCATATTTTTTTCAGAAGGTTCAGGTCTGCCGGAGCACGGCAGCAGGGCCTCGTGGGATCTGAACCACCACCCTTCTGGACGCTATTGTTGCTTTCGCTGTGGGAATCATGCTGCTGTCGGACCTTCCTGAGCTGCTCAACTCGCCATAAGTTATCAAAACGTCATAACTTGAAAATACGAGCCTCCAACACGCATACATACAAAGATTCTGAGAAATAAACACTGATGGAATTTATTTAAACGCAGATTCAGCCTTTCCAAGCTGCAAATGCTGCGATTTTCCTGTTTTATGGTCCAGCTTCTATTTTAATGTGCCTTGCGCCTCTGTAATCCTGTGTAATTATATAAACAGTGGTGGAGGAGGGGTTTACAACTCGTTTAGTCTCTCTGTAATTATGGTACCATAGTTTCTGTATAAGATGTGCTGGTTACTTTTCTCCTGGAGTTAAAAATAACCTGCAGAAGGTGTCTGAGGAGGTCCGTCTTTTATGCGTTAAGCCACAGAACAGCCACTGTTATGTATTATTGTGTCTGTGCTACGTTTTGAGGGTTGGAGGAAGGACTATGCGCTTTGCTGGTAATACAAGTTTGCCTCAGGAGACAGTTGCTCCTGGCGACGAGGGTCCCCTCGGAGGGACTGTGATGTGGCTCCCGCCCAGAACTCTCCCCATACCTTTGTGAGATGGCAGATATAATCACTGAATGCTGTGCTTACAGAAACAAAAAGTGTTTGGTGTGAAAGGTGCACTTTTCCCTCATAAGGCAGGTCTAACCCAAAGCAACGCAATGACAGTATAATAATAATATGATAAATAATGATGTTTGTTAATCAGATGTACGTTTTTGAGAAAGCAGGGTCAGACAGACCCTGAACCAAATGGGGGTTAAGGGCCTTGCTTAGGGGCCCAAGGGTGACATCACTCTGCTGACCCTGGGATTTGAACCAGCAACCTTCCGATCATAAGCACCACATCCTGAGCCACACACTACCTCCCCACATGAATTTTTTATATAGCGGCTTTGTCCCAAAGCGCTTTACAGGGTTGTGTTGTGATACATAAAACATAATTAGAGAGAGATACAGAACGGGAAAAAGGAAAGAAAGAAATTGAATAAAGAAAGCCAGAAGAAAACGGAACCAAAACTCCCAAGCAGGGAGAAAAAAAACCTCTGGGGGTCCAAGGTCAACTGGCTGCCCAACCCCCCTGGGCATACTAACATTACTGAAAACAGAAAAGAGTGGAATTGCTTACTAAAAGCAAGGTGTAAGCTGTGACTAAGGATCAAGCCAAAGTCCATCAATGAGTCCGTTATCCATGTTGGCCTGTGAAGGGTGGCTAAAGCCTTTTCTCCACATTGGCCTGTGTCGGGTGGCACTGAAAGCTGCACCCACGATGATTCAGATTCATATGTCCCATTTGCGATGTCACCCATCCATGGGACATGAGTGATACGGCTCCAGACCCAGATGGGACTTAAGCCTAAAATCATCAGCTCCAGCGGCTGGTGCCTTATTCTTTGGGTCACTGGGTCACTTTATTTGCCTCGATTTTCATACATGAAGTGACCCCTTTGTTGTGAGATCCCTTCACCCTCACTCCCCTTCAAGATCCCAGAATCTCTGAGAGGGGGTCTTAGGAAGCACGCTTCACTTGTACCAAAGCAATAGATTTCACAATGTGCATATTATGTATTAGTTTATTGTGCAGCAGGCATCCAGTGGTCATTTTTTTCAGGGGGGGGGGTCAGATCCTCATGGTGGAGCTTCCTGCACTGACTTGTGGGATATGCCAGCGTTAAGCAGCAGTGTCACCGCGGTAAATCCCGCTGTTCCGCTCCACAGGCCCCAAGTACTGTGAATGTCGCTGCGAAAATCCGCTTTTGATATTTTCCATCTCATTCACCAAATGCAGCCATTTTTTGCAGAATGTGGAAGCCTACACCCCCCCCCCCCCGGCTCTCGTTCAAGTCTTTCAAGGGGTGTATTTTTTTATTCTTTATTTTTATCTCTGTCTGCAGTTGCTAAAAAAAAAAAAAACTGTGTAATCTAGTAATTTAAGCCGCTGGTGGTGCATTTTAAGTGTGGGGGCGCAATGGACTTGATTGCGTCCCCACATTAGGAGCTACAGCCGTCTCAGGAGTGTCGTCCAGTGGTATTCTTTCCAGTATAGATGCAGGGTCCAATCCTGTTAAGTGCCCGAGTCCTGCCACCAGGAATGTTTGAATGCAATGAGATCTTTATGGGGGCTTCCCTCTGGGTCGTACTGCTATACTGCTAGACCATGTAACTGGTTTTAAGGGTCTCATACTGTTAAAAGAACCAGCCGCATTTCTTGCGTGCACTTCCTGCAGTGCCGCAGCCACTGTAGCAGACGCTTTCATCGGCGACGGCCCCATGCCCACGTTCATATATCAGGTCTGTCAAGCTACCCCCCCACTTGCCAGGGCTACTCAGCCCTCCCACATTGCGCCGCCATTATTGCGCTGAGCCCATGTAGTTCAGTGCGCATTAGTGTAATTGCGTCCCCAAGCGCTTGCCGGAACTCAGCCCCGCGCCCCCCCCCCCTTTGGCCACAGTGCCAGACCAGAGTTAAAATGGAGAGCCTTGGATGTTCATTAAAAGCTCAGAGCCAGGGGGCATCCGGGGGTCGGGTCATCAGATGCAAGCAAGAATGTGGTATATTGGAAGGGACGGTTTTGGCTTCACCGGTGCGAATGAGATCTGAACCTTGGATACCAGGAGACAAAAGGGACCCACTGTCTGGGCCTTCTGATGATTACACCGGCTACCAGAGTGAAAAAAAATCACGTTCACCTGGCAGAACAACCAAAATCAAGCACTACATGGTCCCGCAACGGCACTCAAATGGCATGCTCTACTTCATCAGGTGTTGCCCCACAGAACATTGTCATGGGAACAGGAAGCTCCCGAATAACCTGTCCCCTTCTACCTGGGCTTCCTGTTTTGTGAAATGGGCCTGGAGCTTCTGTCAGGATACCTTCTATTATCCAGAGTTTTAAAAGGTTGCTTTTATGCAACTTCTACAAACATTTTTCCTTTAAAAAAAAAAAAAAACAGATGTCTTGCTGGCTTGTACTCGGCCTATCGCAAATTATGGAGCAAGCAGCTACTTTCTAATTGGCTATGGAGCTGAACAGGGCGTGGCTCTAAGGCAGGGCCATTTATGACATGGATTCGGCTTCAGTTCCCCTCGCCTGCGAATCCCTGATTTCCCGCACACTCCTTCCCTCACGATTTTTAATGCCCTTATTCTCTCAAACGCACCGTTAAGCCATCCATCATTAACCAAACGCTCCCCCGTTTCAGGCCCTAATGATGTAGCCTTTAATGAGATGTGCTTGCCACAATGAAAATCTCCAATAAACGAGTGGGATTCTCTCCGTTTTGCCAACGTTAACACCATTAGTGGGAGTTCCGGAGGGGGGGTTCTCAAGACTCATTTGTTCTGGACAAATTAGCATATCGCTAATATAAGCTTTAGCATGGATGCTCCAGCCTCCATGAGGACTTCCTTATCTACTCCCCGGGCCGGGACAGCTGTACCCCACACAGCTGGAAGCCCAAGACCGGTAAGAGCCCACTCCCCCAACCAAGTCCCTCACTCTGGCAGAGATGACCCCCTAATGATTCATTTTCCTCAGAAAAACACATCTAGTGAGGCATGCACCTGCTGGAGCAATCAGGGTCTTTCAGTAGGACCAGAAAAAATAATCTCAGATGATGACACATTTGGCTGAAATGACCTCAATGCCCTCCCATGAATCGATAGTCGAACAACCACAGTTCTGTCAGTAATGATCCCAACTTGGAAAAATAGACCGGAACCTCAATCCATATCACAGGGACAGTACATTAAAGGCAACTTTTGTTGCTAAATATGGCACTTTTATGGTGAAATGATGGTTGGTTATGCTGGGCTCTGCAGTGCTGATGAGCGCCATCTCGAAGGCTGACCTCTGGACTGATAAGGGAATGATTGTACGGTAGCACTATGAATGTCGCGCCAAATCCTGCCTGCTTTTCAGCCAAGGAACAGGCAAAATCGAAGTGACTCCTTTCCCGCCGCTGGCGCAGCCCCGTCACCATGGAGCTGTGATAGCGGGTGAATTTAAATTCAGATCCCCACACACAGCATGCCAGGCTGAGACGGGAGGGAGGGGGGGTTTGGGCTGGCATCCGATTGCGGGAGGACTGGGGGAGCCAGTCGGTTAATTATTTCACTGGGTGGGTGGTTACTTGCTGGGTTAGCTGGACTTTCAATTCCCACACATCGGGGCTCTTATTGAAATGATGGGGGGCCCAGGCTCGCAGACTGACTGTGACTCCGGGGGATGAAGCCGGAGAGCTGGTAGGACCCGATAACACGCTGTGTCTGTGACCAGAAGGTCACTGGCTCGAATCCCAGCATTAGCAGAGTGGTGTCATTGTTGGGCCCCTGAGCAAGGCCCATAACCCCAAATGGGACTAGCTGACCCTGCTTGTGCACATTGCTTTAGACAAAAGTGCCTGTAAATAAATAAATAAATGTAGATTAGATGAGGAGGATCTACTTTTCATGCCGCCGGTACCCTGTCAGGTCCCAACCCGAGCTATTCCACATGAGATCTTCTCTGACACCTGGGCATTTTGTTAAACTGTTGGTTCCATTTGCTTCTCCAGCGAGTGGCAGCATTTGTCTGTTTTGAAGCCCCGCCCACTCAGCTTCTCCTCCACTTGAGTGTGGCGAGACAATGTTTTGCTGAAAAGTGTGAGCAGTGTGCCCTGGTTGTTTTATTTAAGCTGTATTGTTTGATCCATTTCTGGAGAAATGCAAAAAGAGTCGACCCTGTGATGTTTGTTTCTCGATTTTTCTGGCATATTTTAGTCTCCGGATCAGCTTCTCCTGTTCATGCTTAATGGTCTTGCTTCCTGTTATTGTCTCATGTGGCCCAACATGGCAAGATCACCAGGACCTCCACACAGCCTCAGCAGTGCCTCAGGGTGGCTGAATCAGCATGTTATGCTGCAATTACAACACGCCATTACGGTCTCCAGGTTAATTAAGCTCTTTAATTAAATTCTGTGTTTCCCTATATTAATAACATCGTGCCTGTTTTATTATTTGTCTCTCAAAAGCAAAATGATCAGTTATTTTTTTCCCTCAGAAAAGTCTCGAAAGGCAGTCGATCAATGTGCTGGGCTGGGGGGCGGAGCTTGCGGATGCAGTAAGTCACGTATCTTTGAAATAGCACCATAAAAGGGAATGTTTGCGCCATGTCTGGGGCGGTGCTGGCTTGTTGGGTTATTCCAGTGACGCTGGGCTCCCGAGGGGTACAGGGGGGGTTTCAGCAAGACTCTGAGCTCACGAGGGGTACAGGGCTGGTTTCAGCAGGCCAGGGAGAAAGAAAAATAAAATTATTTAACACGACTGATGGACTGTTACCCTGCGGGCCCCGAGCTTGTTGGAACTACCCAAGGAATTATAAGGTTTTATGACCTTGGAAAAATGTATAATTCTCATTCATTTCATTTCTGTTAAATGCGGATGGATGGATGGATGGATGGATTGACTGATAGAAATCTTTATTGTCATGGTATTTAAACAAAGTTAAAATACATAACAGTGTAACAGTGAAAATTAGTGCTGAGTGAATCCTGCACATAACAGTCTTTCTTATCGGTCATGGTTAAAGGTGGGGAGGGGGGTTGGGTTAGTTTACAGAGGTATTAGCTCTTGGGTAGAAGCTGTTCCTGAGTGAGTCTGTTTTGGTTTTGATTGTCCTGTATCTTTTTTCGAGAGGGAGGGGAAAAAGACAGTGTCCAGCGTACGCTGAGTCCTTGATAAGCCACCAGCCCTCTTTTGGAGTTGCCCAGTATAATTGTCTTCTGCTGTTGGGTGTGTGGTCCCAGTGACTCGCTGAGCTGTCTTCACCCCACGATGTAATCCTTTGTGTATTGCAGTGCAGTTGGCAGGATGGTCTCAGTGGTGGCCCCCATGCAGCAGGCCAGGTCCTACATGTGGAAGACACAGTAGTTTTGTGCCGTGCTTACAAGCACCCATTTTGATATGAGGTGGAGGACCTTCGAATCCAAGGAATATTGTTGTTGAAAAAATCAGAGATATTATCGTTAAAAAACCTGGAAAATATGTTGACGCAAAATATACAAATAAACGAAAAGTGACTGATGGGCGAGCAAGTGAGAAGCAGTGATCTGTTTCATGAGACGATCTCGCGCTCCACGCGTTACCCACATCTGCCAGCGGGCTTCCCCATTGTCGGCTTCGCTGTTGTCGACGCCGGTGACACTGTCATGTCAGGTGTTCCAGCAATGTGCTCGATGATGCGTGTGAAGCAGGCCAACGAAGGCACGAATCTGATCCCTTGGCAAGATGACGGGCACGGTCTGTCTCCCCCTGTCAGTGCGTCACCTGGATGGGGGGCAAGCTCACTTACACAGTGCCCCCCATGCCACCATTTATTAGCCATGGTGATAAACGCTGTATTTTTATATTTTCACTGTACGTTCATTTTTCCCCATAAAGGAAAACAGAAACGACAGTCATCCCTCCTTCCATGCTGTTTGGAAGTGCTTTGCTACCTCCTGCCTGGAAACTAAGAAATTAGCAAAAATACTGACATTAACCAGAGACAGAAAGCAATAATATTTTTATAAATTACTGCAATATTCACAAGAAAGGCAGAGCATAACCATGATATGCATAAATAAGAAGTCACTGGCTAGTGAAATACAAATGATTGGATTTAGCTCAGGATACACAATTTATTTTTCACTTAATTGATCAAATTAGCAAGGGCAGGCCACGCTGAACGAGGAGAAATCTGTCCTTTTGTGCAAATGTTTATTTCTGCCTGATTCCTTGTGATCTCTAGTATAATTTGCTTTTGTAAGTAAATGGATTATTCCAGAAAGCATCGTAGGCCATCGGCAGTGTACCAGGGCTCCGCGGCTTCCGCCATGTTGCTGTCTTGAGATGTTTGCTTCCCCCGACTCCGGAGAGCAGGCGTCTCTCTGATCAAAACCGAAAAGAAACATTGGCTAAATTAAAACAGTACTCCGACAAATCTGGGATCGCTTGCTGACATTTTTCTCAGCGTAAATGCTGCCAGAAACAGTTACGCAATAATCCCTGATTATTCCCAGCTCCTTCCTTCACCATGGAAGGAATTAAGTTCACAGAGAGTGGGGGGCACGTAGGCCCCTGCCACCAGCACGGTGCGAGTGAGTAAGTATTAAACAAACACCCAGAACCCCTAAACTAACAACCAACACGATACCTTATTTTAAAAAGAAAAGATCAGAGTCGCAGAGGCCCTGTGATGAAGAATGAGTTGGGGACCCTGGGAGAAGGAGAGTCTCAGGCAAGGATGAAAAGAGTACTAATGATCTAAATCTGAACAAAAAAACCAATACATGTGGTGCTTTTCATTCTGCTTTAAATTTACATTTATTTTATTGAGCAGATGCCTTTGTTCAAAGTGATGTGCAAGTGAAGCAAATAGCACATTGCAAACGTATGTGCTGTCAAGGAGGTGACTAGACATACCGTCAGTCGTACTACAAGACGTGATGTCACACCGCGCATCTATTCTAACGCGATTGATATATTAGCACCCAAGTCCAATACAACACGGAATCGTATTTGCATTTGCGCAATTTTCAGTCCAAGAGAAAAGTACCACGCAAACTACAACGCGATATGGTCATAGCGAGAAACACTACTTGCACGCAAAAACAGGTATCCAAGAGAACGATTGTGATGTCCGATTCGCGAACAAACCATTCATTTGAACTGGTTCTTTTCAGTGAATTGGTCGAACCAAATTTTTTACATCCACGCATTGTGTAAGTCTTATAGTCTAAATATCTGAATATATTTGACAAATTATCATACAAAAACACACAACATCATTTTTAATTAACTTACATTTGTTTTTCATAGACTGTGGCCATGCATGTTGCCTTCAGCGCCCCACTGCATATCGCAATCCCTTGTACTTGGGCTGCACGCATGACTGGCAGCGTGCTGGCTGCGGCTCGCAACTCCCTTCTCTCGGCAATCGACAAGTTACCGTTAGCGAATTCGGCACGTTACGCTGAAGCAGTTACTAGGCAATTCTCGTGAGACTCATAAGACCCATGCGTGATGTTTATGATATAATTATTTCTTATTTAAAATGCACATAATTACATTATTGGCCACTGGTATCACATGTTTTCTTTTATTTTTAATTTATTTTGTTTGGCGTAAATTACTAAGTTTCACCGCCGTGTTCCCCAAATCCTGTTTTTTCCATTTGGTATGTATATTTCAGTACAGACGCCCCTCTACTTACGAATGAGATACATTCCGAATGGCCGTCCGTAACTTAAAATGTTTGTAAGTCGTTATTCACCATCATTTTAAGGATATACGCAAGTACAGATAACTAAGATATGCTGGAACTACGCACGCTACGCTGCTGAGCGGCGGGAGTAGCGGCCAGAAGTCGCACTAGGCGGAATTGGCGCGCAGAAAGAAAAATTGATGTTGCGGACAGGAAACGGGACCCCAGTGAACACAATTTGGACTTACAGTCCTCTTCATTCGTATGTCTGAAAGTTCGTAAGTTGAAAGTTCGTAAGTAGAGGAGCGGCTGTATACAATTATTAGTCAGGTTGCAGCAGGACTGACTGTAAGTGAAGCTAAGCTGAGCTTCTGATGAATGCCCATTTCCAAATGTAAGTAGTATTAGAGCAAGAGCCACACAACCTCTATCAAACAGAACAAGAACATAATAAGACAACTATTCATTCAGCAGAAAGTGCAACATTAAGTACATTCAGGGAACATGCAGTGGGTAGGCTAGTAAAAGTGTTCATGGAACAGACAGGTCTTTAGGCATTGCATGTTTTCTTAGGGTGTATGTTAGCTATGGCGTCTAAGTACACGGTGCTTAAGGAAGACCCAACGAAACACAGTGTCGTTGGCAATCTGCTTGTGCCACGTGTCCATTTTTGATTATTTTTTTAAAACATTTTTAGCGTCTCCACACTCGTGCTCGGTGGACTGGAATACCGCCGATGACGCTGGCGTATCCGCGACTGTTCCTGGAATTCTGTTTCATAGCCTTGGAAAGAGGTGTTCCATGACGGTGGTCATGGTCCGTGTCCTCGTAAGACACATTTTTTGTGCCATTTCATTTTACTGCACAATAATAAAAGCCAAAGGAAGTAGACAGTAGATGCTGCGCTCATTCTAATCTCTCTGCCTTTCCCTGGATCCTGGTTTGCGCAGCTCTGTGCCTTTTCCCTTGATTCGGAGAGACGGATGTCTCCTAACGGCTCCGCAGTTTTCCTTGATCCCAGGATACGGCACGTGATCATCCCTCCATCATGTCCACCCTGGCAGTGATGTTTTCATTGTTTTTTACAAAGCAGCAATTAGCCCTAAACTTGAATAATTAACACGTCAGAGATAAATTACAGTAAACGTGATCTCTAGGGACCCAGACGGGAAGTCGTGTTTTAATAAGATCAGCGGTCCTAAGTGAGCTATTTCTGCAGCGAGTCAACAGCGACTATGGGAATTTTTGTCGTTCTGCTTACTCTGGTGAAAATACGGCACGTATAATTATGGGGGGGAACTTTTATGGCAATTAAAATATCACATCTTATTACATCTCGCAACTGTCACTAATTATACATAAAACATCTCAGCATTTTGAAGTTATTGATGAACAACAGATACTGAGACTGATTGCCCTCCTGAGACTTACAGCTCTCCGGAGAGGTTCTCGGTAACCTGCGCCATCATGTTCTGTCATTGTCATTTAAAAACATTAGCCTTGTTTTCTATGACAAGCTCGGTTAGGCTGTGCTTGATTGACACGGGCAGGTATCACATTGAGCGTAAGCACCTCTTAACACGAAGCAGCTCCTGATGCTGTGATGTTATGGTCATTCTTTATCCGGGAAAAGATCATAGGAGGTCATCTGTACAGCTGGATTTGGTCTCTGTCATGAAATAATACCCAGCCCAGATACACAGTCAGGACGCATCTCCAGCTTGATGAAAAGGTTTCCCAGGTACTCCAGAGATCTGATCAAAATTGAATTCCCGTATAGTTATTTAAACTCACTCCTCCTGGAACCTTCTCGACAGTGCAGGAGCGGTCTGTCCGTCCAGGATTACAGAAGGGGGGCAACAAAACCTGGGATGGCTGAAATTGTTCCCGCTGGATGGAGCTGATCTGGGATCACCCGACCCCACGTGGGACCAGAATAAAACTCTAACAAGTGACTTCATCTAGCAGATAAACAAAAACAGCGACATACTCAGAGTCTGCCATTGTATGCCACAAGATACCGTAATGAAATATGAAATACCGCCAGATGGCGATGAAAATGAGGCTAGCTGGACCCCCCCCCCCCCAAACAGGGAGTATATCGGCTATAGGGGAGCTGGATGCCACCTGACTGATGAATACGCTTATGCGTGCGGACACTGCTACCTTACGGAGGAGAGCCGTGGGGAATCTGGCACTTCATCAAGGGGCCGACTTTGGGGGAATTGCTCTGAGAGAGGGATGGGGGCGACACGCTTATCTAACTAGTGTGATGTATAGCTAGCCGCCTCGGGGGGGGGGGGGGGGAATGGCCTGCATTCCGACGAGTGGCTGGGCCGTAAGGAGGGCGGGAGGCCTCTCGGAGACACTGTGCTTCACAAGCCAGCCCCCCTCCTTCCTTACACCAGCTTTTCGTCATGCTTTCCTAAATGAGCGATGTTCAAGGGCCGAGAGAAGCTGCCGGCGCTAACGCTAACCTGTAGTTATTAGCAGCTAGCTGAACCAAACAGTAGAATGCCAACTTGCACCAGTTAGCAGCTAGCTGTAGCACCCAGACATTTGCTGGTGGTTTTGCGTGCTTTCATTTTAACAGTGTTGATAAATTAACACAGTACCTATGTTCAGTCTAAAAGGTATAATGTTGTCCTCGTTAACTCAAAACCAATCATTTAGGTGCAGATTTGGGAAACCAAGTCAGTTACAGCTGTTTCTGAGCGTTAACTTGTTGTTCCTGGGCGTCTGAGTTGCTGCAGTGGATTTTAGGGAACTGTTTCTGTGTTATACACGGGAAGATTGAGGTTTCTGGCTAGAAAAGGCATGTTTAGTGGTTTACGCCTGTAATCTCCAGTGTTTGGCCTCTGTGTGCAACCCTGTGGGTTATAGTAATTAATTGCCAGGTCACATGTCACTGGCTGTTCAACTTGTCTCGACAAACCTTTGTTATTGAGCTCCAGATAAGTCACCTATGAGGGTGAGGGGGAGGGTGGAGGGCATCTTGTCATTATTAGTTGAGTTTCTCATTTAGAGGCTCTCTTTGGCACTAATCCCTGTTGTGTTTTTTATCTATCCTGAGATTACCCATAGTACTGAGGGGAAAGTAGACGTACCTTTAGACTTGTGAAAGCCTGCTTTGGTATTTTAATCCCAGGTGATGACGCAGCAGTGACAGACCACAGAGAAACTGGGAGCCCCCCCCCCCCCCTGGGAGTGCCTCCCTGCCCCCCATCACCGTGAGAATGGCTGATTACTCGCGGCAAAGTGGACCCAACGCATGCTACTGCCGCTGGCAGCTACACATAGCACGGTTTGTTATGACTTCACCGTCTGTGTATTAGTGTGTCATCTAAATAGCGCACTTAACCCCCCCATGCCTTCATATCTGTAACACCCTCCCCCCGTCTGACCGCAGGCACGACAGAGAAAATATTATCTTACCTCCGCTTCACGAGGGAGTCTGACTCCTATTGTAACCCAAATATAACCCTACGGAAGCGACCGCAGGCACTGAGCCTATCAATCACTGACTCTATTGTACCGCCGGGAGCTGCCTGCTGCCCCAATAACTGCTATGTAAAAGGTAAACAAGCCAAGCTATAACTCAAAAGCGTCTCTGTAACTAAACGCCGAGGGTGGGGCTGTGCCCTCCACCTGCGGGACAGAGGCTCGCTAATTAAAATTTAAGTCGCCTACCTTTGCTGGAAATTCACCCGCCCACAGCGTTGACCGTTACCAAAATGGCCTGTGGTTAAGCACCCCCCCTGCCCCACATTCTGCCAGCCCCGGGTGCCTCTTTGAACGATCTGTGAAAGTGAATCGCACATCATAGGGGACGGGCAGCGTGAGACTGTCAGAGAGATGCGGCGACGGCTGAGAAAGCCGGCACATAAATACAATTAGGCCGCATTTTTGTCGACGGGTGTCAGAACGAAGGCACTTAAACCCCTCAGTGTGGCAGGTTCAGTCATGGGGGATAATTACTGAGCTGGGGAGGGGTCCTCTTTATTCCTGATCGCTCCTTAAATCTGAGGCGCACACTTTGAGGGTTTGCTGACATCGGAAAAGTCAGCTGACGCCAGTTAATCGTGGTTGTTGGTTTTATCTGGCTGCACTAATAGCCATTGTTTGGGCTAGTGATTGTCATGTGGGCGGAGCCAGGTTGGCCGAAAAGAGACCTGGCAATAAGAGATGTGTGCCCCCCCCAGCAAGGAGTGACACAAAGAGGCCACAATCAGGACATGTAAGCATAATAATCACAGTAGCATCAGAGTATGAAAGTCTCCGCTCATCATTGTTGTCCTTAAATAAAACTCTCCCCCAGAAAGCTAACCTCCTTTTTTCCGCGCCGGTCCTAGGACCACGCGTGACACAGCGTGCCGGATCATTATCTGCCAGCTAATGAATGCGATCTTTTTAATCGCTTTTTAGACGGGTTTTAATTGGAAAGGCGTGATGAATGCCGCTGCCAGTTTGGTGGTGAGAAGTAGGTTAATTACGCCACCATGCCGCCTGCCTCACCTTGCAGCGTGGTGTCACTGGGGGTCACGCCTCAGCGAGGCCTGGGCTGTGTGCCGGCAGCCGGCGATCTGTGCCGCCCGCCGCCAGTGCTCCCACATATCAACGGCCTACCGAACTCATCTGCGGAGTAAAGATCGGGTCTGGACGTCATCTCATTTAAGGAATGCCGATTCGTCTTGGAGCAGCAAGGGCTAATAGCGGCACGCCCCCTGTCTGGCTTACTCCCGTGCTCCTGTGTATCGATCCGGCACCAATCTCTTCATTTTTCTCCTGGTCATTTCTGCTTAAACACCCATTGAGGTAGACGTGAGTTGCGGCTGTGCATGTGCAGGTAATGCAATGAGTCACCCAGGAAATGCGGCTGTTGTCTCGTGAGTCAGCGAATGAAAACAAACGGTTGGGAAAATAAATGCATCCTTTAGTAAAAGCAACAATGCGAACTGAGACAAGACCTGGGGCGAATGTGAGAGCAATACAAAGTGCCTGATCTAAAAGCGCCAATAAAAAGAAGGACCAGTAGTAGGTGCTATGCCACCCATACGGTCCAGCACCACGTGACATTTGAATGCGTGGCAAGAATGCCAGAGATACCAGCAATTATGTGGTGATGCCCCCAGATTGCTGTGCGCTGATGTGGTAACACTGGTCTTTGTGGTTGAGTTACACTGTGTGATGTGTCGAGTTCAGGCTCCATCCCCACCACACCTGGGCATCACGTTTAATCCGCGTCAACAGGGGTGTCATCCAAGGTGTTGACTCTCCCGTCTCACCACTGGGCCACATATGGCTGCAGTCTGGTACGCGTGCTGTGAGGCTCGACCTTTGACCCCGGGGAGCATGTGACAGTGGACACCCACCCCAGACGAGAGGGTTCGGACTTCGGAGGTGTCTACCGACTCCGATCCGTGGCTGTGCAGGGGCCATCTGGGCCTGACACCGGTGTGTACGCTGACACTCCCTCACATGTCGTCCGTGGCTGACGTGGTGCACGTCTCCTGTTCGGAGCTCAGATGATGAAGAGCTGTGTTTTTTTTTTTTTTGGAAGAGCTGTGAAATTAGAGAAAGGGGTCTGAATGGCGGGATGAGTATAGTCTGTGGGCATGAATATTCACGGCGCCATCTCGGTAATGAGCGGGACGAGAGCGGATCTTTCATCCCGCGCGGCGTATTACATTAATGAAGTGCTTTTGTGCTGCATACTAATACCCCACTGTATTGGAAACAACGCTTAAATGAGGCTGTAATCACCAACCCCCCCCTCGGCAGGCGTCTGGCTCTTTGTTCCGGTGAGCCATGTGACTGACACGGGCACGGCCGCGACTGGTGGCCTAATAATTGCAGGGGGAGAGTCAGAGCAAGATTCTGGCAGCAGGTAGCCATGGGGTGTGGGGGGTAGGCAGGAGGGGGGGGGTCTTCCTGCTGGGGGGTGTGCTTTCAGCTTGAGAATCAGTAGGAGCCTCAGCATTGACGTGATGGGGGGGTGGGCTTGCTGTGCACCCCCGCAGATGGCCCCTCTCCTCTGTCTCGCCCACTTCCTGGGCAGATACGTGCAGGCTGTATTGGCCTCTCTGCCATGTTGGGGCGGGTCCTTGTGAGCAAGAGAGACCATGAACCAGAGCATCAATTCGCCAAGGAGACAGAGACCCGTGTAGCACCCTGGGCCAGAACATTCCATGAGGACCTGGGGTGAAATCGCTTCCTGAATTGCTTTTTTTTTTTTTGGCTGTAGGACATTACCTTCACCCACTCTTTTCCATGCCAGAAATCAAGCGTCTTGCCCGGCATAAACAAAAGGCAATTTCGGGAATATGGAATCATAAACGTTCGAGTCTGGAATTTATATCATCAGCACTCGCAGTCAGATACTGCGCTTTTAAGAACAGCTTGCTTCTCATGTATGAGATGCTGTCAGGGAGATGGCCCCACTCATTTCGGGCGTCCGCTGCGTTGCCCGATCCAAATGGGCCCGCTGCGTTTATTCTGGTGATTTCACCGCCGAGCCGTCGGGCAGGAACGCAATTTAAGATGTGTGGTCGAGTGGAAAATTCAAAAGTTAGATGGACCCACAGCAATATCGTACTAAAATGCACATTCCTCTGTCAACAAGGTCTGGGTGCTCTGACAATTAGGAGAAGGGCGGGCCGGGGGGGGTGTTGTGTTTTTTTTTCTGTCTTTGGCGGCTCCTAAAGCAGAGATTAAAAGCTTGTTAAATCCGAGAGGAGCCCGTTGACTCGTGAAAATCTTACAGCATTTGATGGTGACTGCTTCATTGAAGCCCCAGTGTCCACAGAGCTCTGTAAACGCATGTTTTACGACAGCGTGGGGAATGTAATAGCGTGTGACACAGCGTAAAATTTAATCTTTGACTAAATAGTGAAGACTTTTGGGACAGTAGTACGTCGAACACATTCCTCTGTCTGGTTATGATAACAGTACCTCAAATTGTATCGCTTTGATAAACTGATTTTCAGCTGAGTGGGTGACACTTTCATTCAGATATTGTTGTTGTTTTTTTAATCCAGTGTTTGTTACAGGCTGTATGTGTGCAGAAATGCAGATACGTATGTCCAGGGCTCAAGGGGACCACCCCCCCCCCACCTCAGGCTCCCATCCCACGGAGTCCAATTTCTCTTTGGTTTCTCCTCCTTATTGGTTTTTCACACTTAGTGCATTTTCATTGTGTCTTCATATGCTTTCCCACTGAAACCAAACCAGAAGCCATCAGAAAATGCGCGACTCCCACACGCAGTGGGCAGATTATTGAATTTAAATACATAAACAGCAGAATGAAGTCCTGAGATAGAGACAGACCTCTGGGTGTTTAAATATAGACATCTCAGCACTGCTTTCAAATGAGCAAAATAAATTGCAGTGTTTCTTGACCCAGCGCAGAGAAAGGTCTGCTAAACAGATGAACACTGGAATTTATTATTGTCAATCTAATGCTTTTTAAAAACCCTTTGAATAAGTGTAGGCACTAAAATACCACCCCCCCAAAAAAAAAAAAATACTGCTGAATGTTTAGAGTGTCTACTTATTTTTACACTCAGAACGGATACTACTACCCCAGATTGCCTGAGGTGCAGGACGGTTATTCTCAGCCTGCTGAAGACGTCTCTTTGATATTACAATGACGTTTGACATATATCAAATCTGTGACAGTTATACAAAGGTTAAAAACGTTTCTGCAGTCTGGATGTAACTGGTAGCTGTCTGTCATACACACACGGATTGCACCAGTCCAGTTCTGCCAGTGCCCTTTAACAGGGAAACCTCATGGAAAAAAAAATTCAGATTAGTATCAGAGCTAACAATTAGATTGTGTTCCCCTATCACAATGGAGCCAACGCAATGTGAATTGAAGTGAAATGTCAAGTAAGCATATTAGGATATTAAAGTATTAAAGGCCTTCATTGGTTATTTTTCTGGTTTTCTGTCGTGGAGATTAAGTGAGGTGTTACATTTTTCTCTAAGAGACCCACAAAATGACACACGAGTTTTTGGTGTCTGTGGTACCCAATGCTGCTCCTGTTAGAGACCAACAAGCGGGTTCATCACATACAATCACAGGACAATTCTCCTTCTTACCATCACGGCTGGGCCGCACAGCATGAAACACATCTGTTGACTGGATCTGGGTGTAAAACATGTGACCACAACAAATCATACTGCTGCACCATACAACAAATCGGATTGCCGCAGCTTTTTGTGAAACCTCACTACGGGTTCTGTTGAGTCCAGAAGACAATTAGATAACACTGACAATTAGATAACAAGAGTACATAACACTGTAATGAATCTTCAGAATCTACCCCAACACCCTTCTCATTGTCTCCTCTGTAACCAAATACATACAGGTTGATAAGTTTAAACCATGACGTGATCAGTAAATGTCAGTAAACCAATCAGGAGCCTGGGATGAAACGTGCGATTGGTTAGCAACAGCAGACTTTATTTCTGGTCTTAAAGAGCCAGAAATATTATGGATTGGGGGGGGGGGGGTCAAGTGGATCTGGGTTTAGCTGGCTCAGCAGTCACACTAATTTTAAGCTTTAAAAGCCTTAAATGAAAGAGCCGTATAAATGTTATGTCACTGGTAATTATTGAAATGGCACCGTTTCAGTGAAACATCCACGCTTCCTGTGATTTTCCTTTGTTTGGCAGCGTTTCCACGTGTTGTTTTCTTGTTGACAGGGCGTCCGCCTAATCTACAAAGTGTCTGTTCAGAAGTTAGGGACACTTCCCCTGTTGAATGAGGAGGAATCTGGCACGTCACCATTCCGGAATTCCGAAAAACGGGACAATGTGTTTGCAGTTATCCAAAAAAGGCGTCTGGCTCCTTCTGTCCCAGTGGCCCCATGGAGGTGCTTGCCTCAAGTCCCTGCAGGTTCTTGTTGGCAACTGGATGCATCTAAGCGGCCAGAACATGCAAGCAGATACACGGTAATTGGGTCTTCTGTGTTCTGCATCCAAGCAGAAGTCGGGAATCAATCTGTCATGTTTCTTCCTTTCCATTGGAAATCTTTTGCTCCATTCTGCTTCTCTCTCTCTCCTTTCCTGTTCATGTGACGTTTTCATCGCTTCATTCAGGAGGAGATTCAGCTCCCGTTCTCCTTTGAGCGGCAGTAGCACGTCCGGACAGCTGTCACCTAATTACTCTGAGTAATCAATGGCCGCCGCAGGCCCTGCATGTGTAGAGAATTGCGACAGGTAATAGCACCTGTTGTCTAACGGGCATTTCCTCCCCCACGGCTGTGGGGAATGTGTGTGAGTGTGTGTTTGGGGGAGGGCCTGCAGTTTGCAAGGACCAGTGCCCCTCATGTTTAACAGGAGAAGCACTTGCACCACATTTTAACATTCGCATTTTTTTTCCCGCCAATTTATTTTATTTTTTTCGTTACGTTTAGATGAAATTTCACTGTGTTTCCTCAGAGTATTACCATTTAGTTTTCCTCTCATCCATGTGAAAACAGCAGGGCCATGCCGGCTAGAGTACATTGGTTGGTGGCGAGGGGGGGTGCGTAATGGCTGTTATTTTGCTGCACGCTGCGTAATTACCAGAGCGCATTCTCTCCCCCCCCCCTCGCCCAGACGCGCCCCCAACAGAAAGAAACAGAAACACCAGCAGCTGTTCTCATGCTCCCACCATCTCGCTTTTCGTTTTATTTATTTGCACTATTTTCTTTCGCTCCCTAGTATGACATTTTGCGTAATCCTTCCGGAGCTTTCTGCACGCCTCCCCGGCACCTCGTGGGCCTTCCCTCAGAATCTGTATTGTTTTATTTCTGCTGCTCTTTCATCCCGCTGTTATCTGCCATACACCTCACTGATTACCACTGACTTACGGAATCCTGTTAAGCTTCCTGCCTCATTTTTTGTTTGCGATGATGGTTTGCTTTATCCAAAACGTCACGGCAACGCCGCCGAGCCTCTCCGCTGTACAGATAACTTCCTGGGATTTAAAGTAAACAAGGCTTAAGTGACCTTAACAAAGGCGGTGCTTTTAAAAACGATAATCATATCATTTAAGAATAGTATCTGTGAAGTGCAGTCCAAATGCTACACAGCTTCCTACTTCTGCTCAAAGCTCTCCACTGATTTCTGTTCCTTGGAATGCTGGGGTGCCTATTTTTAGTACATTGTGTTATTTCCCTAAAAACAGAAAAGTGTCCCATTTTGCATGTTTACGCTTAAATATTTCAATAATGTGAACATAATGCATCCATGTGAAATTCCTGACAGACAGAAGTATGTCCTGGAATTTCAGGTCCTGAAAAACTGCATTTCATAAGGAATCTCATTAACGACGCCAGGAAGCAGCATTAAAGAGCAGAGCTGGTCACCCCCAAGCATGTGCTGCCTCTTCCCTCCGGAATTTAATTTATTTTTTACTTTCATTTCTCCAGGAAATATTTGTAAAATCGCTGTGAACAGGACAAAAGGGGGTTTCTCATTTTGATGTTTTCATTAAAGCAGTGCGGCTGACATTAGATTATTTTCCTGAGCGTCTCCTTCCATCCTGGTCACACCGTCTGGCCACGTCGGGCAACTTCGGAAAGTTTTCAAATCAAGTCTAGGAGGTCTGGTCCTGTTAGATATGATATACGGGGGTAAATAAAGTGCAGGCTTTTAGCGCAGGGCCCGATGCAGGTTAAAGTTCCCGCGGATGTGAAACACTGACAGCCACGTGTTTATGCACCCTCTCTCCAGCCGAAACAGCTGCTTTTTGGCATGATTTTCAGCCTTAGACTGTTCCAATTATAATTCCGTAAACTGCCACTGGGTAAAGTACTAAAAACATAATACAACATCTGCTGGTTCTTAGTGAACACCTGTAGCACAGGAACTGGCTTATAAACGCGCCATCCATCATTACCTTTGGGTCGAGAAAGGCGCCCAATCAGTACCGAGCTTTTGGCACACCGGATCAAGATTTTATAGGCCTCTATGTGGACTGCTAGGCCTATTGTTTTCTTATATTAGCTCAGTGCCAGCACAAATTTTTATGTCCTACTTTATTGATTTTGTTATATTGTTGTTTTAATATTATAGCAGTACGAAATGTTAATGATGCAATAACCATAATATAATTATATGGCAAAATAACAATATTACATGGTTTAATGGGGCTGTCTAATGTGTTCTTATAGTGAAAAATGGTCCTTTTTCAGATGAAAATAGTCTGCCAGACTTGGAGTGTCAATTAAACCTTTCTCGAGTTCAATTAAGACTGAAAGCCTGCTGTAAGGTGCAGGGCCGCTTCTCCCGATCGTTCCGGGGGCTCCCCGTCCTGCTGAAGGGGATTCATTATCGGCTGCGGCGCTTTCGGCTCGGGCCACCTGCCGAGCCGCAGTTTTCACGACTAATTACACATTACAGTGTCAGCCTGTGTGTTCGGATGGGGGGAGTGAAACTTTGCTTTGAAATGCATTAAAAGAAGCAAAAGTGTTGTTTTAAATGCTGACATGTATAGACGCAGATATTCCAGGGTAATCGCACCTATTTCTGGGTGCCGCTCCGACATGAAGCTGTATGAAATGCAGAGGATCGCATTACATGCATTAAATGAAGGGGGGAAAAAAACATCACACGTGTCGCCGTGATGCGTTACGCAATAACAGACAGAAGGAGGAACAACTGGCAACCGGTTTACAACTGAAAGAAAAGCGAGCTGGAGAGGGAGGACGGTAACCCCGGGCGGAACCGGCGTCGGGAAAACGGATCGGATCGAAGTGCTGGTCCGTGGCTCGGTTGGCTTAGGAGCCCTGTGATTTATTCCTCCACCACAGCTGCCCTGGCTTCTTAACCAGATCACCGTGTTTTCCCTTCTGCCTTTAATGAAATTTCGAGGAGCGCCGGGGAGAGTTAATCTCCGAGCCATATGGACAGACTGATAGATGCTAAGTGGCTCTCTCAGACCTTCCAGTGAAAATAATTGTAATTTATGGGACCAGATCGGCGGTTCCATCGCCGCCCCCCCCATTGCTGAACGCCACATTATGTCGTATCACGTTACTCACTCCCTCCCTGGCAATCAAGTCGCAGGTCGATATATTTTGGTGCTTTTCCTGGTGCCCGTTTTCTTATTCTGTGACAAAGTAATACCATTATGATTTTAATGACACCCTAACCCCCCAACAGTGAGGGTTTATGAGTTCAAAGCCGGTGGTCTGATTGCAAACACGCCCTCCTCTCGCTTTGGTGTCAGAAAAGAGATAAAAAAGTATAATTGCACGTTTTATGGGCATATGTACCTTATTAATATACGTAGGAACCAGGTTTCTTTAGTAAAAAAAAAAAAAAAAAGTGAGACTGATGCAACCTCTTTTTTTACCGTTAAGCTGAAATTTGAATATATATTAGTTTAAAAATAAACCCTAAAAGTACTGTTTATTTAATGGTTTTTTTCGCAAGTTTTATTTTTTAAGTGCTCTGTACTCTTTCTTGTGGCTGGGCTGAGTTTTAAAATATTCTTACCCTGTTTCACACATTGTTCAAGGTTTTTTTTTTGAGAGTACGATTCCTCTGCCGCCTCTCTCTGCTGTTCAAACCGGAGCCGCACATTTTTTACCCGTAACTGGGTCATGGTTTAAATCGCCGCTCAGACCATTAGCGCTGGTGGAGCTCGCCTTGTTGTCACCGCCGGCAGCTGCTAACCCCGAACTCTCCGCCTCGTCTGCAGCCAGCCTCCTCCATAAAGCCGGTGTGACATCTGCCCAGATCCATGTCACCTTCTGCTGTCACCGGAGCCTGATTTGCCATGCTGGCCGTGCCGCGCAGGATTCTGGGCGTTTGGGTTTCCGGTCCGGTGGGTCAGCCTCCCCGCTTAAAATCTGCTTTTTCCATGCTCATAAAACATGCTCTACGTTAGGATCATTGCCTCGTTTTTAAAAAGGGGGATGTGGAAGGAGTAGGAGTGATGAGAGTTTGATTTTGTAAAATATGAGAAAGCAAGTGCGAATCTGTTTGAATCTTTCTGTATTAGATATAATCATTTTCTTATTTCTTGTATGCAGGTATTCACATTATTTTATTTTTATATTCTGTACTTCATCATTACTTATTTTATTTCTGTATTTTACTATATATAAAGTATTTGTCAGTTAATCCTTCTAAACTGGAAAGTACTTTGGGTCAGCTTCTGTTGTTTTTAAATGTGCTATTTAAATAAATGACTTAATAGAGTGCTGCAATCAGACCTGATTTTTCAGTGGAATCTTAATGTTGTAGAAGATTCACTATCACCTTGTCAGATGTGACTTCTTTAGACAGAGTGTGCAGTATCTGTTGGGGGGGGCACAAGTCACAGGGGCTGAACGCAAAGGTGTAGGATGGGTTGGGGTTGAGCATTATTTAATATGCAGAGACGTGCCGGTCAGTGAAGGTGAGAATCATAAAAACTGATCCTTCACACCTAAAAATATATGTACTACTGGTACTTAAGTGCCTAAAGTACTGAGTGCAGTTATTTTTGTGATGTTATTCCCCAGGTCTGCTCTTTATTACCATCTCACTATTTAGAGTTATAACCTACCTACACATCCCCATGTCACGCAGACAGCCCAACATAGAACGTTGTACTCCAGCCTGAGAGGAGCTGGTGACATGAACATCACCCCCCCCCCCCCCCCCCCCCCCCCCCAATCACACCAGATGGCTCCACATGACGATCACAACCTGAGATAAATGACATCGGAGGAATATGTTAAAATGTAGGACAAGCACAGGTCGCTGGGGCAGGAGCTGGACCTTTTAACAAACCGGGGGCTGGGGACACTATGGGGAGCTGGGGGCCCCCAACCCCCAAGAAAGGAGACAGAAAGTTGCGGTCTGTTCGCTGTGATGGCAGCCTGTGCCGTCCTCGGAGAATGAGTCATGCCTGCAGCCAAACGGGACCTCCATTTCCTGTTACACGCTAGCAAGCTGAGGTGAGAAAGATCCTGTTCACCAGGAAGTGGTGGGGGGGGGGGTCAAACAGTTCAAGGTGTGCTGTCTCTGAAACCTAAGCTGCAAGCTGCCTACCTGGGCTTCGGGGGGGACCCATAATGAGGCGCTCTCTGTGTCTGTGGGGCCGCAGCCAGTGGTGCAGAGCAGGAAGACACCTGTGCCTGCCATTCATCTCCTCGCTTCTCCATGGGCTGCGTTCTCCAACCCCAGTTTTGTCTTATTTCCCAAGCGTTATTTGGCCCGTATAAAGTTTTTCGAACATATTGCAATACACCCATGTATTTATTTAAACGTTGCGTAATTGTGCACTGAGTCATGCACACCATCCTCCTTTACAGGCTCTGAGGCTCGAACCTGAGACACACAGCCTGTTTATCTTCTAGTTTGCCAACTTGCTATTTCTACAGTTTCCCACTTTGATGAAACAGGAAATGCTATTTCAGCCACATAATGGGGGGGGGGGGGGGGGGTGATTCAGCATTTTGGGACATTGTGACTGTGTTCAGAAGGTTGCTGGTGCATATCTCAGGGTCAGCAGAGTGACATCACCATTAGGCCCTTGAGCAAGGCCCTTAACCCCTAATTGCTCCAGGGACTGATTGACCCTGATTTCTCACAACACGTTGCCTTGGATAGAAGTGTCTGTAAAAGGAAAATTATTAAAAGCAATTTTTTAAAAAAAACCCAATGCATAGATTTAAATTTGTTGAGCAGCTAATATGGAGATCTACCTAAAGAATTACCTCCGACAGACAAATCCTAAGTGTCTCTCCTCAGTGAATCTTTATTCAGTCTTTATCGAGCCAAGCATCCTTGTGACACTGTGTGACATCAGCTACACAGCCTGAACTGAGTGAAACCTTTAGGCACCATTGCTTGTTTGAAAATGGCCACTCCTGCAATGCACAGATATCCCATAAGCGCTCGGGGTATCTCCCGGTACAGTATTCTTCTTGGAGTGGCTGGTATGACGGTGCAGGTTTGTTTTTCGGGTCCCCTTCTTTAAGTGGGACCACCCTGTCTTCCGTCCCATGAATTACACGGCTCTTCCTACCGCCGTGACACTTCCTGTCAGATTTATAATACAATTAGCCACTATTTTCAGTGGCACACTCGTCAAGCCTGTCTGGGCCCCGGGAATGTCGTAAAACACATGACCACGTCACATCGGCGCATTTATATATCACTCCATCCATCTTCCGTAACTGCTTATCCGGTACCGGGCCACGATGATATTTATGGTCGTCATATGGCCGTGTTTGGCTGCGTCGTTAGCCGGGATTCGAGGCCTTGCACTGAGTACAGAGTTAAAACAATAATGGCCGCTGTATTAGTGTTTGGCACAGAGTCAGAATCTTCCCTGGGAAAGTGAGTACAAACAGCCAAAGTCACAAGCCCCCAATCCCAGCCGAGTGACCCGCAGCACCAAGGACGGCCAGCACTCCGAAGGGGTGCGCAATCACTCCAAGATACGCCCCCAAAGTTTACTCTAATAACACGTGGTAAAATACATATGCTGGATGTGTAAATGAGTCGTTTTATTGGCTGGTTCTAACTGGGCTCAAATGCCTAGTTTGGGGTCCCGTACCGAGCCCCTCTGTGAGGTGGCGTCACACTTTGCTGGTGATCCTGCTCAGAGATGGGACGCCTTTCCCAGAGGGGAGCATGGAGATCTGGCGAGTGCTTACCGGACTGCCCATTTCTTTCCTGTTATGTTACATGCATCTGAGGGTCCAGCAGGCCTCCTCCATCCTACCACACCCTCCTAAGGAGACCATTGCTCTCATACCGGGACCCAACCCTCCTCACAGTGATATAATGTTTTTCTCGGAAATTCATGAGGCCCCTGCTGTTTCATTATGTGCCTCGCGGTGGGTGAAAATCGCACAGTCCACAGTTCGCTAACCTAAGCGACTGAGAGTGAACTAGTCCACACATAGATTCATTTACGGGAGATGTTCCCATTTCATGCAATTTCCAAACAGATATTTCCCTCCACCTATCCATCCATCCATCTTCTATCTGATTATTCAGTCAGGCTCACGGAGATATTGATATGTGACATCCCCCCCTCCCTCCCAGTGGAGTCCTACTTCTGAAACTATATTGGGGGGGGTGATCTGGTGCAGATTAAACCTGAATTTCCATGGTTGCCACAGAGTTTGATCCTCAAATAAAGGCATGTAGTGAGACACTAGTCAAGGGCACCGGGAAATAATTTGACAGGAGACTGAAAAGTGAAGCAGACCTGCCGGCTTCCAGCCCTTAAGTGAGGGGGGGCTCCCGTGCCCTCAGAACCCAAGCTACATCCGTGCTGTGGGGGCTGCCCCCAAACAAACCAGCTGGCTTAATCACTGCAGGCACACTGGCTCTTCCCAAGGTCGCTTGACGAAACCGGTGCACTCAATCGCCACTGGAATTACCCCAGAATCGAATTATCCCAGGGTGCCTTAAAGATGTCGGCTTTAGCAAATCTTTTAACGGAGCATAAGTGCAGCATCTTTCACGGCATGGGAATCGGCAGTGTGCCGCGGAAACAGGACTGGGAGAACGGTAGTGGAATTAGTGGAAACGGATGGCCTAATTTGAGCCCCGGTGTGGGGATATTGAGGAGTACAAAAGCCACATAGGAGTCCTCTTATTAGCGGGCGGTGAGGACAAGCCCTTTCTGGGGTTGGAATCTCATGGTACACGCCGTTTAATCGATTTTTCACAAATCACGGATGTGACCGACTTGCTGTGGTTAAGGGTTCCGACATCCTGTTACGCTGTTGCTGATACAGCAGTCAGAAAACCGCAGTTTGCTGGAACATTAGCCGTAGAACGCTTCGACACGTTCGAGCTCGTTAAGTCTCCTGAGAACACTCCGCTTCGCCTTTCGCTCCATCCCAATTAACCACGTCTTCGGGTCTGTAAACGGTTATCAGGCGGGGTGGTGATAATGTTTTCCGGCTGCATGACTTTGGTGGCCGGGACATAGCGATAAACCGAGCGAGGGGCTGCAGGAGCGCGTGAAACTGCAGCAGCGTTCTGGGAGCATGGAAACACTCCCTCAGAGAGCCAATGAGGCAGGCTTGTAGCCAGAAATACATTTCAGGGGGCAAGGCCCATCAACCCAACCAGTAAGTCCCTTTCGGTTGATTTTGCTGACCAAGAGGCGGGAGCAAAATTTGTGGGGACTCTAATCCATAACGTTACAACGTAGCTACATGCCTGCAGTGTGTATCTCCGGTGGAGGGAACAGCAGTGTATGGGTGTGCTGAAGGGTGGGGGGACCTGCCGGAGTGTCAGCATCGATCGCGGGGTGTGGGGGGAATATCGATTGAGAAGCCCGCCCCCCCATTCACATTGCATCTTGCGGCCGTCCAAGACCGAATTAGTTGAGCGATTGGCCTGCGTAACGCGAGCAGGCCAGGGATGCGGGGGTAATGATCCTTAAACCCCTCCATCGCCGCATGGTACGTGCCGACAGAGCCGGTGGCTTGAGGATTATCTCCCGCCGCGCTATCTGTGGTACCTGCCTCCAGAGCCAGGAGATGGAGGATTTATTTCCCATTCGGGTTCGTGGCCGTGTAGCAGCTCCTCTGCTTCTTGGCCCGGCATTATCTCATTTGGCCCACTTCCTGTTCCGTGTCCCGTGCAGCCGCAATCGGCTGGGATCGCTGGCACACGCCCGCCGCCTGCTTTGCGCGGCGAGGAAGCGGCGAGGAGCCCGTTCGCGGAGCGTCGCCCGTTCCAAGCCCGGGTTGGATTCAGGCCCCTCGATCGGGGCGCTTAGTTACATTTTGCGAACAAAAAAACGCGGCGTTAATAAGCCTTTCGGGAACATACCCGCGGCTTTCCCGTCTGGATGAGAATGCGCCGGTACATTTGTGTCTGAAACTCACAGATTCCTCCCACTCCCAAAGAAACTTAAAATGCTTCAAAGGGAAAAATATCGATAAATAGGGGATTACGAAAAGTAAACAAACTGCATATGCTAGCCACACCCCCTACCGCTGAATGCTCAAGACACATTAGTAATTAAAGCATATATTTGGTTAATTTATGTAGTGTTGGGACGGTGTGATTAAACTCACTAGGCGTGATGTTTTCTTTGCTACTCCTATAAAAGGATTATTGGTACACCCTCCCCGGCCCAAGTTCACTCGGAGGTGAATGAACATACAGGCTGTTTAAAATCATTTTTGGCTCTGTTTGTCTGAGCCAGACCACGTTTCCCACAGGCCTAATAGGCGAGATAAAGGTCAGTGCAAATAGCTGTTAAACGAACCCTGATAAAGGCACTGTGAGAGGTTGGCCCAGTGCGAGTCACATGCGCTGCTCTGATTTGGGCCAGGATCTGTGATACAGGACCACTCGCTGGCCTGCTAGGAGGAGGGTCGGTCACCGAGACTCGACCGTGTCTAGGTTTGACCGTGGTCGCTGCCCCCACGTGCCTGCTGACCACTGTGGCTGGATCTGTACCCAGAATCCCCTGCCAGTGGATGCGGCCGGGGCAGGACTCAGGGACAGGCGATCAGGACTCGGGTTTTAATCACCTCCTTAGCCACCAAGCCCTGGCACATTTAATTGATTTTCTCCATCCTCAGCCCGGTCAGGTTTATTATTTTTTTTGTTTTTTAAATTTTGTTTTCAAGTCAGCTGTTTCCCACTGGTCTCCTTGGTCCCACTGGTCCATGGTATTGTTATCAGTCCCAGAGCAAATGTGAGAGTCTCATGCCTAAAGTGTCTTGAAGAAATCAGAGTTAATATTTACCTTCTTTGCTTTCTGGAAAGTTCTCCTCTCAGCAGGGCACCCTCAAAACCAAACCAGACCTTAGAAGATTTTCAAGTGAAAACTTCCCACCCACTAAAATCATTTTTATTATGAAACAGGATGATGTTTTTGTGTAACTCCTCAGCCTGACTGCTGAATAGTTTACAGCCTCCTGCGCTGCTTGGGTTCGAAACTCTTTCTGCTGTTTGAAGAATAAACATAGGCTCTGAAATCGTAATGCTCTGGTAAATAATGGCCGCTGCATGGCTGTGGGGTCCAGCCCCACACGGTCACAGGGTTTCTGTTCTCCTCGGGTGGTTCCAGGGGGGTAAGACCGTCCCTCCTCTGTCTTGTCCCATGTGTGCTCGCTCCTCATCAGTCTCTGTGTGGGACCTTATTTTCTGCCTTCCTCACAGGTAACGAGATATGTGCTTCAGGCAGCCATGTTCCAGGATCCCTGACACGCCGACGCTGGAATCGGAACCGAAACGAAACATCTCAAACCTCGTGTGAAACCTGCGGGATGCCGGTGCGAATAACGCCCTGCATGTCTGTTCCAAATTCCTCCCAGCGTGTTGTTGCACATCCTTGCTCACATGCTTCCAGATTCAGGAACGGGGCCTCAGACGACGTGGGACCTGGATCCTTCCATGCCTCCCCCTGCTTTGCCGCAGGTCCCTGGAATTTAATCTCACGTATACGGTAGGTCCAACCGTTGCTCTCCACCCCCCTCAAGGTGACTATGCAGAAGGCGGGGGGGCAGAACTGGGGGCCAAGGGGGCTGAGGGCCCAGCATCCCCCCGGATTCCTGAAGTCAGTTTTTGGGCTAAGCCATGACTAACAGGCCAGGGAGAGTAACGGCGCCCCCTAGGGGTGAAACCGAGCCCCCTCCTGAGAGAGATCCCGCTGTCCCTCATCGGTCGCGGCGTCTCTTACTGCTCCCTTGCCACACTCCCCTCCCAAATCTCCCAAACACGACTCCCCCCATCAGGAGTCAGCGACCTGTGACGTTCTCCCCGTCTCCTGGAATTATAATCCAGGCCTCTGATCACATCGGCCTGATCCACCCAGGATCCCTCCCCCCTTCATTTACATTGGAATTGTCAAAACTCATTAACCGGGCGGCGCCGGGCTCATCCGTGCCGGAGGACATGCCCCACCCCGCCCTGCTGGGCCTCCCTCCTTCACATCTGCTTGGCTGCTTTATTAATAAGAGCTGACAGGCGTGGCGGACCTGGGCGGGAATGGAAGAAGCCGGTCGAGCGGAGCTTGGGCAGCATGCACCAGCTCCTTCCGGTGTTCGGGGATCGGGGTGGTAAAGGAGCAATTGTGCTGTCATGTGACAGAGCTGATTATGGCCCAGTATAACCCAGATTGGATGGATGGATGGATGGATGGATGGATGGATGGATGGATGGACGATCAGGAAGGCAGACAGACAGACAGACAGACAGATAGATAGATAGATAGATAGATAGATAGATAGATAGATAGAATGGATGGATGGATGGATGGATGGATGGATGGATGGATAGGCAGGTAGCAGTAGCACCACACATTTCACAGTATGTGGCTCTGTATATGGCAAAGTGAGTTTTTCACTCGCCACTGAAGCAGCTTTACTCTGTAAGAGTTACCCCCCCCCCCAGCCCTGCCTCTGTTTCACCCAGATACTCGTCTCCCCTGAAGCAGAGCAGATAACAAGGCGCTATATCATGAAAACAATGGCTAGATGAGCCTTTTGCGGTCTTACTGGCTGGACTCGCCTCTGGTTCAGGAGCTGAATCTTTGGCGTCGTCTAAATGCTTATTCCCTGTTTCCTTAGAAAGGTCATGGCTTTGCCGTCAGAGCCGGCATTTCCTCGGCATTTCCTCGGCGTTTCCTCGGCGTTTCCTCGGCGTCGGGGGCGGGGCCATCGGCAGAGCCCTTTCCTCGGTTCACCGCTCTCTCACCGCTGGCATTTCCTCCGGCCGCGGACAGTTAGCGCACTGCGGGCCACATCGCCATAGGCCGCCTGCTTCGTGTGGCTGCACCCCCTCTTATTTCTCAGCTGGGTTGGGTCATCCATCACTACGGCCACACAAAGATAACACCGGTTCCACAGACCTGAATCGGGTAGGAACACTCAAATATTTGGACACTCAATTTGGACAATGAAACATCATATCATAGGTATACATACATATTCCTCATCCCCCCCCACCCCATTCCCCAGGGTGCATAACTCACTGAATGTGTCATCACGGTCCAAAGGTGGGTGTCCAAGGCACATTCCTCACACCGCTGGGTGACAATAGGCAGGTCTAGCAAGGTGTCACTTTACATTGCCGGTGCAGAATGGTGTCACAGGGGATGTCACAAAGCTGGGATTTCATTGGATGAATGCAGACACACACATACACACACATGCAGGCTTCAATATATATTTCCTCCCTGTAATGGTAGACGACCCCCGTCTTAAACCAGGATATGATATTTGCACTAAAGACTTCTTCCATCCCGGTTCTGCCTGATGTTTGTCGGTGGTGGGGATTGATTGGTATCCTGCACGTTGTTCTCCTCTCGCCTAAAATTGACTTTTGTGGGGAAAGAAACGGTGTGAAACCTCATGGAAAACGGGTCACTTTGCCCCCCGCCCCGAGGGAACCAGGAAGCAGGCTCCGGTTTAACGGACTGATAGATCTGATAGCATTTAGCGAAAATCCCCATAAATGCTACTTCCTGTGAACTTGGCCGCTCCCACTCAGAGTGAGCCCAGTGCTGTTTGCGGTCATACGGTTCCAGATAAAGTGCGATGACTTTGGTCCACTGCTTATCTGTGCCGTGGAGGAGCGAAAGGAGGTGGCAGGCGAAGCTGATTAGCGACTCCCGTGCCGCTCGGAACCCCAAAGCGTAGCCCGGTGACAGCTGGGGGGTTCCCTCTTCCTGACAAAAAAGCGATGCTGCGACTTTCACTTCAGATATGTGGAGCAGACACCTTCTTAACGTTTGAGTGATTTTAGCATCATTGTTTCGATATTTCATTTGAAATGCTACGCTCATCCAGGACTTGTCATAGTACCAATCAATAAGCATAAACATAGCCTGCAGCAAAGCATAGTGTGGTTTAAAAATAATATCCGGCATTAAAGGCCAACTTTCTGAGGGTCATAAACGCAGAACAGATTGTTTGGTCAGTTCTTTGTGTGTGAGAGCACCAGAGGGCATTTCTCTGAGACCCGGCCGCCTGTTCCAGGCTGCACACTGAATTGTTGCAGGCACAAAACCAATGGCTGGAAACAACAAAATAAAAGCTGTCAGGTTTGCCTACGCAGTCACAGCATCGCCGGGGACTCGTACCGCGGGATTCACGTATCAGCGCGGGACTCTGGCTGCCGTTGGCATCTTCTGGCAGCTAACATATGAGGTATCTCGCTAAAAACTTCCCACCCTTCATCTCGTGTAGAAAAATCATTCCAGTTGGCTGTCAGATTGACCCACGCGGTTTTAAATCCAGCTCAAATTTCACTCAGTGCAGACAGGCTAAATCCAGAAATGCTCATCCAAGTTTATAAGCTGCTTACACACACTAATCATTCAAGGAGGCTGGATCCGCCACTGATCGCCCTGAGATGCAGATGTACTGTGTGCGGTCGGACCTTAATTTGTCTTGCTTCAACTGACTGAACTGTAAGTTTGGGAAATTCTGGCATCACTCAGGCTGCAGCTAAGGGAGGTTCTGAAGGTCCATTTGAACCAGCCACCCATCAATGTCTACATGATGCATGTTAATAGAGGCATTTGACCTCCTACGGATGGACTGCACACCAGGCTATACATCAATCCACACACCTTTTTTTTGCGATGCAAGAGCAAAGCTGTGAATGCACTGCTGTAGCAACTGGTGCTGTGCTGCATTTTCCATGCATGTTTGCTGAGGTTTGCAAGTTAATAAGAGGTCGTTGAAGTGAGAACCTTAAACTCACAGAAATCCTAATGTAAAAAAACCCATTTCCTACTAAAGGCCAGGCTGAATCGAGTCAGGCAAGGGAACTGTGAAATTAATGAAGTTAGTCTCCTCAGAAGTAAAACGACAGTAATTAATCAGTTTATTGGGGGCTGGGTTATATGCTCCTCCATTGAATTTTCGCTGAATGCTGTTTCTTGTTGCTGGAACAGAAATGAACTGAGCAAAGTATAAAAACATTCATGTTAATGATCTGTGTTTGTCTGCATGGCATGTGGTTAGGAACAGCCCCTGGTGCTGCAGTTTATTCAGGGTGATGCATATCCAGCATTCCTGCTGTCTTTTATTCCTTTAGGAGGGAGGGTCAGGTCTGCACTCACAGCGGCGACATGAGGGCCTCGTAACCACGGCAACACCCACCACGTCGTACCGTTACGCCCCGACAACGGCCGTCTGTCGGAAATCGTGTCACGCTCCCGTCCGCCGGGATGTCCTCGACGCTGATAACCACAGCGGCGGTACAGCAGCGGTGAGCCCGTTCCCGACAAGACGAGCGCCAGCTAAATAGAGCGTGCAGAGTGCGCCATTGTCATTTTAATTCCCCCCCTCCCTGGCGAATCGGCTTCTCCATCACCGGCTGTCGGGATGAGATCCCACCATTATGGCGAGCTTAGATATCCGGGCTGCACATTAACTATGTAAATATCTCCGCCATTCACAATTAAGCCCGTCTCCCTCCCTTGGCCCCTCTCCGCCGTTCCTGGGCGATTCGACAACCCCGTGAGGCGTCGAGAGACCCTCCGTGTCATTAAGCTCTAGCCGGGGAACGACGGAGGCCGATAATGAGAGTGTCTCATTAATATTCCACTGATTATTTATTTATTTCCCCTCCCACACGGGTGATACTATTTCTGGAGCGCAATCTGATTTGTGCTCTGTAGGTGGTCGAGGTGAACAGTTCAAGATGCAGGCAGAGGTGACATCCTGTCCTCTTTGCGCAGGCTGAAGAAGGTGCACTGTGTGGTGTTTTTAGTGCTATTTAGTTTCTTATCGTTTCCAGAACGTCTTTGTTGCCGAGATCCGGTTGTTATTACTTTTTAAGCATGTGTTTTCTTGCTTGTGGGCCTAACCTGTCCGAAAGGGCAAATTAAAACGTCTCCATGTACTTACGGAATGTGGTTTATGAATTGAGGAATACTGTGGATAAATAAGCCCTTAAGTAAGGCGAGGATATTACGATGAGCTATCTACAGCGGACACTTTTCCTAGATAAGGGTAATTTCCTGTCTCAAAATAGCCTGAATGTTTGAACAAGAAGAATGCTGATGGGTAGAACGGGACATCCTTTTTTCCCTGCTCTTCATCCTGTCTTTTTTTTTTTTGGGGGGGGGGCGACGAGCTGACTTAATAGTATCACAGGCCAGCACACCTCTGAATGCCCCCCTCCCACGACTCACTGCCCACTGTGGGGGGCGTTGCTCTTACTCAGGGCTTGTGGTTGATTGACAGGCGTCAGTGACGGCCGGCATCCTAGGAATCTGGCCTGATGGAAAACGCCCTTCCTGCAACAGGGGGTCTCTTCCTGAGACAGGAAGTGCAGTGTGGAGTGGACTGGGGGCGGACCACCCATGGACATCTCCCACTCTGATCGGCTCGGCGGAGGCAAGATGCAGGGGGGAAACTTTTGTGCTGCTGATTAGAGTCCTCACAGAACTTCACGGGTACCTTTCAGGCTTATCTGCAGACAGCTAAAACGCTGTGGCGATTGCCAAGCCTGGCAGCGCTCCGGACGCCTGTCTCTGGTCTCGTCCCGTATCTCACCTTCTGCCAGAGCCGCCTGGGTGTCCGCTGCCTGGCCCGCCATGGACAGCTTCCAAACCGGACTGGGTCCATCAGAGCAGAGCTGCTGGACCCCCTTTTTTTTGGGGGGGGGCTTGGGGTCTACACTTGCACAGATGAAAGGGGAAAGAGTCAGGGTAGGTGGAAGGCAAAGGCCCTGCTCATCCCTGGGCTCAAGAAGGATAGCTCCAGAAGGTTCCAGAACGGACGCTTAGTGCCCATGGGCTGTGGCCAATGTGATGTTACTGGGTGACGAAGGCTTGCTGGATGCTGGGGGGGGGCACTCCAGACGGAGAAGCCCCCCCCCAGCGTGTTATACATTTTTAAATAAAAGAATACATTCATCATAATGCATTATTTACACTGGATACAATGTTTATGAGACATTAAAGCTCAGTCTTGATGAATATGGTCTGTCTGATTTAAGATAGAAATACTTTGATGTGTGAATGTATCACCATTCATAATTCAGCCCCAGATCAGTGGTAATTGGCCCCTTAAAGGCGCAGTCAGGGCTCTCTGGCGTCTCTCTGCTGCTTTCAGCATCTCTCTCTTTTACCGACCGCGGCTGGTTTACATTCATGACCATGCCGCATGAATACGGGATTAAGTTAATCCCGGGGTTTGCCGGGGACGGCGTGGTCTCCGACCGGAACGACTCCGGGACACCGGAAAGGAAAGCTGGGAATGACGCCGCGGCTAATCCGGGCATTTATCTGGCGAGGTGTTAGCAGAAGCGCACATACGCGCTAACACACCCCCAGCAGGTGCCCCGCCGCGCGGCAGTCGGCCGCGGCTGAAGGGCGTGGCCCCGCTCAACACCCTGAAGCTCGTCGCATTAATTATGCAGCATGCCGCCGCTCCAGAGGTCAGCATCAAAGCGCGTCCCGCCAAACCGCGGCCACTGCCGCTGCATCCTTCCTCGCTTAGCGCCTCACGCTGCGGCGACGCCGAGCCAGAGTCCTTCGGAATCCAATTACAGCTTTTCTGAAGGGTAACGGCGGGGGTGTGTGTGTG
>JAODJU010000001.1:30805828-30819912 GCA_026776725.1 Gnathonemus echidnorhynchus
GGGGATGCGGAGGCAGGAACGGAGACACATGCAAAAAAAAAACCTTTAAAAGTTAATTTAGTCTTTATTCCAACCCGGAGAAGGCTTTGTTCAAGCAGCACGCCCGATAATAGCTGTTTAACCTGCTGTCCGGGCCGCCGCCAAAATCGAATTAAACCCAAATTGCCGAGGCAGAGTCAAACTTAAGTAGGTTTAATGCTCAAATGAATTCGTCCAGCAAGTTTGGGAATCGTCCTTCCTGTGTTTTTTTTTACCCCTTTTTTATGACAAGGAGATTAATGCTTTTTCACGGCTATAAATATGGAAGTTGTTTAAGGCGTGTAGAGAGAGTAAATGATGGATGTGTTTCTGTGGTGTTTCTCCTCCGGACCAGATGATGCCTCCTGGAGCCTCATGGAAAAACTCTGCAGCATGTGCTCTGAGCTTCTCAAGGAACGCTCTTCATCAGTCCACCCAGGAGTACGGCAGCCCCACAGCGGATAATCGGCGACCCCCTAGAGACCGTCCGCACCTGCCAGACCTCGGTCAGCTTCCACGTCTGGCTCTGTCATAAACCGGGACAGGAAATGCCATGGACTCTTGTGTACAGTATGACTTCTCCTCCAGGATGCGCCAGAAATGCCGATTCGGAATGATGATGTCATCCGCAGGACATGGTTGTTGCTCGGATCCACCGCAGGCGACACAGGAAGCCAGGTCTGCTTCCGTCGCCTCTGTGCGACTCCTGCCGCAGAATCCGAGAAGTAGGGACATGGCAATGGAGCACCGTGTTCCTGTCCATGACCCTGAGCCGTTCAGATAACAATATTGACTCCTAGTGACAAAGGACAAGAGGAAATGTCTCGTATTGATGACCACAGCGGGGAGAATTCCGGAAAACCCGGGGTGTCCCGGCTGAATTGCCACCTGACCCTAGGAATCCAAGGCGATCTCAACATTTACTCTGCCACTTCCATTTCTCACCCTCGGCCACGTTACAAGTAACCATGTTGCTCCGGAAAGATTGAGAAGAAATGCTCACAGAGATGACAGTCAGAGCCCCCTGGTCTTTGCCGGGCAACTAATAGCGCGGCATGTAAATGAACGATCGGTGAATGGGGGGGGAGCGTCTGTCCGCTGCTGATACCATCGGAAGGGCAGCGACACAGAGGGAAAGAAACCCAGGAGACAAGCGAATGCCGCTTCTGCAGACACAGCTGGCTCTTCGTCAGATACCCTTCCTCTGTCATCTGTAACATTTAAACCTAGTCTTTCCCAACCCGATCCTCGGTCCATGTTTTTGCTCCCTCTCAGCTCCCGGTCTGTATATCCCCGGGGACCAGATTGAGAAACACTGTTTAAACAAGTGTGTGTTTGAAATAAACAATGAAATGATGCTTTACTTGCCATTTATAAATATGAGAACAGGTACATTGGAATGTGTTCGTTTTTGCATTTCATCATGCTCTCATTTTTAAAGACACACAGACACCAATAGCGGCGAGAGTGAAGCTTTGTGTCTGAGCAGCTGGACTGTTTTTCAGGGGGGTAGGGGTGTTGCTCAAGGGCCCAACGACAATGTGACTATTCTAGCCCCACAAGCCGCAACCACCCCCCCCACACACAAATCCAGAAAAGGTGTCATACTGGAACATGATTCTTTAAATCTCAAGTGTATGTGTGGTTAAATTTTTCAGGGTTTACTGTACAGTGTCATGAGCGAACAGAGAAGGTCAAACCTAATAACCGATTTATTTTAAGCATGTTTAACACGTAAGGCCACAAGCGGCGGGCAGCAAGAGACCCATTTAGGTCCAAACAAAAAAAAGTATTTTTAAATAACGGGTCACACAGACTTTTAGAAGCTGTAAAAACATTTGCTAGATTTAAGATCGCACCAGGTGTAAGTCACCTACCTAGATACACGAGTGCCGGGACACTGTAGGTACTGCTTCCTTACTTTTTAATCTGTTATTTGTCCTTAATATAATGGAAAATTCACAGAAATGGTACAAGAGGCACATACAGTACTTACTGTACCACGTCTCCCCAGAAGGTCACCCTGCGCTCGTTTGAAATCGCATGTTTTCTTCGCAATTTAATCTGGGAGGCACAGACAGGCAAACCAGTCATATTTGTGTGCCAGCAGCAAAGCATTAACTGCATCTTAAAAATAAGTGATGATTATAGTTTTAAAAACGCATGTGAGTGCTCTCATGCTTTAGCTGGTCAGCATTAACCTGTTTTTTCCCTGTGACCCTTTTATCATTATAGGGGGTTGGACTCTTTATAATGATTGATTATAAGCACTGCGAAATGTCCACTGTTAAATACAGGGATTTTTCATTTGTGTTTAAATTTATTTTATATGGAATAAAAACAGAGTTTTCATTTTCTGGCCATCTGCTGGATATCGATGAGGGGCAGGCCGGACTGATATTGTGGGGGTGTCAGCATCCACGCTTTTGGTCCAGCAGCAGCCCAGTTGTTCAGGCAGCCACTCTTTGTCAGTCACGGCTGCCATAAAGGAGCTCTGCTCTTATTTTACCCATTTTTATTTTATTATAAGGCCCGCAGCTGAGAGTGTGATATACTGGAAAGAGTGTTGTTAAATCACGGCAGCCCTCGCTCTGTCGTGTGGCTGAATTGAACGGCACCTTAGAGAGACTCATAACAGAGGATGCGCATGCAGAGAGTCTGTCAACACTTATGGTGCGTTCGATTACTTCTCCAAAGTCATAAATTCCGAGGTGCATCGGACCAATCTCCCGTTTGAGCTATACATCTCGGAACAAACATGGCTGCCTCCATGAACACGCTTCTGTGTGTTGTTGCTTTATATTTTAGCAGATTTTTAGTGAGATTCTTTTTTCCGAGAGACAAACAAGAAACACAAACTAGTCAAACCACATTAAAAGCTTTATAATATTTTAGTAGATCCATAGCGATATTCTTTTTTCGAAAGGCAAACTACAAACAAACAAAAGACACTAACAAGTCTGGTAAAACTCTGATATTGCATGCTAGGATACTGTTTACGGTCATGATATGGTATTCTCTAAATCGACCATGTGCAATTACATTTATAACTATTAATACATTTAACAAAATATACATTTTAAAATATTTATAAAATAGAATTACTGTTGACTGTGTAAGACACCATGTTGAAATGACGTCACAGGGTCATCTCAGACAATAAAATTCTGTCTGACATCGATGTCGAAAAGGAGGCATGTTTCCGACAGGAAGTGACATTTTTCATGACTTTTTTATCCAAGTTCCGACTCGGAGAGAGATAATCGAATGCAGGATTAGCATTATCTCTGAAAGGAGGCCTGTTTGGGGCCATTCTCCTTCTCTGTGAGTTAAAAACACCAGGTCGTGGTGAAATCCGTCCCTCTCAAAATGGCGTTTCCGAAATTAGCCCATTTATCGCTAATCTTTATTGGAATGAGAACCAGGCTTCAAGCGGCCGTTCAGCGCCAGCAGGCCACCTGATCTGCCTCTGTCTTTGGTTGTAGCCGATGTTTGAATTTCAGATTTTTAATGTCGATTTCTGGGATGTCTCACTCCTCTGGGACCAGGGTTCTAGTCTCCAGCATGGGTCCATGTGTGTTGAGTCTGCATGTTCTTCCCATGTCATTGTGGGGTTTCCTCCAGGTACACTTGTTTCCCCTTCAGCCCAAAAACATGACGTTAATTGGAGGTACCAGATTGGCCATAGGTGTGTGTGTGTGTGTGTGTGTGTGTGTGTGTGTGTGCCCTGTGATGGGTTGGTGCCCCATCCTGGGTTTTTCCCTGCCTTGTGCCCTTAGCATCTCAGGATAGGCTCCAGACCCTGGTGACCCTGCATAGGCCAAGTGGATATCAAAGACGGATGGATGTATATGGAATAATGGCAGTATCTTCCCCTGGATTTCTTGATTGAAATGTGGAAGCGGTGAATCCATGCATCGCCCCCGGCGGAGACTGTCGGCCATGACTGTTTTCCCCTGGAGATGCGTTGGCTCTCTCCGCCTGAGCTGTGCTTCTCAGAAGCGTTTCCAGATGAGAAGCTAGGCGGGACCTCAGTAAGGACGGGATCTGTCATGATGACGGAGTGTGAGAGTGCCCCCTGTTGCCTCCCATGCCCCATGTAAATGATCACCTAATAAAGCAGGCGCCTGTTACCTGTGAGCTGCCATTAAATGCCCATTTCTCTACACCATGGGGTGTCCATGAGAAGGGGAAGTGTGCAGCTTCAGGTCCTGTCCAAGGCCGTCCAGGAGGTGACTGCCCAAACCTGAGGGAGTGTCAAAGGGGTCAGCCTTATCATTAGCCAATGATATGTTGTAAATCGATGACTGACAGGGGATGGAGTACTTCGAGGACCAATTAGCTTTCTGATCCCACCCCCACCAATATCCAAACACGAGAGCAGGACTTGGCTCCCGTGAGGGGTGACCTCATTCCTCACAGGGCGGTGTCTAGTTCTCCAATTCCTATGTCCACCTTCCGGCATTCCTGAGCACAAACATCCTTCACCTGATGAAAGAATAGGCCACAGATTGCCTTATTTCCCTGTTATTTGCACTATTTTACCATTAATGCATTTCTCGGCCAGAAAAAAAGCAGAGGCCTGTTATGATGTCTGAATAAATGAATGAGAAATGCAGAGCTTGCTTGGTTCACAAATCCATCGCAGTCCTGCGGTTATTATCGCGGGGAATTAAGTGAACCTGACCACGTGGAGTGAGCGGGCGGGGGGGCAGCACGCATCGCCACCAAGGCTCATATCGCTCCCAGCAACGGCGACTCGATCTGGAGGTTCGAGCTGCCTGACAGCCCCCGTTAACTCCCCCGAATCCCCGGTGAAAGTCGTCATATAGAACAGGGCAGAATATATATATTTTTTTCTTTATTAGATGCACTGATGTATTACGAGCCGAAGGCTTAATGGCATTCCAGAGGGCCTTGTCGCCATGGCGAGGAGGAGGCTGACGATCATTTTAATTGGACGACAGCCGTCGAATAGGACGGACTGATACGGCCGTTGTGTGTGGCGCCGGACCCCCTGCGTGCCTGTCCGCCACTATCCCAGCATTCCCTGGGGTGCAGCATCGCTCTTGGGAATATCTGGCCTGAGGAACGACGCCCTCGGTGGACGGGCCAGCAGCTGGGAGACGGCAGCCATTAGTGGGAAGCAGAGACGGATCCCCGAGGACAGGGAGCGGCGTCACGTGGAGGCAGGTGCCTTTTTAATGACTTCTGCGCCTCTCGCTCCCACAGAGGAGCTGCCAGGGACCGGCACAGACGTCTCTGCTCATTATGCTTTCCTCACTCAAACACTTCCTCACCTTGTGTGAGCATGTGCTCTGGTGCTCCCCCTACAGGACAGTGACGTGTACTACGCCTTCAGCCACTTCCCCTTAGAACCTCAGCGCAAATTCCAGATTTTGGAACAAGCTGCTGGAAAGTTTCCGGAGCGTGGATGGTTGAGGGGGGTGATATGTGATTCTCTTAATTTGTTCCATTTAAATACGGCAGCAACCTTTGGAACAGACAAAGCCTGAAATGAAACGTAAGTGAGCAAAAGATGCACAGATTGGAATTAGCAGCTACAGGACAGAGTGGACATGAAGCATTTTAATAATCTCTGATGGCAGTGCACAACAGCCCAGCCCCCCCCCCCAGGAGGGAGAGAGGAAACGATCTCCATCAGTTCGCAGCCCGCCTCCCCCAGGCATGGTGGGGGTATTTCCCCAGCACATCAGACTTTCCTCAATTAGAAATCTATCCATCCATCCACTACTGCTTGTAAATGCCCCCCCCCAACCCATAAGGAGAGAGGGAAAATAGACACCCTCCCCCCGCCCCACAGCTACACAGTGCATCTGACTGCAGCAATTTAATCTCCTATGATATCGCTGACCATTTGTTTGTCCAGTTTGAACATGCAGGTTCAGGGACGCTGGGAGATTAACAAAAGGGGGAGTGACTGGGGAGGGGCGGGGTCAGCCCCTCTGAGACCTAACAGCACAGCCCCCTGGGGACGCAGTGTCCAATTGACGAGCTCAGTGACCAATCATGTATCATGAGTCTGGCCGGGAGAATCCAGCGGACCCATGAGACCTGGTTCAGGTCTGGGCCATCACAGATGGTCAGGAGAGGGTGACTAAGCCTGACACAGTGACTGCTCAAAACGTTTAATTGATTAATTGATTTCATTAATTAATTGATGTGGGTTGGCCGTATCTTACTGACCCCGATAACCTTTAGGACCCCAAGCCAAGTAAAATATGTTCAAATGATAGCATGACCTTTGTAATCAAACGTTCAGAAAACACCCAGCCTCTACCTGCCTCTGTCAGCAGCTACATTTTAACGCAACTTTGTAAATCTGTAATGTCCTTGTAATCCATGGAAAAAAAACACTTTCTTAAAAAATGCATTTTTTTCTTGGAATTCACATGACAAATACTTCTAATTTCTGCTCTACTTGGGCTGGGGGGAGACTTTGCGCCCCCCCCCCCCCCTCACCACCTGATGGATGGTGGATGTCAGTGCGACCCGACCCTCGTCGGCACGGAAACACACCGCACAACAAAGACTGACAAATCAACATGATTATTAAGTCGACAACAGGACATAATTGTCTCGTTCACATAGCGTGTGACCTCCCCCCTTACCCCCCATCCCCAACCACCATACGTGTGTTGATCAACGACTTGTCTTTTCGTCAGCAGGAGTTCAAGACGATGCAACAGCTTCATTCCACTTAATTTTTATGTGGTTCTCTTGGATGTGGGGGGGAGGGGGGTGGTAAATAGATGTAAGCATAAACAGTGGTGTCCCCTATCAGCGCCCCCTTGGCTGCGTAAACCAGTTATTACACTCCTAGTCTGCCTACCTGCATCCGTTATTGTAAAGAATGTCTGACGTCTGCCACATGTTGTAAAAGTCAAGATGTAGTTTTAGGGTTTATACCCCGAAATATCACCTTGAGCGCAGAGGGGCTAATGATGGGGGTAATTAGCTTCTGTGTTGATGAGGGGGTGTCTAATTAACTCCCGGCGGATGTCCTGGCGGTCTGCGCATCGTCAGACGGCGGCTGCTTCGCATAGGATCACCAACGTGCCCCAGCTCGTTCGGGCAGACTGATACCGTCAGCCGGCTCTGTGACCCGGCCCCCGAACCCCTTTGCCCCCCAGGCTGTCGACTCTGAGAAGTTTTGTGCCTCCATCAGAGGGGGGCAAGATAAAAACGACACGATGCGTGTGATCCCAGCCGTCGACCCTTGTAAACATGGCGGGTCATTAACTCTGTCCGTCAGACGGACAAAAGCTTATCGTCCATGAGAAGCGGGGGGCTGGGATTGAGGGCAGACTATGTATTGAGGGGAAAAGTCCTTGTTTGGGTTACCTAATTAATTCATTGATAAGGATTTGACACAAGGCATGCTAACTCTTACTGGGGAATTTTCCTGTTTATCTTGGCAAGAAATGCCCGTATTTCATCCCATAGTTTTGAAAATCAAATTCCTGTATGTTGCGGGGAGACGATGCAGGAATCGTGTTGCTGCCCATTTGCTTTAACTCGCATGTCCCAGTAAGTTGTCCCAGTACCGAGGAGAGCTTCATTTAAAACCCGTTAAAAATCTGTTCAGCATGCCGAAAACATTATTGCTCCATACACCCGCACTTCCCACCGGAATGGTGAGACGTCAGCGCATTGTGCTCGTCTCACAGCACGGAGGGAAAAAAAATCTAATAAAAACAGAGTATTGAAATAAGAGCTTTAATAAAGATGGCGAAAACGGAGCGACATCCCAGCATGCAAGCGAGGAGAGTGACAGGAGGAGGGACTCACTATTCCCACAACACTCTTCACGCTAAACATTTACTCAGTATCTATCTGTCTGATGCTTCCCGGCTCCTATATGTGCCTCGCAGTGACGACAGTTCATTTGAGCCGTTATTTGTTTTTACTTTTATGCCTGACGGCTGAGGCCCCGCAGGAGCCGTCCGTCAATATGCCCGAGGCTCGCAATGCGGCCCGACTCGCAAGCAGCGGCTCGAGTTTGCGCCCCCCCTCGAAGTGTCACCCCTCCCCAGGAGGGTGGCTGCCAGTGTGGCGTGGTGGTAAGTTCACGATAGTTCATATTTCCGACAGGCTCTCCCCTGGACAGCACAAGGACAGGAAGTCCATGGCATTCCACTTCCTGTGAGGTCTGTGGCATTGCAGCACTTCTTTTTGCTAATTAAAAAGTCACGAGGGGTGATGAGAGGGGTCATGGCGGGTGGCTTCCGTGACTGAGTTTACTGTTTGTGTAATGCCCCCCACCCCCAGCTGTCTGTCATTCTCATTTATCATTTTCTTCTAAAATCTCAATTTCTCTGCCGCTATGTCACAGTTTCTGCACAGGGTACTTGTGCCCCTGTGGGCTTGGGGGGTGGTGCTCATCTGGGGTTCACTCTCGCCTTTACAAAAAGACCCCCAAAATGAGTAATGGTTCAGCCTGCTAGAGGGGTGCTGTGCCTCGAATTCTGAAGATGCAAACAGCCCCCCCAGACAGCCATATGAGCCATCTCAGATTGCAGCTCTTATATGTCACGTAAATACAAGCAAGTGATAAGGTGGATCTCCGTTTTTTATAGTCCTCATGACTCTCCCTCACTGAAGACACGTATTTCAAGGATAGCGTCATGCAGCGAGCGTCCAGTAAAGGAAGCGTTTATGGAGCCCCTGCCCACATTCACCCTGGAGATGCCTTGTGGCATTTTACTTTTGAAGGTTTGTTCCCAAATACGGCGTGAAAGGTTTTTATACTATAAAACAACAGGTCCAGCAAAGTCTGCCCTCCCAGGTGAGCTTCTCCTGCTCCTAGTTAGCCAGTGGGAATTGTTTTGCTTCCCCATACATTTGCCCTTGGCCTCCAGGACTCCTGCGTTTTCCGGAATAACCGTGCTCCTTATCTCCTAGGGACTGCGACAGGCGGGGCTAATGCAGTGGGAATGCTCCCTGTTTTTGATATGATTCTGCTCATCATCCCAGGGAGTTGTAAACTTCAAACAGCAGGCTGCCATGACAGGCCGCCACGTGACAGGTCGAGACGATCCAGTTTTTCCCAGTTGATGAGCAGGGAGACAGGAATTCCAAGAGGAGGAGGAGGAGGAAGATGAAGTGGCTGAAGTTTATCAGGTCTGCCCCTGCATACTTCACCTGTACACTGCGTTAGAAATTCCACTGCTGGACTGTGGAAGCACTTTCAGATAAATAAAGAGCCAACTGTCTGTTGTGTGCAGAATCTTAATTTCTACAAAATATTCTGCAGTGCATTTGAAAGTCATGTGGATTCCCGTGTGTTGGGCTGTAGATCTTCACTTGGCGACATACCAGGGTTGGGTTCGGAGCCCAGATCTGTATTCCGAGGGTGGCCAGTTTCCCTCACTGGTGCAGTCCGAAAGTCAGAATAACGGTAGAACAAATCGACAGCAGCCAAGGCCGGTCTGGAGCCGGGCCTACAGAGATGTGCCCAAAATATGTTTCCCATTCTGAAGGGATCACGTGGGCCATAGGAGACACCGGCGGGAGCAGATCACATGGACACTGAGGAATGTGTGCTTCAGCTATTTAGGGTCACAAACGTGAGATCCTGCTTTAGCATTTATGGGATCGGATTTCTACAGCACCCTTTTAGTGGGCTTTAAGCACAATTTAGGGTTTGTTTCACCTCATCGGGCCTCATTTTGAATTAATTTGTTTCACAGCTTTGGCGGCGGTGACTTTTGTTGTGACGCCGAATCGTGTCGCACTGCCACCGCTTCTGGCAATCAGACAGAACACGCAGGAATGTGTTGTTCGCCATAATGTTATTATAACAGAGCTAAGCGCTGTAATGTAAACTGTTAAAGTGAAATATGCAGGCAGAAGTGTTAAAAATGAGTTTCAGTTTCCACGTAATGGTTTATTTAGTTAAAGGCGTTTAGCAGAAAATATATAAATACCTCTCACTCATGATTAATGATTTTTCGGTTGTAGTCATACAGTTTCTCAGGGTTTAGTTAATATTTTTTGATGCATTGGATGGTTAATAATTCATTTCAGATGGCAGTGAAAGTCGGTAGCTATTTGTTTTGTCAAATTTAGATGCATATAATATGGAAAAGTCAAACCCTAATTCTGTGTATCAATTTCAAACTCGTATCACCAATTTAAAACCTGGGTTTGATGAATATTACACCACTGTACAGTAAACCCGTTACTGCCAGTGTTAAAAATTCATCTTGTTCAATAAAAAATATGGATTTTTTTCCCTTTATAACATCATGTATCTTTTAACAGAATAACAATTTTGATAGCCACAAAGTTTTATTGCTAAATAACTTTTAGTTACATTTCTATTGTTCATATTTCCAGACAAACATAATGTATAAACCAATGGAGCCTTTGATGACACTCTGAGAATCACTGTTCTGTATTTATGGCATCAACCTGTCAGCGGGAAGCAGATATCTGAGCCGTGCTCCTCTCCCAAGGTGACCTAGGCTGGCCTGGTCATCTCAAGCATCATCTCAAGTGCATCCGGAGATGATTGAGGAACTTCTCCATTAACCTTCTTTAGCCAGACCAGACCAGCGGTTCTACAGATCGGGGGAGACTCTCTGAAGCTGCTCCAGCGCAGGGCAACATTCAGTATTCTATGTATTTATCCATAGTTAAATTTAAAATGGTTGCAATAAAAAAAGAATAATAAGAAGAAATTTTATATTTATAGGGGTAGTAGGGTGGCATTGTTGTCGCACACCTCTGGGACCAGGGTGTGCCATGGCTCTGTGTGTGGAGTTTGTATGTTCTCCCTGTATTGTTGCAGGATTTTCTCTGGTCTCCCCCCCCCCCCCATTTCAAAAACATGTTAAGATTTCAAATTGTCTGCAGGTGTGAATGCTGTCCGATGGGTTGGCATCCCGTCCTGGGTTATTCCCTGCCTTGTGCCCGTAGCTCCCAGGATATGCTCCAGAACCCTGTGACCCTGCATAGGACAAGTAAGTATAGAAAATGGATGGATGTATTTATAAAAAAATAAAATAAATTGATAGCCAGGTACATGATTTATTTTCTACTATGGATGAGAGACATTATATGTGTATATCTGTATAATATAAAAGAAAATATTCTTATAAAGCATTAATAATTATTGATCCCTGCAGGAGAAATTCTCTTTATGCCTCTCTGTAGGTGAAAGCAAGCTATCTGTGAAGGGCAGCCACCCATAGCAGCACCCAGGGAGCTGGGGGTTAAGGAGCCTGCTCAAAATCCTGCAGACATGCTGAGGATGGACTCAAACCAGTGACCTTCTGATCACAGACACAGAGGCTTAGTTCACTGAGCCACATGCTACCCCCAAGGTTGGGCAGTAACAACAACACACTACTCTTTGCATTAAAAGGCATTTTGTTATGATTACAATTTTTTTAATACTGGGCCCATATCAAAAGTGTGGTTTAAATTTTGCTGAAAAATCGGGTCCCCTGGTAAGATGCATGATGGAACTTGATGTACATCCCGTTCAAAAATCAGCCTGTCTGTCATGGTTAATGGGAATTTTACTTGCACAAAAATGTTCTGAGGACAGAACGAAAAATGATTGGTTCAGAGAGATAACCAATCAGATTGTAGAGGAGTTTGGTCCAAGCAAATAGAAAAGGTGGGATCAAGACATGATTGGTTGGTCCCATCTCTGCTAGTTGCTCAGAGCTACGCATGAGCTCTGTCATGTTTATCTTGGAGTGTGCTTTCCATCTCAGTTACATGTTCTGGCAGTTTACATTGGTGCCAGCTTGGCCTTTACGATGGGGAGCCCCACATATCTTTGCGAGAGTTTCGTCCTCGGCCATGTCCGCTCCTGCTTCATGAGTCCATCCACGTGTGACGCATTTTTTCAGTTCTATGCGTCCAAAACATTCCCTCCATGCACATGTTCTGGAACTTTCTATCAGCGCCGAACAACCCCAGACTGATTTCCATTCGTGTCTCGCCAATGTGCCCTTCAGCTTCACTATGAAAAACCCCAAAAGACGACACGCCGTCAACAAAAATCCACGGCTCCGTATCGACCTCGCTCTTGCCATCAAAGGTTCCTGTCAGTGAAGCTGGGCGGTAAAATTCCTCCTCTCACCTGTTTGATGTCTGCAAAAAACATCCTTTCCTCCAATGTCAGAAATCCCCACGTATGCATTGAATGAATTCCCTGAAAGAGCCTGCCTCAGCTCACACTGCCGACTCACAACAAATCATAACAGAAATATGAGCTAACGTTTTTAGCAGTCGTAAATAGAGGTACCATCCTCACTTTGCTGGCCCGATTCAGTTTATTTTTGATTTCCACGCTTTCATCTGGTAGCATTAAAATTCATACACTCAATTCCTCTCCCTGACCTATTGGGTGCCAGCGATTAGACGTCAGTTTGCCATCAATGTCGCCTCCATATCTGCACCTTATCTGAGTGTTTCTCTGTTGCATGTATAACAAATCTCGTGACATGGTGCCCGTCAGCTGGATCTGAGTGATAGTGGCAACGTCCTTTTGATCTATAAGACAGCATCAGGGTCAATAAGATCTGTATTTTCATGACTTATAATAGTGACAAAAAGACAAATTAAACGTCTGCTTAGCTGGATCTTTTAGCTCTGTTTGACACGGCCAATGACAGTAATTTATTCTCTGTGTCATGTGGTCCCTGCCGTTTTATAACGTACTGTTGACTTTTTGCACGTTCAGAGACATTGATTGTTTGATACTTTTCCTGTCATTATATCATTTTTCAATCGTCCAGACATGCTTTGATGGTCTGTTTTTCGATTACGATTTTTTGGGTGACAAATCATGATGGCCATTGAAGATTTCAGTGACCAGGATCAGAGACCATCAAGGCCATTTGGATCTTGCCTTCCTTGATTAAATTCTGTGATGTCAAGCATTTGTGGAGAGTCACATAAAACAGTATTTTTACTAAGTGTTGTTTATGGATACTACTCTTCAGAAATCATGACCTTTGTCTAGGTAAATGAGTTGTAAGTGCATCAATCTAATCATTCACCTCAATTTCAATGAAGATCTGCCCTGTTGGACCTATTCTTATGTCTGAAATAAAAGAATGTCATATTTTCAGGCTATAGGTGAGAGTATTCTGCATTCTACAATATATCCTTTAACTAGCTAAATGATTTGAGATCTACATCCGATAATATATTTTGTAGCTAACAATATGATTTGAGATAGCATTCTACATTTGATGGTATATTCTGTGGCTAGGTATATGATTTGTAATACTGTCATGCACTCTATGATATATCCCATAGCTAGCTATATGACTTCTCACTGAACTCGGTTGACTGTAGCAAAGGCCCAGTTAAGATACTCTCTACCTCATCATTCTACATCTAGTTTCTAAAATTGTTTATCGCTATTTTCATCTGACAGCTTCTGGATGTAATGTCTACCCACAACAGTCACATGACAGTCAACACCTCAGACTTCCTGATGGTATCAGAGATGCATTCGTTCCGGTAGGGCTTTAGCTGGACCATGCCTGCAGTGAGCCAAGTATTTTAACAAGACAGAGATGTATTTGTGAGCCGAGAAGGACAAATTTGTTCGGAGGAGGTCAACCACAAAGTGGCATCATTCGCAGAACGTGGGGTGGTACTTGTTCCAAGTGACCCTGTGAATTCAAACCGGAGAATTTAGCATCAGGAGTTTTGCAGAGAGAGGCCACATGGGACACCCCAGTAGTCAGGCTCATGGCAGAGGCACAAACGGTCACCACTGACCTGACCAAGGTTCAGATACATGCAAGAATTCACCAGAAAGGCTCTGGGAATGGTGATCTGCGGAATAGCTTTCCACGAGTCATCTGGCTTCGGCTCGACCTCACTAAACTGACCTGGATCTTGTCAAACAGGCACTTTGATTAAATGCCCCATAATGAAAAAGTTAAGTATGATGGGGACGTGGGGGTAACAACCTGTCATTTTTGCCATTTCTGGGCCGAGAGGGGACACACAAGGCAGGGCAGACCTCGGACAGAATGGCAGTCTGTCACAGGCCACACACAGACACA
>JAODJU010000001.1:30827930-30838584 GCA_026776725.1 Gnathonemus echidnorhynchus
ACATCATCATATTAGTTAAGTTGACGTGTATTATAAGTTGACGTGTTTTCTATAAAGTTTTGTTAGCGTGATGCTTATTATTGAAATATACGTAAACTACAATTGCACATGGTATTAGCAGACTGCACGGAACCATAGTAAATTATTTTACATTTTACTTATTTTTGTGGGTGTTTTATTATTTGATCTCTGTATCCATTTTTAACAGTTTAAGCTGTTAAGTTGAATGGTGTGAGTGGTGCTCAGAATAAATAAACCGACGGAACTCAAAAGTCGCTAAAGATTGCTTAAATTCGACTTAGTGTATATTTATTTTGCGAGAAGTTAGACAGGTAGCTGCCGTTTCAGGGAGTTAGGATTTGGGGGGGTTTTCCTGACATCCCAAGGGACCCCCGAGTACCCGCAAAGCATATGGAAGTTGCCCAGATGTGACCGATTCGGCCTCGGCCTCCCTACATAAAATGATCCCTGACATTCCCCAGTCACGGATAATGGCTCTCAATTATTCTATAAGGGGCTATTTGAAAGGAAAATGCCACAGGTCAGTCTATTAATCGCCGGGATGAATCACACCTTTGATTTTCTTTGGGATTTTGTGTTAAATGTGATCCGTGTCAGGAATGAGACAGCGTGTTTATCTTAGTTTCCAGTAGGCCTAATAGAGTTGTTACTCATGGTTTGGTGACCTTTCTGCTTTGAGTTTTTTATCCGATAAAATGCCTGTTTTGTGAAATGTGGGATAGGCTACTTCAAACTTAAACTCAATAAGCGTAACTGAACTGATCACGAACTAATGCTGTCACATCTGTCCGGGCATACTAAGCCCTGTGTGTAACACGGCACTGTTCTGCGTTAGTAAACGGTAGGATATTATCAGTAAACGACGGTAAATCCAATAGGTAACTTTCGGGTAAACCTAACGTAACTTAAAGAAAATGCCTACAGCAGTAATTAACTTATAGTGTGACACCAAAATTCGTGCAGCAGAAATGTTTCGGGAGTGTTTTTGACCAACGTTAATTTTACATTTATCAGCTTTTTATAGTGTTTTATGATATAGGCCTATAGTATAATATAGACCCACATTATGTTTTTTTTTAACTATAGATTTTTTTTTTATTATAGTATTAAAATAATACTGTGTGCCCTGTGTATGGGAGTTGGCCCCCGATTCTGGTTTGTTCCATGCCTTTTCCCCGTAGTCTCCAGGATAGGCTCCTTACTATCCCATCCTTACTTAAAATCCCATTTCTCCATCCTAGCACAAGCATGCACTGTCTTAAATATGTATATATTCCACTGCTGTATCATAGTCCACACACACTAACTATTTATATGTATATTAGTACCTGAACATTCCCCATGTACAAATATATTTATATATTTATATACTTATATATTAACCTCCTCATCTCTGGCACCAACCACCAAAGCAAATTCCTTATATGTGTGAACGTACTTGGCAATAAACTCGATTCTGATTCTCTTACTACCCTGTGACCCTGAATAGTTGCAGAAAATGATGGATGTTATACTTTGCTTTTATCTATCATTATATATTTGTGTATTTGCTTAAACGCGTTAGGTTATTTTATGGTAACTATATTTAAAGCATGTCCCATATCTGTATCTATGAAGTAGTTTACAAACTTTATACTGAGAGGAAGCGCGCTACCGGATTTTGGAGTTCATGCTTGTCTTATTGCTTTCAGACAAATGTGGAGATAACATCAGAATCACAAATGCAAACTACCTGACGTCCCCCGGTTATCCGCTGTCGTACTCACCGTCGCAGAAATGCGTGTGGGTGATCGAGGCTCCGGGACCCTACCAGCGGATTTTAATCAACTTCAACCCTCATTTCGACCTGGAGGATCGAGAATGCAAGTAAGTGCCGAAATCTGGCGTCGAAGTGCGCCACCTGCTGGTCGCGTGAAGCTAACACGAACCGACGAGCCGTTTATAGTTATCGGCTGATTTATGCTGATTACGGGCACTAATTTACATGTAAAGTGTATAATTCGTTTTTGGCGGTTACCTACATGCAGTAGGCTAAACACAGGATGCGTGTACATGTATATAAAATGAGATTGATGGTGGCTTAGTACGCGGTGCTGATTTGTACTATGTAATTTATGGTAAATTCACGCAGTCTGAATTGTACGTGCAGAGGGAGGGGCGGTAAATGGACCCTTTAACCCGGAGTGGAATCCGTCCTTCTGTCTTGCCGTTTCACTGACCCCCCGCGCCCACACCCTTCTCCTCTTGTCTCTGGTCGTGTACACTGCATCTTTGTTCTGGATTTGTCTTTTCTTCTTCTTTTTTTTTTTTTGAGGGTGTCCTTCTCCTCCATACGGACCGTAGTCTTAGGGGTTCCCGGAGAGCGCTGTGAACGAGCTGAGCACTTTTCGGGGTCCTTGTTATTTTACTGCTCCACAAACTATCTCTTATTTATGGCCATGATGATTGGGTCTATCTACTAGAATGGGGGGGGGGGGGGGGGGGGGGGCTACTGCCAGCTCCGATTTCGTCACCGAGGGGCAAATATAAATGTTCTTGGATCCAAAGAATGGGGCAGAATTTTGCCAGGTGATGAGTAGAGGAGGTAACTGACACCGCGGAGTAATGTGGCCAGGCTCAGATGAATGTTCTCTGGAGGAAAAAAGTGAACAAATCTTTCATCGCAGTTTATTTATTTATCGGTTAAGTTTGTGATGAGTGCGGATTGCCTACCTGTTTTTCTGTGTATTCAGTGGTCAGATTCATCTAGATGTACATTATGCCTGGAAGGAAGCCAGGGGCAACTTTATCCCAAACGGGTTCGAGCCACAGCCTTGCAGGATACAGCAGCGGTCCCGCCAGGGGAAATATTTGTGAAATAAAACCGACCGCAACCAGGGTTACTCAAGCTGTTTAAACTGTTTTCTGTTTAAACGAACGGGTCGTGTGACCTGGCAAACACGCCTGATGTCTGGGCCTGTAATGAGTTTAGTGAAATGGTTTTTCAGGTTTTTCAGGAACTTGGATTTTGGAAATAGCGTTATGGAGTGACGTCCGTGGGTCTCCTGCCTGGGATTCATGTTCTAACTCTGTTACGCCCCCCCTCTTCTCTCACTGGCCTTCCTTATGCCCCATGGCATCTCTGTACACGAGAACCCATGATGGGGGGGAATGATGTTCGGAATTCCTTCCTTATCAGATAGAATGGGGGAGAGGCCAGGATACAGGCCCCAGTGTGCAGCCAGTGATTAAATTAACAGGAAATGGGGGGCACATGGTCTGTGTGCCGCGGCAACCCAAACAAGACGTACTTAGCGACCGCTTGTGTCACAATCTTGGAGCTGCTTGCGCTTCCTTCTTGCTGATCTTCTATGACATGTCCGCTCAGGGCACGTCCGTCCTGGTCTGCTTGAAAGGTCGGGGAGTCCAGTCAAGGGATACAGTTTCTGGACATGTGTGTTTTCAAACACTTTAAAAAGGAAGGATCAAAGTATCTTTTGAGGTGAATATCTTAACTTTTTAATTTTTCAGAGTCTTGTAAGCAGTAAGCTGGGGTCACCATTCCTACCACCCCCCCGTTCTGAGAAAGGGGGAAAAAAATAAAAATAACATCAATAGGCCGTTTGTCTACCGTGGGTCCGATTTGACACGCTCCCGGGTAGGAATGAGGCTGTCTTAAGGACAAGCTTGTTTACATGGCAGTTGGGCCAAATGTATCTTGTTGAATGAGGTCACCATTGTCCATATCTGAGAACTCTGTCCTTGACTTGACTTTTCTGGCAAAGTTCTGGTCCAACAGATAAGTTCTTTTTACCCGAGGTTCCCCGTGGCGTTTAAGCCGTCCAATCTCCCCTGCTTGGTCTGCAGCGAGCACGGCACAGCGCATTATTGACGCACAGGGATTTTGCTGATTCACCAGGACTGGCCGTATTTTTTCCGGCGGACTTGCGCGGTTGGAAACACCCCGCAGCCCAGCAGGTGAGCAAGCGGCAGATAAAAATAATTTCCGCGGTTTGTCGAAATGCCACTTCTGGTGAGGAGAACGAATTCCGCTGCGATGTACCGTGTGGACGCGGGTGGGCGGGCGTCAGCGGAAACATCCGGAAAATGCATTCCCGGGCTTGGAGAGGACAGACGATTCCGACCCCTGTGAAGTGTAGCACCAGCATTTTACATGCCCCGGTCAAAGATGGGAAACTCGGTTGCCAGTTAATCTGATGAGCGATCCAGTGCCCCCGCGGTGAGAGTACCCACCCTCCTCATGCCCTCGGACAGCGTATCCTAAAGCTTAAATACTCCTGGGCTGAACAGCAATGAGTCACGGATGCCGGAAGTCCTGGCGGTATTGTTATCGGTGCTACACTGATGAACTACAGGAAAAGGCCTGACCCTGGGGGCAGGGAGCCTTTGTTTAGGGCTGTGGCGTAATCATGAGCTCTTCACTGGAGGGTATCTCGTCCTTTCTGAGCCTGGGGTGAGACTGGGGGCGGTAGGCTTTAAGCCAAGGTCCGATTTTAAAGTTTACAGTACCAAAGGAGTTCAGCCCATCAGACAGTTTCTTTCTTATTGCCCCACACCCCACCCCCATCAGCCCCCCGACCTGTTATCTGTTTGTCTCCAACATTTCTGAAATTTAAGAGAGTCATCCTCAGCCCTCCTAGAGCAGCCCCCCCCCCCTTAAAGGTTAATCTGTGGCCTATAAAGGGGAAACAATACCTCTGGTAGCAGGTCAGTCCTGATGCAGTCCCTTGGGGTGTCTTCCAGAATGTTCTTTTAAACAGGTTCCGGTACAGTTCCACAGCCCCGGCACTGAGTATTTTTCGCTTCAGGTCCTTATTAATTAGGGTTAACTGCACAGTGATGGATTTCAATGTTGATTTGATGAACCTTGACAGTCCATTGAATAGTTTTTCAGGCTCCATTTCGAACTGTACTGAACCACATTAGACTTTATCAAAGAGCTTAAGCATGACCATTGCTTTACTTTTCTGTTTGCCCCTTAAAAATGATTAGGCATGAAAGTCAGTTGTTAACCGAATTGTTCCGAACTCTGGATCAATTAAGTAACTGTAAGACTGATTCATATTAATTGGGAATATTAATCCGTGCTGTTTGGCTGTGGGTGGGGCGGGGGAGGCACATTTTTGAAAGAGACCATATTTTGCCCTGTGAATGACGGGCTGCCGGCCCTTTAAAAGGCCGTCACTTCCTCCTTTGATTAGACGTGACATCTAGTCGAGTGTTCTGCGCTGGCCAAGTCAAGCGTAATTAGCTTAGCGGCATTTTGAGAGGAGTACCGACCCTGCACAGTCGTTCCGCGGGGCCCAGGGCCGCATTATCGAATTATGCCACACAGCAGTGAATTACTCAGTGGTTAGCTACGGCAGCGCGCTAGCTCCATGTCTCGCGGCCTCTTCGGTTAAGGAGGGATCGAGGGAAGACGAGGTCTTCGACGGCCGGGGGCATCGGCCACGGATGCTTCTGCAGTCGTGTCACCGGAGACGTCCAGCCCATGTTCCCCAGAGTTGTGACTCTGGGAATGTCCAGTAGAACCGTTGGCGGAACAGAAAGTCTCTCTGTATCTCTCAGCCCTCCCTGCTCCCCCACCCCACACACGGCCCTGGGAGCAGCCATAGGTCAGGATGAATTGGGACACGCTCACCTTGGCAGTTCCGGAAGGAGAGTCTGATTGAAAAGCTTTCCGTCGTGACATCTGCCTCTCCCCCCTCCTCCCCCACCCCCCGACTCCTGTCCTGTCAGCCGCTTTGATTCACGCCCGCTTGGCTCACGCACTCTCACTGGGGCTTGAGGGCTGATCTCTCACCTCTCATGGAGGGGGGGTGGGGATGGGGTGTGCTCAGTGCTCAGTTACGATCCCCGTGAGTGGCTGGGGGGGCAGGTGACTCCAAGCAGACCATCTGGACAGGGGTCTGTTCTGTTATCGGCTATTCCTCTCTGTGTAGGAAGCTGTGTCTTGGCCATGTATATCGTGGGAGCAGTTTGGCCCGGGGGCCCCACCGGGCCCCCACCCTTGCCCAGGCAGCTCTGCTCCATTCAGAGGCCTTGGGGGCTGTGCTTGATCATCCTCCCCTAATCTGACTCCAAGGTTCCCTCTGGATGGCGTGTAAATCGATGCCTCCTCTGCCTGGTTCTCGCCTCTGTTGGGTTGGTGGAGATGTGAGGTTTGCTAAGGCGGACGTCACTTGCCGGGTCATTTTGTCGTGTGGCATTTCGGGTGTTGTCACGCTGGCCTTACAGCTTCGGGTCTGGCCTGCCTGCTGCCCCCTCTGCACAGCCGCCATCACCCCTCACCCCACAGGCCCTAACTTGGCCCAGCCTACCCCTGCTCCCCGCGGACCCTGCTCCATGACATTACTCTCACCTTATTAGCGACAGTGCCCCTGTGGCTGTAAATCCGCTCTCCCAAAGCGACTCAAGTGGTGGGACACCGGAGGCCCTCCCTGCAGGCGCTGGCCCGGCCCGGCTTTGGGGCCTGAGGCAGTCGGGATGCAGCAGCCGCTAGCTAATTAGTGGCAGGATCAGCTCCAGCTTGGCAGCCGGGCCCCGGGCCTCTTGGACGGGGACGGCACTTCGTCCTCCAGAAGACAGCGGGAGCGCGGCCCGTCTGCGCTTTGATCCGCCCGGCATTGCGCCAGAACCCGCCATCCTGCCCTCCCCCGGCACCAGTTGCTCTTACTTGTGCCCCGTTAAGGTGACCCTGTCTCCGAACAAGTGGGCAGAGATGGGAGCGCCGTGGGCCGGATCTGCAGATTGGCTGGCAGACTGTCACATAACCAGTTGTGTGGTCCTCATTGGCTGTTCCTTATGTTCTCTTGTTCATTTCCTACTCTTTTATTATATGATAAATGGACTGCATTTATATATAGCGCTTTTTACCAAAGCGCTTTACAATTATACCTCACATTCACCCATTCATACACACATTCACACACCGGTGGCGGAGGCTGCCATGCAAGGCACCAACCAGCTCACCAGGAGCAATTTGGGGGTCAGTGTCTTGCTCAAGGACACTTCGATGGGGTCAGGAGGACCCGGGGCTCGAACCTGCAACCCTCCGGTTGCCGAACGGTAGCACTACCTCCTGCACCACCATTCGCATGATAATAATCGCCCCCGCCACTGCCGCCACCTCCCAGTCTATGTCTCCTTTCATTCTCTGCTCCCCAAGAACCTCCTGACCCAGTATCACCATGGTGATAACCCTGCAGGCCTGTTGTTAACTTGGGGGGGCAGGGGGCATTTGACCCGGTTCTGGTGTGGCAGAACCTGTATTCCTGCTGCCCCAGGAAAGGGGGGCAAGTAGGAGTTTTAATTGACTCCCTCCTAGTGCCATACCCCCCCACCACAAGACACACAGACACACATGAACACGCCATCACTCCCAGTCAATGAGGAGCCATGTCGGGGGCTGGATGGGGGGTGGGGCAACCCTGTATCCCTGTTGTCACCCATTAACCCCCCGCGTCCCCCCCGGCTCTGTATCTGAAGCGGTCTTGAACAACCCCACTCCACTAAAAGGTTCACCTCTAGGTGACCCCCCTCTCGCCTCAGTGAGCAATGACTGAAAGAGAAGCTTGTTAAAGTCGCCGGATGGGTAAATAGGGTAGACGCTTAGACGCTTAGTTACCATCTTCATTCTGACGACTCTTTGTTCTGCTTTCAGGAAAATAAGCCGTATGCTATTTTTATCCCGAGAGAGAAACATATTTTTAATGTTCCTTTAAAATATCATTTGTCTTTCCCTCTCTCCTTCTTAAATACTTTTATAGGAAACTTTAGAAAATAATTTGTGTCATGTTTGCATTGTGGGAAGTAAGAAACAATGACAGACAATGATTGCAATTGGTCAGGCAGGACCTCAGAGGTGTCAAGCATGTTCCTTTCCATGGAAATCCCCCTTGAAAAATGGGGGCATCCTCCCAGGTGAAGATGTGGTGGCCTGAAAATTCTTCAGACTCATCTTTGTGCTGGAAGGGACTTGTCCACTCATAGCTTTTCCTTTCACCTCAGGACACTGTGAAGTCACTCCATAAGCTGAGAAAGGACAGATCCTTAGTCATGAGTGTCTCCAGTGTTGGGGGGGAGATGGAGTCATAATGAGGGACATTCTTCTTCTTGCCACCTGTGATGAAGCTCCCAGAAAATGACTCATTTCCAGCTGAAGTCGTAAGAATGAGGTCACTCAGGGCCGGGAATTGTGGGAAATCCGGCAGCCTACACCCGGCCCTGCTATGAAGGCTACCCGCCTGCCCATTTATAATAAAATACTTCTGCTTTTTAGTTTAATTATACTTGTGTAACAAGGGTTTGTTTCATTTTTATTACCTCCTGGAATTCTGAAGAAATGGTGAATACTAAATTCAGACTTTGTAATAACAGGATGTACAAAATCCAAAGCAACATTCCTTCTCAGTTTCTGGTCCTCAGCTGACTCCCCCTTCTACCCCCCCAGCCAACACCCCAAAGCCCCCACCCAAATGTTTGTGTTGTCTCAGAACACAGCGCTCATTTTGGTATATGCACAGTCACTGCGGCACCCGGACCTGAATGTGATACTTACACACACACTCTAAGAAAAACTGGTTCTTCATTAGTGCTCTGGAGCACTTTGGGTGCTCTGCAGAACTTTTTTATGCTGGAGAACCTTTTTATGCTGTTTAAGGTTCTTTGGAGAACTTCATGATAAACGGTTCTGCAAAGAATCAATGGGTAAAAGGTTCTTTGTAGAACCAAAGAAGGTTACCCTATGGCATCACTGTGAAGAACCACGTTTGGTTCCTTTATTTTTAAGGGTGCAGGGTACCTGTTCCAGCCAAAGCAACATCTTGCTTAAAGAATAAACATCTGGGGTGGATAAATTCAGACAGACACGGTTTATCCCAAGTGACAGCGCCGTGAGGTTGTCACCTAAACACAGGCACTCTCTCCTGCTTCCCCGGGCTGCGCCTGTCGAGCGTCTCAGTGATTTCCCATAAGCCTCTCTGGCGGTGTTTTGTCCAGCAGCTGCGTGCCGCCATTCCCACAGGTCAGTCTGACGTGCGGGAGTAAGGCTGGTTGACTTTCAGAGCAAAGGCTGCCGGTTTGGCTTCAAGCTGCAGGGGGCTGGTCCCGGGAAGGCAGAACTGGCTGCTCGCTTCAGGTACCCTCCGGTCACAAGGCTCTGTTCTGTCCTGTTTTTGTCAGTGACTATGGAGCGTTTCTTCATTAGCTTTTATATTCAACTGACGTGTGACACAATGAGCCGTGACAAGAAACTGAAGCTGAGATTCAATACTGAAACTGTGATGCAACACTGAAGATGTGATGCGACCCTGAAGCTGTGATGCGACACTGAAGCTGTGACATGATACTGAAGACGTTTTACACCAGAAGTGCAGTGTTACTAACAGACCAGAACAGAAAAGGTCCGCGGTCATTGTGACTTTGATTACAGAAGGCAGAAGGGCCCGAGACAAAGAGATTTTAACGGTCTGGATCTCTTATGAACAGGAGGGGGTATTGCAGCCACTGGTCCACGTGACTTCTACCTCCGTGTCAGTCGTGGTGACATTGAGCAGGCCCCCCCTATGACACTAGGACCCCAGGCAAGCCCTCACCCTGCCACTCTCATATTTCTTAATAAGGGATTATTGTGTGTACAGAGAGTGAAATGCCGCAACTGGGCCTTCACGCTCATTTAATGCGATTGTTCAGATCGCAGATCTGTCAGCAGCGTAATTAGCGGTCTAATGGATTGAGTTGTGCAGATCCATCAGCGCTAATGATAATTACCCCATGCAGAGGCACGCGCCGGGCTGCAATGGAGCCCAAACAGCCAGCATGGTAACTACACCCAGCTGTGTGGGGTGCCCCGGCGGGTGGGGTGGAACACTGTGGGCAGAGTTCAACTGCGATCCTCTGCTGAGGGTGTGACCATACATGGAGGACGTCGGGATCTGATACCAAGTAGGAGAAGCGCTCAGAGGGCCTTGGCAGAGAGTCGCTGGTTTGGATGCATCATGTCTGCATTTCAGATCAGCTCTGGGTTGTTCTTCTTCACTGGGGTAGCTGGTGAACAGTAATTACTGACCTGAGTCGGACTGTAGGGCCCAGAGTTCTTTTTTTATAAATGTCCCAAGTGACAATAAATGTCAGACACTGACAGAAAAAGTCCTGGGTTTTGTCAATACTGCTGCTTCCCCTCCGGGATATCAGAGACACCATGAGGTCTGTTTCTGCCAGTTACACGGCTTAATCGTGCTTTGCTTCAGTGCACAGTGAGAGTTTATGAGGAGGCTTACCTGTGAGGACTGGACCACCCCCATAGCCAAGGCTGAGGCATACGGAAATGTCGAATTAGAGGCGTGAGTGATGAAATGTCATTGGCCAATTGCGCAAATGGTTCCCACTTATGTAGATAGCTGCAGATAGTGATCTAAATGGCCGGATGTATGGTACATCAGGAGAAGACAGAAGAGAAGGCCCCAATTACGGTAAAATGGGCAGAATCTGGTTTGCTGGTTCTGGTAGTGCTGCATTTCCCCCCAGAAATGTGCACATAAAAAGCATTACAGTGAGTTACAGTTCTCCAGATTTTTCCAGTCTTTCCGTTTTGGATTGCCTCTCGTTCCCCCCAGCCGCCCCCCCCCCCCCC
>JAODJU010000001.1:30845012-30859982 GCA_026776725.1 Gnathonemus echidnorhynchus
GGGGGGGGGGGGGGGGGGGGGGGGGGGGGGGGGGGGGGGGGGGGGGGGGGGGATAAGCCAATGGGTAGGCAGATAAGACACCCCAAAACACATGCTGGTCAGTGAAACCCATAGCAGCGGGTCGCTGGTCCTGCAGCAGATGACTGATAAACCTCAGTCAGTTTTCAGATCTGTCACTTTTTATAGCTCAAGCAGAGAGAGAACAAGCAAGAGAGAGAGAGAGAGAGAGCAAGAGGCTCTATATTCCATTTTCCAGTTTATGGACCCAATGGTACCAAAGTTAGCAGCATGAGGGCAAATTTAGGAGGTAAAGCCACAGGAGATGCAGAGCAATGCATGCTGGGAGAGGAGCATGCTGGGACAGGAGCATGCTGGGACAGGAGCATGCTGGGACAGGAGCATGCTGGGAAAGCTTATTATTCCTCCAGTAACCTCACAGATTTGCCCTGACAGTCGCTTTATGGCCAGAACGGTGGTAGCCACCTTATTCCTTTAGACGGGACGAAAACAATAAGCTGTGCGAGGGAGACTGAGAGAGAGAGAGAGAGAGTGGAGGGGAAAAGCAAAGAAGGGAAGGAATGTTTCTAATCAGTGTTGTAACAGTTTCTGTGAACGCGGCAGATGTGTGTAAACAGCCGGCGTGTGACCCCATGGCGGGGGCCTGGCTCGTAAATACCACAGCCACACAGAGACAAAACACTCTGCGGAGATGGTGAGAAAGCAAGGGACGGCCCCGGCGGAAGGAGCAGCCGCGGAGAGCCCGATAAGGGAGCCGCCGGGGTCCGTGCTGATCAGCCAGCCGTGGCCGGGCGGAGGCTCTTCCCCACTTGACGATTTAGGCCGTCCTTAAAGATCACGGCGGGGTTTCGCAACTTGGCATGGAGCGCGAGAATTTCACATGGATTTGTGAGAAAAGCACAGAAATGACTGTCATAGGATTAATATAAGCATGCAAAAACAGAAATGCTAAATATTTTTCTGGCTTTGTATCTGTTGTTCCTTTGGGTAAATGGGGTTCAAGAAAGGCTTCTGAGAGAACTGGATGACTGCAAATACTGAAATCTCACGGTGATGTCTCATCTGAATTGAAATTATATGTAATGATGAAATGAGTTATTTGCCATTTGCACAAGTATGAGTACATGTACACTGGAATGTTTGAGTTTTTTCCCATATACCATCTTTCTCCCCTTTGAGACATTTATACCCACAGGTGAGAGCTAAGTCTGAGCACAGGGTCAGCTGCCAGCTGGGCAGGGCCCAATCTGCTGTCTTTGGGGCCCTATTTAAAAAGTCACTTTGGGCCCTCCCTACCCTCCTCTACAGTAGTAACTGTTTGTGGCCAGTAGGGCCAAGGTTTGGGGGGGTCCGCGGAAATGTATGGTTTGAATGGTGGAAAGCAGCATCACTGCATCTAGGAAGCATCCCGGCAGACCAGAGTGTCACTGCATCACCTACATCGGTCCTCTCTCCAAGAAGTAGGCGATGCCTGTCGCCTTCTGAAAACGTGCATCAGTTGTCAGCCATGAGTGCACGGCAAGTTCACATTCAAAAGATTACCATTTATTTTAAAAGCTGGGATATATATATATATATAATTATTTTAATTAATTTATTTATTTATTTGGTTGCTGAGGCAGTTTAGTCAGACACCTGCAGTTCAATATAACGACTTAAGAGCGGCAATAAAATGCTGTGGAAGTTAAACATTCAAACTTATAGTACAGTCTCCCAGGTAACTGTGGTCGTGGCAACCATGCCGTTATTGCGGCTTAAGGCAAACTGCCGACATTGCCGGCGTCGTTATCTGCCAGTAAATCGAATATTCAGCGGATGTCTTAAAGTGTTAATATGTTTGCTATGGATATGCACGGAGTGCTGTAAACAGATATAATACAGACCACTTCATTTCAATCATTTTGAATTCAAATGAATTCGATTTTGCCCTTGAAGTCCATCCATAGCACTTAGGCAGAGGAGAAGTTCCCTTTAAAGAAGCTTGGTTCTTTGATGGTGTTAAACGGAGAGCTTCAGCCGCTGCCACTGGTCCTGCATCTCTGCGGCTGTCGCTCTCTAGGACTCTCTGTCATTGCTGTACATGGGCATAATGACAGGCTGAGTCTGGGGGTCAGAAAGCGAGTCAGACCCTATGGCTGGGCGGCCCTGCGCATGGTGGTTGAGACCCACTGGGGGTGTTTTGCCACTTGTGTCAATGTGATGTGGCTTGAGATGTAGACAGCAGAAGATCATTGCCTTCAGAGGATGACCGAGGGAGAAGAAAATCAGCACATGGATCACCTCCCTTTATTCATACTTTGTTGCCTTTTTTGTAGTCATACACTCACCTGTATCCATCAGGTTGTAGGATCCAGTCCCAGAAAGGGTTTGCAGTTGTACCTTTGAGCATAGAAATTGTATGAGTGAATTTCTGGCTGTATATTAGTTATTTGTGAGAGATAAATGTCACCTTGGGTTAAAGAGAGTCATTTCAAGCTTCTTGGTGTGAAAGCTGAGGGGGTGGCATTGAATGTTCTGAATCCCTGATGTTCTCTCTTTCCAGGGCCCGAATGCTCCAAGAACTTCAGCTCCACCAGTGGTGTCATCAAGTCCCCGGGCTTCCCTGAGAAGTATCCCAACAACCTGGATTGCACCTTCATGATCTTCGCTCCCAAGATGTCCGAGATTGTGCTGGAGTTCGAGAGCTTCGAGATGGAAGCCGACATCAAGCCGCCTGCTGGGGTTTTCTGCCGCTACGACAGGCTGGAGATTTGGGATGGTTTCCCTGGAGGTGTGTTGGCATGTTCTTTACAGAGGTGTTACACCACAATACACAGCAGAATCGTTCATATCATCTGTTGCTCATTTACTCTATATTTACATTTTTATTCAGCAGATACATTTATTCAAAGCAATAGAAAGCAGGGTCAAACAGTCTCTGGGCAATTGGGGGTTAAGAGCTATGATCAAGGCCCCAACAGTGAAACCATGCAACCTTCCAGATCTAGGCACAGCATTCTAACTCACTGAGCCACACAGCACCCCCCTGGTCTCTCCCTGATGCAGGCTGTGTCCTGGACTGGGATTGGTGGGCTAGCTGTTAGAGCTCACATGATCAGCAAGCAGGCTGTGTCCTGGACTGGGATTGGTGGGCTAGCTGTTAGAGCTCACATGATCAGCAAGCAGGCTGCCTTGCTCATACATCCCTCACATCTCGATTGTTCTGTGTTTTCTGCGTCAGCAAAACAGCCTGTGAGGTACCCACTGCGGTGCAGAAAGACGGAGTGGGGCCTCATGGTGTTACAAATGCACCTGCAGATTTCCGAGGAAAACAATGACTTTGATTGGTGGGGGGGGGCAGCAGTCGGTGCGAACATGGGGTATGGAGGCCAGGAGGGAGATGCGACATGCCAGTCACCCGGCGTCCGTGCATCTGCGGGCTGCTTGTTTATTATCCAGTTTTTCCAAACCTCTATCTTTCTCCACTCTCATCCTGACAAATAATTCCCCCCAATTAAGAATGTTAGGAAGCTCATGGGTCACGTGACCCAGAAAGCTTGGCCTTATCTGGGCTCTCAAATGCTTCCTTAACAGCAGCACTAGCGTGGCGTCAAAGCAAGGAGGTCTAGACATAGTTGGGCCGGGCCCCGGGGCCTGTGGTGCTCTCTGGGGGCCCCACACATCCCGAAAGTGGGCTGGACGACCTGGGGCTTTTGCTTGCTGACCTCAGCTCATAGGCATGCAGCTGCTTTCTGGGGCCCTGAAGCATGCTTGGGCCCAGGTGCGTCTCCCTGTACTTCAGTCGGGTCGGAGAACTCTGGGCCACCAGGTGGGTAGAGTAGAAACACAATGAATATCCATGTGCTTCTGACACCGTGATGTGTAAGGGTCATGCAGTAGGCTACCTATTGCCAATCATGGAAACTCACATCGTTCTGGATACTGTGTCAAATCAAATCAGAAAACTTTATTTGTCCCCGAGGGGCAATTTGAGGCACGTAGAGCAGTGCTGCACAGACACAGAACCAGACATTAAAGAAATAAAATAAAAAAACAAAAGTAATAATAATAATAATAATAGTATCGTTTAGCTTTGGGCCAAACCAGGCAGCGGTTGACAGGACGCAGTAACACCTTCCCTCTCGCCGGCCATAGAGCCTCATCTTTCTCGTTTCCACAAGGTTCCCCCAGGCTGCCTGTCACTCTGCAGGCCAAGAAGGAGCAGCTAGCAGTTGAGCCAAGGGTCTCATTTCTTCTCGGCTCATAACAGTGTCTTTGTTTTCCGCGCATCTGCATTGGGTGTGAATTTTAACGAGCAGTGCGATCGTCTGGAAGAGTTTCAGACCAGCCAGGTGTGTCTGAGCCGCTATGGGAAAGTGGGGCGGGCCAATTTGGCAGGCGCATCCAACAATAGTTTATTTATAAGTCAGATTCAGAAAAATCCTTTCGAATCCGATAAGGAGAACAGGTGTTAATTAAAAGATGGCGAACGCCATGAGGAGTCGCGCTCATGCCACTTAATTATCACCTTTTATTTTAGTCTCGGGGTACAGAGTCATCGAGAGCAGGAGACCTCGGCTCTAGGGTCTTGGAGCAGAGTGAAGTTCTGAAGTTTGTGGCTCCTTCTTCGCCTGCGAGGAGGCGGCAGAAAGGAGCATGTCCCTGTGTTTGGCTGGCAAGCTTACTGGGAGGAGCAGGATGTGACAGCGTGGGGCAGCTTCAAGGCCTGAAAAGCGCCATGTTTAGGCGGGGGCTGCGCTCAGCACGTGGGGGGGCAGCTGTGGCAACTGTGAAACTTTCCCCAGCAGCACCCCTTCTCCCCACCTACGTGGGGCTCAGAGCACTGAGGCTGGAAGGGAAATCCTGGCTAACAGGAGATGAACTCGGCAGGGAGAGTGAGACATCCCCAATATAGCCATGCACAGTCCAGGACTTCCCTCCCTCCCGACTCTGTTAAACTGCCCCGGCCTCTAAATACCTGAGCTCCCCCATCCCTGCTGCTCTGTGAACATCTATGAACATCACCCTCTGCTATCAGAAGTTACACCTACCTCCCCAGTAAATTAGCACCCTCTCTTTCATCTCTGCTCAGCGCCCGCAAATGACATTTCCTACATGTTGGGGGGGGGGGGGTCACCCATGGGAGATCACAGAAGCCCAAATCAGAGATAAGCGAGAACCCCCCATCCCCCGCCATCGCCGCCTTCCTGTAAATGTGCGCTCAGTCTGACCAGCAGGAGGCATCAGTGTTCCTCACCTTCCTCCATGTTAACCGTTGTTAACTGACCTTTGGATTAATCTGGGCACTTTTTTCCAAGACCTTTCCAACTGGTGCCAGTCACTGCCGAACCAAATTAATTAGTACTCACTGAAAAAAAACACACTTTATGACTGAAGAGCTATCAGATAAACCTCTCAGGGAAAAGCTTTCTTCTGGTCTGGGGCCTGGTGGTCATTCTACCTGGTACCGCTCGTTGGCTTCCATTTGCAAATGGGGAACATTCCTCGCAAACCCATATTCTTATTGGCTTCCTGTGGACTTCAATTCAATTCACTTTGTTTTTATATAGCAGCTTTCACGACAGAGTTGCCCCAAGGCACTTCATATGAGTGTGTTGGGTCTGTACTCAGTATCTATGAGTGTGCTGAATAGGCATTGAGATGCTAAGATACTTGCCTGCTAACCCAGGCTAACTCTCAACGCGCAGTGTGTAGCATGTTGAGAGGAGTTGGCATGATCAGAAGATCGCTGGTCATTGAGCAAGGCCCTTAACCTCGAAATGCCCCAGGGACTATCTGACCCTGGTTCCTCAAAAATGCAGGTCACTTTATTTAGCGTCTGCTAAACAAGTAAAGCATAACAATGTCTGCGCAGTGGGTCCACACATCGGTCGCTACTGCGGTCAGAACACACCGGGCCGCATCATCTCCTACACCGGCATCCTGGCCCTGACGATCAACACAGACAACGCCATTGCCAAGGAGGGCTTCTTCGCCAACTTCACCGTCATGGAGAGGACCGTGCCAGAAGGTGAGCTCCCCTTCAGCTGGAGCTACATGTTGGGAGGGGGGGTCCCAGTGGACACGGGGGTATGTTTACTTAACAGGTCACTGTATTCGATGGGGTGATGGGGGACAGAAATGGACAGAGTGAATCTTGCTGAAGAGGACTCCTCTTTACTGGGCCATGAGCTGATTCTGCTGGATCTCTGACGCGTAAAATCCCAGAAAGATCAGATTGCCCAGACAGTTCCCAGACAGTGTTTTTTTTTAATACAGACTTTCATAGACCTGAAATCCCCTGCTCCCACAAACCCTAATTTGAAAAACGTCCCTGGTGAACTGAGGAACTGTCCACAACTTCCACTTTTTTGCTTGGCATCAGGATCGACAGGCATTAAATAAAGCTTTAATTATCCCAGATGGTCAAAGACACCCGCTGGGATTAATTCGCCTGTGTTTCTTAAGTAGTAGTAGTACTATTATTATTTTTAGAGTGGTGACAGTGACCCTCATCATCAGCTCTCCCAGCTGAGCCTGACACATTGAGAAGACGTCATGTTGCCACTAAACATAACTTGAGCCTGTCGGTAATGTCAGGTACGGGCCTGTCGGTAATGTCAGTTACGGGCCTGTCGGTAATGTCAGTTGCGGGCCTGTCAGTAATGTCAGTTGCGGGCCTGTCGGTAATGTCAGTTGCGGGCCTGTCGGTAATTTCCTTCACTTCAAAATCCCATAACACCAGCCAGAACACACATAATCACCGGAGATTTCTACACTGCCAGGTTCTTTATTCCACATTGCTGTTTTTTCTTTTTCTTTTATACTGTTATTTGGCCACTTTGTGTGAACTTTCCTCCAACGCCTTAGTCGAAGTTCATTAATTTTAAAAACGGCTCGCCTCATTTTTGACAAGTTGTCTTTCTTGCTTAATGCCTGTTTGTTTCCCTCCAGACGTACCGACCCATGCCACAGCTGGTCTTTTAAGGTCGCCGCACGACCAGTTTTCGCGATGGAAATAAATAAATGAATTCCCAGAGAGTCTTCATGACTGCAGATCCTATTAGAGCCAGCACCCCGGCCCCCACCTTTTCCATTTTGGGGAGTGTGGTGCAGGTCCAAAGACCAGGAGGCTGTCAGAGTGTGAGACACCCATGCTGCCACTCGACACCACGTGCCATGAGCTCACACAGATGGGTACCCCATCTGCTGTGCCTAATCGAACCCGCATTCTTGCACCACTGATAAACACCCCCCCCCCATGTGAGTTTGGGTGTTTGTGGATGTGGCACCTGGCCAAAGCGCCCCCTGGTGCCGAACGTGAGACCCGCGGAGCTCTTCCATGCCTCGGCGCCCACAGATTTGGTAACTGGAGATAGAGGCTGTTTTCTCCATGCCATCCCCAGATCGTATGTGCTATGATCAGGGCACATGCTGTACTTGTTTAAAGAGCATGTTTGATGGGCCACACTTGATACACTGCCATGGCCTTAGGTACTTTTTCCAAAGCTAGCCCTAAGACGGTGGATTTAACATTAGCTCCATTGAAACAGAGCTTCTCCCATTTCCTCTCACTGAGGGGCAATTTGAGGATTTTATAAGTTCGGTGCCATAAGAGGGGCCATAATTCATACAGGGGGACCAACCTAATCATTTGCCAATGATATGTTTTGAATTGGTGATTGACAGGGCACTCCAGGGGCCAATCAGCCTTCAGCTAGGACCAGTGCTCTGCTCTTGGTATCAGTAGCCCCCATAAAATCCCAAATGCTTTTCAGACTTCGACTGCAAGGAGCCACTGGGGATGCAGTCCGGCGACATCACCTCTGACCAGATTGTGGCCTCATCCCAGTACAGCCTCAACTGGACCCCAGAGCGTTCCCGTCTCAACTATGACGAGAACGCCTGGACGCCGTCCCAAGACTCAAGCAAGGAGTGGATACAGGTGGGTGCCTTAGATACCCCCCCAACACACAATTATGGGCTTCTCATGAATTAATAAAATGCAAAACTCAACCAATTAGAGTGACCAGGCTTTCCCAGAAAGGGCATCTATCCTGCACCCCACTCTAAAGACATTTACCGGAATAATCTGCACATTAATTGAGCTAGGGATATCTGCTCCATGCCCTGTTAGCTTAAGTAACCCCATCTTTACTCAGCGTCGAGGTCATCCTTGGGTAATATCGAGCGAGGGATACATTTTCGTTTCACAAATCCACCACAATCGCCTACGGTACCTGCTCACCATCTCCCCCTGTTGGAATTTCAGGCCAATTGCGGTTTACAGAAGTGTAGGTTATTTTGACCCCTCGTATCTTACCTGAAATTGAGCCCTTCCTGTCATGGGGTTGTCACTTTGTCAGGCACAAAGGACCCCGGGGGAAATTTCTCTGATCCTCCTACACCCCCCCCACCCCAACCACCACCATGATCGAAAGACAAACCGCGAGCCATTCTGTCACTGAGTCACAGAGCCACCGTCAGTCTGATACACTGACACAGAAATCCGATCCCAGTTCATCCCCCCCGGAATTCTCCGCGCTGCCAGCAGGTTCTACAAACAGAAATGGCAGGGGGATTTGAGGCCTTGTTCACGTTCTGCTCAGAATAATTTCACGATTTAGCAATCGGCGCATTTAGCAAGCATCCAGAAATAATCGCAAAACAAATTCCTGGCGCCCCGCCGTCCCAGAGACGGAGTTCTGGGCTTTTGTGGACTTTGGCCTCAGAAGAACATGGTGTTTTCCACATTTAGGCTGCAGAGAGACGCTAGGGAATGGAGAGAAGTAGAGAGAAACCTCCAAGCCTGACATATGCTGCCCTTGAGGTCTGAAATGGGAGGCCATATGCAGTGCCCCAGGGTCCGATAGCCTGTCCCTTTCAGAACCAGGGTCCCTGTAAGTGAGGCTCCCTTGCAGCCATCAAAATACTCACCCCCCCATACTGAAGCCATGGAGATGTAGGACTGCCAGGATTTGCAACATTCGTCTGGGCAGAGCTATCAAGCTGAAGACAAGGACACTGTTCTTCACCATGCCCCCCCCCCCCCCCCCCCCCCCCCCCACACACACACACACACAGACACACACACACCAAGCGGGTCTTGGCCAAATACCCAGATCTCGCAACTGTCCCAGGAGCCTTACCCTTAAGAAAAGTAACCACATTTTGTCTCAAATCACAGAGGAGACAGGGGAACATGAGAGCCTTTCAGGATCCAACCCCTAGACAGAGGACCTGGGGGGGGACTTTTTTTCTGGGAAGCTCTGGTTTCTAAACGGGTATAAATGATTTTGTTGACTGGGACTTGAAAAAACATCCCAATCAGCCTGGTGGGCACCACTTGTCGCTTCATGTTTTATTCACGATAATTAAGTCAGCTTCATAAATATTTCCTCTCCTCCTTGTTAATCCTGTTTGTCTATTTCCGGTATTAATGTGTCCTTAAACAGACTGCCACCCCGCTGAGTAAAGGTGATGCATGTACATCTGTAGTCATCGCCACTCCATACGGGGTTTTTTTGTCAGGAAACTGGCAGCAACTTAAAAAAAAGGCACCGATCTCCTGTCTCCGGTCGTGGTCTGATAGGTATTGGAATTTCACTCAGCCAATCAAATGTCAAAGTTCGCATCTGTTTCCAGGGGAGCGTGAAAGGACCCTGCCATCGATGTTTAATTTATGACCCGTAGAGTCATCTCCGCATGGCCCGAGCTCATTAAGCCGCTTAATTACAACAAGTGTTATTAAAGAATCAAATTCTCTGCTCCGTTCTGTTTAAGCACATTCAAGCGATGCAAAACAACCTGGGATGGTGAAGGCGCGCCAATTATGTCGTCTGTTGGACTCCTGATAAATTCATCTTATTATCTTGTTAATTTCCAAGCGGGTGATTTCGGTGGGCAGCTATGCCGCCTGGGAGGGTCCATCTTTTTCGCCAGAATTTTATTCTCAGTTTTATTCAATGGCTTGTCCAGGAAGTCTTTTGTCAGGCGTGTGACAGCAGGATGGGTTACCTGCTGAGGATCCTTCCCGAATGAACCGTGGGGGCTTGAGTCGAGGCTGACGTTGGGGGCCTCCAGACCCATCCTGCAGCTGCCACAGGCTCTGCACTGCATTGCCGCTGAAGTGAGGTCGGCAGGAGAGCCCATTCGCCCAGCACCCCCGCACCCCCACCCCACCCCGCCTGCAGCGTCTTTATGGAGCCAGCCCCCTAATGACAGAAAACCTTCTTGCTCGAATGATCGTGCAGCAATTTAGGGGCCTCTGCCCAGATCGAGGGGGTAGGGTAGAAATCCGAAAATGAGGAGCCCTCCTCGAGCATCGCGGCACCCACCCCCCCACTCCCCGCGGGATGTCATGAATAATTCCCGCACTGGGAGGAAGAGGTCCGACGATGAGGTGGGGGGGCCGCGGTCGCAGAGCACCATGACGACATGCGGGATGCGATAAAAGAAAGCGGATCTTAAGCCAATCATATTCGCTCAGACAGCGTCCATTGATCACGGATGAGGCATGAATTATGCATCTAGTCTGAAAAAGTCAGCTGTCGATACTTAAAAGCACTTTTGCCCTCTGCCATATAACAGTGAGATACGGGTAACCCCTGAGCTGCATCTTCCATGGCCTTTATAATAATTGCTTTCCGCGCACATATAATTTATTTACGAAGTGGCTGCCATTTTCATAAATCCTGCTGCGTTGATATATTAGCGTTCGTTCCTTGTTGTATGTCACCGTACCATCTTTCTGTTTTGCTCAGTCTTAGGAGCATGCTAAGCATTGTGGGTAGCCAGAGTGAGGGGCGGTTCTTCTTGGTCATCCTTTTAGTCAAATTATTAATAAACGCACGATGACAAGATGGCGGCTCCTGATGAAGAGCCGAGTCCTCTGACAGGAATGACTCGCATGTGGAATTATTACGGCTGAGATGTAAATGGTGGTGCGGGGATTTCTGTCACCTGCGCACCTTTCCCCGATCTAGCTAATCAAACCCTCCCCAATGTTTAAAAAGCCCCCCGAAATGGTCCTCTGTGCGCTAATTAACACCCGCACCCTCTTGCCTGTATCCGGGAGGGAAGTCGCACTCGGCCGGAATAACCAGCATCCTGATGTCCCGACGTCCAAACGCTTTTTCAATTAGCCGTGGTCGGCGGGGTGCAGCGGCGTCCTTCTCTCTGCTGTTATCGAATCGCACCCAGCAGTGCCAGGCGCTGACTAATTAGAGTACAGGCCTCTAATTAACATCGGCTTCTCGCCGGCAAACCCCAAGTTCCATGGGCTTGGCCGCCACTTGCGGGATACGAGCTCCTCTCCACGGTGGGTCTGACCCGCACTCCAAACAGGGTCTCTCAGATTCAGTAGGACGCTTTTACAGCGGGGAGATTTTTAATTTCTGCCATCTCCCAAAATCCACCCGGGTGACTCAGAGAGATTATCCGACGCGACTGGAAACACAACGCGGCGCCCGTCACGCCACGTCCTTCCACCGGGGACTCGTGTCCGTCCCGGCATTCCGTTCCCAGGTCCCTTTATCCGCCATCCTCACAGCCACGCTGCCTCTGTTTGCTTCGGATCACTCTAACCCAGCCAAGAAAAGAGATTATCGCCGTTCGGGAAAGTTGTGTATAATTTGATGTCTCGTACAGGAGCGGGCGGCTAAAAATACTGCGGTAATTCTGCCAGGTAAGCCGGGTGATGAATTAGAGGTTGGGAACTGCACTGGCGTCTCTCGGCATCAAGTAATACAGCTTTCATGAAAGGGAATTAATTATACCTTTAGTTAATGGAATTTTTAGAACGTGAATAACAGCCAGGTGAAATACATAAAATTAGAGGCAGCAGCTTCAGTTGACAGATGAAACGACGGTTTCGTGACCCACCCCCTCCCCACCAACATTGTTTGGTTTATTAGGTAGCAGCATGGGGGGGCGGGGGGGGGTCAGCAGCAGGGTCGTGGCACAATCAACTGTTGCCAGGTGCTGCTTACATTTGAATTGCAGAGCGATTGCTCATCTTTTTGTTTTGTTTTGTTTTGTTTTCTGAGAAAGCGAGATGTAGAAAATCCGTGTAATATTAATGCCCCGGACCCTCAGTTTTACTATCCAGCCCACACATGCAAACGTGGACAGCTGCTTTCCCCCCGCGGTCGGAAAACATTGAGGAATGCTGGGAAACGTTATTTCCAAATCTCCTGTGGATAAGTTTTGGGAAAGGTTGTGAACGGCGGGAATTAGCATCACCGTCCCTCGAGCCGTCGCAAAGTATCACCCAGCCCACACAAGCCACCCCGCTTGTGGAGACTCGCTCGCTGAAACTTTTGAAAGCTGCCGGGTTTAGGCGAAGCAGCCACACAGCGGCGCCGTTACCGCCGGGGCCGTGACTCTGATCACACACCTGTGCCTTGCGGCTGGCCTGCGAGGATGGCAGCAGTGGCCGATTCCTGCACCGCTGCCTGGCGTTCCCGTAATTGCTCCCGCTAGTCCGTGGCACCAGCTATGAAGCATGGTATTTAAAATGCTCGCCGGCGCAGAGCTGGGCGGAAGTGGAAATCTCCTGGAAATTCCATCGGTAGGAGCCGGGAGAGCGCCGGAGGTGCCAGGGATGCCAAAGTAGAGCTCGAGATGACGAGCGATGTGACTTTAATGGTGTCTAACGTGCAAATGGAGGGAACCGGGCTGTATGTGCATGGCGCAGTTCAGAAGCAGACTGATTGTGCTGTATAATACGCTACTGCTTGGGCAATGTTCCCGAAACATTTACAAAACAGCCGTAGTGTCAGCATCTAAGTTCAACGCATGTTCACTTTGCGTTCCACAAGCATCCTGGCCCCAGCTTAAAGTGGCCATTAAGATGAATGAGTCTCCTGCTTGGGAGTTTTGATGGGAAGCCGGTTTCATCAATATGTCGATGCGATTGGCGGGACCTGTCTTCCCCGTTTACGTCGACAGTGGTAGCCTCGGCTAGCCGCGTCTCGCAAGCCACCTGTGACAAAGCCTACATCCCAACAGCTCTCTGTCCTTTTTCCTGGGATGAACTTGGTGGTAGTCGCAGTGTGCTTTGACCTCTCTACCCTGCCTGTGAGCACTACGCCCTCTAGTGGGCAAGACAGGTATGCAGAAATATGCCGCGCATGTTTCTTTATTATTCTTATTAGCTCATGATGTAACGACCATGAAGGTAATCTGGTCCAAACCTTGCCTTTATTTAATGTGAGATCTCTTTAGCCAGATTCTAAATTAGTATGTTCTGCTGGACCACAAATACAAGAATCCTCCTTTTGAGTGGATGAAACAGCAAGACACTTAGCCCCAGATAGGATGATGGTGTGGGTGCTCAGCCTGTCTCTCAGTGGTGATTTCTCAAAACTGAGGCACTTTGAAAGCAGGTAGACATCTGTACAGCGGAGTGAACAAATTCGAGATTAGCTACAGCGACCTTGAATTACATGGCTTAACAGGTCTAATTGTTATGCAGAATGCTTCCAAGTCCAAGCTGTCACATCCTGAATCACGTCAGTAAATTTCCTGGTCTCTAGTCTGAGTTGCCACAGCCAGAACCATCAGTTCACTAAGCCTCACTGTCATTGGCCCAAGGTGTACCAGCCAGAATCATCAATTCAGTAATCCAAGTTGTCATTGGTTCAAGGTGTCACAGCCAGAATCATCAGTTCAGTATTCCTTGCTGTCAATTGTTCCAAGCTGGCAACGAGTGGAACGGTTCACATTTTGTCACTTGACGGCCTATTTCCCGGCTGCCATCTTGATTTTTCTTCTTGATGTCACAAAAACACCACAAACGCAGAGATATTTTTCACCGTGAATAAGAAAATGAGAAAATGCATGTAAATTCGTGACAAAAAAAAAAAACTCAAAGCCTTTTGATATTTATCTCGAACGGTCCATGGAGTTTTCACGGCCTGCCATTTTGATGCTTCTCTTCACGATGAAAGGTGCAACACTATTTTGCAAGAGCTACACGATAACGACCATGTCCCTCCAGGCTGCCTATGCTAATTAGCCAGTTATCTTCATTACCCTAATTTAACGGTTACATTTATTATCTCCAAGCTGCTTCGGATTTTGGATTATCTGAGCCGCATGTAGTTTCCATCGTTCGGCGCCCCCTGGTGTGCAGCTAGCCTGGTCCCCCCCACCCCGGCTTTGATTTATTTATCTCCAGCAGCTCTGGATTATCTGTCAGTTTTCTGGTTTGCCTCAGAATTACCTCAGAGGCATTCTTCAAATGGTTCTCTCCGAAGGCATTATTTGCTGCCCCAAATCTAAATTTGATTGAGTCTGTTTGCCTTCAATTGTATTACAGCATATTAATGCCATCATCAACTGCCTCTAACAGCCATTAAACCCTCGCAGTCCGTACTCCATTCGCAGCCATTTGCATACTCTCTCCGTCACTAAGCCACCGTGTTTCTTTCGTCCCCGGCAGTGAGCAGCTTTTCTACACGTAACTACAGATGACACTTTTCGCTAAGCGTTTCTGACTTTTTCCATAAACAGGCCAGGAGAGAGGTCACGTGGGGGGGGGGGGGGGCGGGAGAGGGAAATCCCTGATTGGATCACAGCTTCCAAGAGCACGGAGGAAAAAATTGTAAAGGAAGTTAAAGTGATGGAAAGAGGGAGGAAGCAGGAGAAACGTGTGACAGAAAGAGAGACATAGAAAGGAGCCCCAGATTGAGGTTGCTGGGAAACTCCTGTGCCACACCCTGGGGCATAAGCATGAGTACCCTGTGCCAGTAAGATGGGGCCAGCTTGGGCACCAGAGCAGGACCAAGGGCAGATTTGTTGTTCCTAAGGCTCCACTCGAACAGTCATTTCGAGTCCCCCCCACCCACCTCCCTTCTATAGTGACTGTTTGTGGCCAACAGGGGGCCTCTAGACCAGGGTTTCTCAACCCAGTCCTCAGGGACCACCAGACGGTCCATGTTTTTGCTCTCTCCCAATTCCCTGGCAATT
>JAODJU010000001.1:30860082-30877668 GCA_026776725.1 Gnathonemus echidnorhynchus
TCCCTGGCAATTGGGAGAGAGCAAAAACATGGACCGTCTGGTGGTCCCTGAGGACTGGGTTGAGAAACCCTGCTCTAGACCAAAGCAGCGCCACAAATATATGGATCGAGTGGTGGTAAACACCAGCCTGACCGGGACCCTGGACCCAGCTGTCTGTTCAGGCCCTTCACCCAAGGGCAGCTCAGAACCATCCTCAGCTGATCCATCCATCAGCACCAAATTGGATCAAGAAACTATAGAGTTATAGAAATGTGTGATTGCTTCACAAGGTCTTTCTGAGTGTTATAGGGGGTGTACATCTTTGTTCATGTTTTTGTGCATTAATGAATTGTTTCTTTACAATTCTCTTTATTCATTATCCCACTCGATCCAATAAGCCCTTGTCTCCTGTCGCAGGAAATTAAGATTCTGTCTTTTGTCTTTTCCGTGATGATTATTATATTTCTTTTCATTATCACTTTGTTGTACCACTTTTGCTTAATAAAATATGAGCCAAGTCTTCAATACCACACTTTTCTTTCAATATGTGTCCTCATTTTTTGTGTGTGTGTTTGAATCCTCACATTCCGCTTCTGTGTCTTCGCAGGTGGATCTCGGATTTATCCGCATCGTTTCAGCGATCGGGACACAGGGAGCCATTTCCCAGGAAACCAATAAGTCATACTATGTGAAGTCATACAAGGTGGAAGTGAGCTCCAACGGCGAGGACTGGATCATGTTGAAGGAGGACTCCAAGCATAAGGTAGGATCATCTTCTCCTTAGAGCAGTTAGGGAGGTCAGCATCACCAGGTTGCCATTTTAACCAGGTTTTCTTTGATTGGTGTAAACTTCAGAATATTTGCGCCCGAGGCAAATGGGGAGTTACTCCTCTCGGTGTGCCATGCACAGCGGAGGTGGGGCTCAGATCTCAGATCTTCTTCGCAGCAGGAGCTGGGCTACCCAGAGAAGGGATGAGTCACAGCAACGTGTTGCCCCCCCGGCTCTCTGTACGAAGCACGGTGCGTCACTGTGTATGAGGGAGAGTATTTTTGGGCACTATAAAACAACCGCAGTGAGCGGCCCACTTTTTTGTGAGCAGTGATGTAATATGCATTGCATCCACCGATATGACCCCATTTGGTTCGGTCTGTGATGGGGGCGATAAGGAACTATAAAAATCAAAAAAAACAAACCCAGTCACATCGCTGAATGGGAAAGGAGTAAACAGACTTGACCCCCATTAGATTGTTGTAGTTTAACGGCTGATCTCTTAACCAGTCTTTGTTGAGAAAAGTCATTCCCAACCCCAAGTGAACCTGCCGGTCATTGCGTAGTTAAAAAGGGAGTGTTTGTGTGTTTGCAGCCACATGAAGAGTTTGTATACACAGCCGACAAGCTAACCTCATTGCCCACATGCTCGCCTGCGAGTTCTGTGTACCCCAGGCCCTCTGCTGTAACCTCCCTGGAGTGAAGTCTGTCTTTAAAGGCACGGCTGCGGGGTGACGTTGAGGTTCTCTCCGATTCTGAAGCTCTTAAGTGCTTCTGTGCAGAGAGAGGGTCCTTTTAGCCGGTGCTGATCGCGCAGTTTGCTCTGAAAGGCCTTTTAACGGTTAGCAGCAAAGTGGAGCATCAGCAGGACATGTGGGAATTGGGAAACCTATTATTAATTTCCCTCTTACATGCAAGTGACGACCCTTAACTGTAGCCAGTGACAGTGCTAATGCTTCTCCACACCTGTCTTATGCATCCAGCTTTATGGCCCAACCTGGGCCTCATTCAGCATAACCATGACCTTATTTTGGTAATAACTGGCTCAAGGGCCAGTCCCATAGAGAGCAAGCCAAATAGTTCTGAGCAGTATGGGATGCCACAAGCAGTATGTCAATACAAAACAAATTAGCTGCCGTTGCTAATGGGACACAAGGAGGAATGTGTCAACAGTGTTAGTGGGTACTGACTGGCATTTCATCAGAATGAAAAATGGTGCATTTATGTCTGGGGGGTAGAAGGTACCTGCTAACTATTTGGGAGGAAAGCAGTTTTTAACAGAGTGGACTGGCGAGCAAGCAGTACTTGGATGTTCATCTTTGTAGCTGGACCGACTGGTATTTCAGCCATTCTTTGAGTAATCACAAATAATCACTAAATCATCTTTTTCACTCTTGTTTGTCTGCATCTCAGGTCTTCCTGGGCAACACCAATCCGTCCGATGTGGTGATAGCAGAGCTGCCAAAGCCGACGCTGACCCGCTTCATCCGGATCAGGGCCGTGAGCTGGGAGGGCGGCATCGCCCTTCGGTTCGAGCTGTATGGATGTAAAATCTCAGGTGAGTCCTGGCCAAGGCCTTGGCTAACATTGGCTCCATGAGAGTAGGGCGAATTCTCATTGTCCTTTAATTGCTAGCTGTGAAAAGATCTCATTAGAACAATGCCCAAGTACACTGATGACTCTTACATGAATTTTATTATGCATTTATAGTACCTGATGTTTCCAAAATCATTTACACTGAATGCCACTAAAAGCAGGAATGATTCAATGATCTCTTGCTGAGTACTGCCTGCTCCTCTAACCGGTCTTCACTCACTCGTTTGCATTAATTTCTCCCCCCACGCACCCCGTCCCTCAGTAACGGGCCGTTTTGATCACTTGTGGCTTCATCTTGCCGCTCCGCCATTTCGAAGCTGTTCTTTGTTACTGCCGACCCTGCTGCATCTGTGGGGGCGAGGTGCAGCCCTTCAGCAGGCAGCTGGAGCATCTGTGTTTGAGGGGGTGGCCGGCCCTACAGAGGCCACCAGTTGTGGTCATGCTGTCCATGCAACATCACCACTCTGCATGGCTAGCATGGCACCCGCAAGCACGGAATCTGAAGATACCCCCGAGGAAGAGATGCCCCAGAACTTCTGCTCTCCCTTAGTCATTTACACCAAATGGCAGTGTGTAATCCTGAAGCCAGGCTGCTTGCATCTGTTTTACTTCTGGGTTATGATCCAGTGTAAACTGATACACAAGGTTGACTGTTAGTAGGGTATTCAAGTGACACATCCCACTGAGGGAATTGGACCACTGCTGTAGTACTGAGGCCTCCAGGGAGAGAAACAGTTAGGCATTCTGAGAGGCAGAAGCAGCAGCGATACAGTATGGATTATTTTAATCGGTAAATGTGCCTCTCGGCCTGAATGCTGCTCCCATATCTCAGAGGGTTTGCTGGGTCAGTCTTCACAGCACGCTTTCATTTTCAGCCCTCTTGATTTCAGAAAACAAGCCATTCTTTCACCTGGATGTAAAAAGGCAACTGGTTTACAGTGTTTCCTAGCAGATTCTGATAAAAATGTGACAGCCAAAGGTGAAGGAAAACCTTACATAGGCGCTGGTTTTCCAAGGCCATGAAATTCTGGTTTGAAACAGTCACAGTCTCACTGTGTTACTGTGCTGTCACAGAGGGGCAATTTTTCATCACAGATACACAGATGATATTTATGTATTGATATAAAGAAATATATTTCCTTTATTGGACAGCTCACATTTTATATTATAACTAACCATAAATACTACCAGGTTTCTACCTGGCAAAAAAAAGTTTATATTCCATCCACAGGAGTACATCATAAAAACAATATTACTTATTTGATTAAGTGTTTACAATGAAGCCTCCAGGATGCAGACAGCTTGTCTCTGTATGCTGCTGGTTACGGTGCTGCAGGCATCAAATGTGGAATTAATAATCCTCTGGTTAGGGGGGATCCTTTTTGTACAAGACAAGAAGCATAAAGAAGGTGAAGAGACAGAAGGTCGGGTACAGCTTGGAGCTGAGCACTGTTCTGGAAGTGGAGAGACTTTCTGAGAAATGCTGCAGGCCATAAAAATTAGCATGCAAGGCATTAGGAGGCACTGATTGAGGTGGCAGGGCCGGATAACATGCCATCACCGACACTGGCATGGGAAACACAGAGCTGGCATGAAACCCAGAGATAGGGACAATTCCTGTCTTCAGCTTGCTGCTCTCTTTCCCTACAGTCGCATTAAATCTCTGCGGTTTTCCTGTGGGGGCGTGAGCCTTGCTGTTAACATCCTGTGCAACGTGAACACACTATGTTCCCAAGGAAGGTTTAAGCACACGCCGTCCAGGTCCTGGACTGCAACAAAACATTTGTTCACCTTCACACTCCAATTGTTGTTTGCAAGGATATGAAGACATTATTGAACAGCGGCTCAGCAGAGGAACGGGTCAGGTGGTCCATTTATACAATCCAGCCTCAGCTAACGATGCACATTTCCTCTAACGCTGAAAACATGGACTTTTTCAGAGTGTCCTCGTAACATTTTTAGACTGTTTCCAGGGAGGATACTTTGCAGCTGACGTCGTCTCCCTCTTTTGCTGTCCCCCATGCAGAGTACCCCTGCTTGGGCATGCTGGGAATGGTGTCTGGCATGATCTCTGATGGTCAAATCACAGCTTCCTCCCACATGGAACGCACTTGGGTGTCAGAGAACGCCCGTCTGCTGATTGGCCGCTCGGCATGGACTCTGCCACCACAGGCCCAGCCCTACGTCAACGAGTGGCTGCAGGTGGACCTGGGCCAGGAGAAGCTGCTGAGAGGCCTCATCATCCAGGGCGGCAAGCACCGTGACAACAAGGTGTTCGTCCGCAAGTTCCGGGTGGGCTATAGCAACAACGGATCCGACTGGAAGATGATCCAAAATGCCAGCGGGACTGGCAAACCTAAGGTGAGCTGGATCGACATGCTGTGCCAGGGACTCATCCTCTCTATCCAAATGTATATATTTCTTTCATAGACTGTTCTTTATGTTTGCTATAATAGGAATTCATAGACAACCTTAACAGCGCTTTTACCAAAATAAATAGACCTCTGTCTTAGTTTGGCCACTGGCAGCCACGATTTAGCTGGCGGTTTTCCTTAAACATCTTGACACACAAACTGAACACTTTACTTCAAAGGTAATTGTAATATGTGCAGAGTTTAAGAGACCTACATGCTCTGCAAAGGCAGCAGATCAGTAGTGATGGCCAAACGAAGCTTCATGAACCATTTGCTGTATTTTCTGACACCACTAGATGGTGCTCTCTACTCAAAAAATGGCTCAAAGCATGCCCCAAAACAAACCATGGGTGCCATCTAGTGGGGTCAAAAAAAATACAGAAAACAGTCCATGAAGCTTCATTTGGCTATGACTACATAGGATGCAATGTCGTGAGACTACCAGAGGGTGTGCTGGTTCTCATTTCCATGCATTTAAATTATTGTGGGCACAAAGAAAATTATCAAGCCTCTTCATTCCTTAATGTCCTCGCTCAGCTACACAGTTCTGCCGCCCCCTATTAGAACAGCATTTTAAATAGATTAATTTTTTAAATTGAATCTGAGAGAACTTTTAACAAGTCTTATCTCTAATTATCGACACAAACGAGTCTCACTTTGCCTGACTCACCATGTCACGTAATGGAAAATAATGGCTGGTGCGATAAACAGTAATTACGAATTTCGTGAGCATCGGTGGATTGCATCGGCCATAGATAAGACCGTCACGTGCCTGAAGCTTTGGGGCAGCTCAGTGGAGAGCAGATTAGCGTTTATTTTCAGCTGTTTGGGAAATACGCTGCCTGGAGCGATGGCTGGTCCCAGTCTGGGAGGTTGAATCAGATGCAGGCGCCAAGCGGGAAGATGAAGGAGATGTGTGAGATCTCACATGATCCGGGCACCTCGCAATTCCCAACTCGATGTTAGCTTAGCAGTCAGGCTGTCCCTTTAGGTCTGGTTTGGGTCCTGAGCTTCAGCAACAAAGTGATGGCTGAGAGGTGAGATCAACGCCCACTAAATATTTGAGAAGGAAGCAGTTTTTAACTGAGTGGACAGGAGAGGAACCAGAACTGGGATCTCCAGAACGCGTCCACACTGAGGCGTTTTCCCAGCAGAAATCACTGGGTGCTCTAACATGTGGCAGTGTCACTTTATGAATGAGTGAAACTGAGACACCCCCTACCTTTGTTTGCTCTTTTTTAACAACCCCCCACCCCCAGTTAGCTTTCTGTCCTCAGTGTCCAGGCACTAATGGCCATGAAGCCCAGTGTTCCTGCCCACACTGGTGGTTTTTGGGATATCATTTTGGGGGTTCTGCATAACCTGACCTATTTCTACTGACCCCCTCCACACATAGGGCATCACCAGCAATCCATGACAACAGATCAACCCGCCCCCCCAGACTCTCAGGATGTACTCACATTAGCCAATTCATACTATGCCAGGCTTTGAGCCCCAAAAAATGCTTTTTTTTTTTAAATATATTGTCATTTTCAAATCGATATAAATGCAAATGTGATTAAAGAAGCAACAGGATAAAATTAAATCTTAGGCGCTGCTCACTGGTGAATTGTGCTGTTTTTAGAACAGGTCCGTGGGTGACTCATGTGGTCCTTGGGGGCACCATGTTGGTGACCCCTGCCCTATACCATGCCCGGGCACACTACGCTTAACCGTGCCATGGCCTGCTTGAAGAGCTGGGCCAGAGTACGATTAAGGACTTCGGCACGGTGTGCATAGTGTGATCACTAACCGTTCCTGAACATGGAACACAGAGATAATGTCAGTGATGTGATTGACACATGCATTTGCACTATACATGAATCAAACCCAGAAGGAAATGATCAGGTAGACTGCATAGATTGCATAATTTTTTATCCACAAAACTACTTTGCTGGTCTCTGCAGAACACAGCATAGCAGAATAACCTGTAGTTACTGATGGTAATTTGATGATGTCTATATAGCCTGTTTGCTATATTATAAGATCTTGCTATATTATATGATCCCTTACGTAAATCACTGACTTGAAGCTAGGGAGATCATATTTAACTAGGTTATATTTCAGTATTCTATGTATTCTACATAGCATGATGCCTGCACTTCTGACGTAGGATATAATTGAGTTTCGGCAGTGGTTCAGACATATTGAGTCCATCATTCTGATTTGATGGTTAGCAACATATAGTGTTAGAGATGCCTGTAAGAGTATGATTAGTACCGGTACTAAAGGAATGTAATATTGAACAGCTTACAAAAATGCGGTACAACGGTACCATTTCTGTACCAGTATCCCCTGCTGCACTAGTCTGCACAAACTCTAAGATATTTGGTAAAATGTGGGACTATCTTCTAGTATATGTAGCATGAATAAATAAAAATCATTGCGTTGCATACTTGATAAATTTGTGTCTGTCATCATGCCCAAAACGACTGCAAATAAGCCGTAAAATAAGGACATAAATCATGAATTCCATTGTGTTGTACCACAGCGCTTTCCTTTGTATATTTTCTTCAACACAGAAATATCGTACAGTGATGATGAAAGCATGCTCAGGCCCGGAACCTGTAAGCGCAGACCAGCGGGGGGGTGGGGAGGGGGGCAGTCGTGCTTGGGCACGGTACAATACCACTGGGACAAGTGTGAGTACGCCCTCAGATGCTGACTAAGGACTCTGCCCCCCTCCCTCTCTCTGTACCCCCTGCAGATCTTTGAGGGGAACCAGAACTATGACACGCCAGAGCTGCGCATGCTGGAGCCCCTGTTGACGCGCTTCCTGCGGATTTACCCGGAGAGGGCCACCGCGGCCGGCATGGGGCTGCGGCTCGAGCTGCTGGGCTGCTCGATGCCGGGTGAGTGCCCCCCCACCCCGGTGCCCCCTTCAGGCTCTGGGTCCCACAAGGGCTTTAGCTCCGCCCCCACATTTAAGGGTGACATGCACTGCTGTGGTGACAGTCTGACCTCTGGAAATACACCCCCCAGCTTAACTCTCTCTTAGAGCTTGGGAGAGCAGAGCGTGCTAAGTGCTCTCGGATGGGCAGTGGGGTACCGTCCATAGATGGTAAGCGGGGGTATAATGAGAGGGCCCAGCCCAGTGGGGCGGGCGGCACCGCTATTTTTATAGCCCCTACAAAACAGCAGATGTTGGTGGCTTCCTAATATGAGCCAGTATCAGTGGCCAGTGGGTGGAGCTGTGTGTGTGTGTGTGTATGTGTGTGTGAGTGTGTGTGTGTGTGTGCGTGTGCTTGTGTGAGCGGGTATACCTTACCTTATGGGGACACAATGTCCCTACGACATGATGAATACCTGTTTTTTTCCCTTATGGGGACCAGTTTAATAAAAATCTGTGTGCAATGAAAAAACTAAAACTGCAAAAACATGGTTACTTACGGTTATGGTTAGGGCTGGGTAGGGGTTAAGGTTGTCATAGTTGTGTGTGTGTGTGTTTGTTTATGTGAGTGTGTGTGTTTCTGCGTGTGTGTGTGTTTCTGCGTGTGTGTGAGTGTGTGTGTTTCTGCATGTGTGTGTTTCTGCGTGTGTGTGTGTGTGTGTGTGAGTGTGTGTGTTTCTGCGTGTGTGTGTGTGTGAGTGTGTGTGTTTCTGCGTGTGTGTGTGCACACGAGTGCCCACTCACGCATTTCCTCCTCCTGCTCCCCCTCCCACAGAGCCCACGGCCCCTCCCACCTCACCCGCCGCCCCCACTGCCACCTCTGACGAGTGTGACGATGAGCAGGCCGGCTGTCACAGTGGCACAGGTGATGACTACGACACGACAGGTGCTAACATCACCTACGTAGCTCCCCCCCACTCACCTGACACTCCCTCGGGCCCCCTTTGTGTCTCCTGCTAATATGAGCAGAGCTGCCTGTTTGTTTGCGATCTCACCTCTTGTTTTTCTGCACTGTAATAATTATAGTTATTATAACCCTAATTATTATTGCCCCTCAGCCATGACCAGACTAAGCAGTTAGAATATGGATAGATGGGTAATAATAATGATAATTATTAGATATAATAATTATTATTATTAGTAGTAGTAGTAATATTGTCATTATAATTGAAGCAAGTGCCTCACAGGTCCAAGGCTGCAGGCGTGAATTGGACCTTGGCCACAGTTAGCCATACCCCCGCCATGATTCCGCTTTTCTCCTAAATGCTTCTGAATAATTTCACACTCCCACGGCAATGCACCTGCCCGCCTCCTAGCCCGCACTGAGGTGGCCTGGGATCGCCGTAACACTGTTTCCTCTGTGCTTGGAAGGTGTTTCCACGGTGACGGAGACCACCACGGAGGTGCACACCGTCGCCGGTAAGAGAGCCATCCTCACTCACCCGCTCTCTCCACCAATCTCCCTCTCTCTATCATTCTCTATTCCTTAACTGTCTTCAGCTTTTCAACTGTACAATTCTTCTATTGCCGGCTTGTGATGTAATATTTGTAGAATATCACAAACAAATCAAATGGATAATACAGATGAACTACAAATAAACAAAGGGCAAACAACTGACAGCAGGAGTGCATCCGCCTGTCATGAAGCTCCACCCCCTGTTATCGGTACCCCCTCTTGTCCCGTGCCATGATGCCCTCCAATCACTAATCAGCGCCAGCCTCGCCTGCACATTAACAAGCGTGAGCCCAGCAAGTAAGGGTGTCACCATAGTGACCTTTGTTAATTGGTGGGGAGAGGGAGTGTGATGTCTCGCTTTGTCCTCATCATACACGTCCCTGGGTCCATCTCCGAGTGAGGGTGTCGGCGTGCTCCATGGGTTTTTAGTATTGAGTAAACCCCCCCCACCACACACACATACACATACACACACACACACACACAGAGTGAGACATATACAAACACACATACACAAGTACAAATGTACAAAAACACATACAGAATAATACACACATACACACAGGCATACAGAGTGAGACACATACATACAAACATACACATACATACAGAGTGAGATACATACATACATACAGAGTGAGACAAACACACGCATGCATACAGAGTGAGACACATACAAACACACACAGAGTGAGACACATACAAACACACACACAGAGTGTGAGATATATACAAACACACACTCATACATACAGAGTAAGACATATACAAACACAAACACACATACATACAGAGTGAGATATATACAAAACACACAGACATACATACAGAGTGAGACATATACAAACACACACACATACAGAGTAAGACACATACAAACACACACATGCATACAGAGTGAGACACATACAAACACACAGACATACAGAGTGAGACATGTACAAACACACACACACACAGTGAGACACATACAAACACACACATACATGCATACAGAGTTAGATACATACAAAAACATACACATGCATACAGAGTGAGACATACAACCACACACACACACACACATGCATACAGAGTAAGATGCATACAAACACATACATATAGAGTGAGACATATAGAAAAACATACACACACAAAGTGAGACATATACACACACACACAACTACGGAGTGAGACATACAAACACACACATACCTACGGAGTGAGACATACACACACATACACACACACAGTGTGAGACATATACATATACAAACACACACAACCTCTGCACTGGAATAACACTGTTACCATGAATCTTTCACAGCACATTCCTGTCCATTTCTCAATCCTAACTGCCCAACTGCATGCATATTTTCTTAACTGTATGTTTTTTTAACTGTAGTTTGTATGTCTTTGGGTCTTGTATCCATGTCTCAGTATCAAGGTTAAATGTCTTGCATATTTATATTCTATTTATTGCGGTTTCTTGCACTACGACCAGCGAGATCGAAATCTCCCATGGATCATATAGCTGAAGATGACTATAAAGATACCGTGACTTTGACTTAACTTGACACACGAATTACATCACTGCAGCACCTTCAAAGACTCCCAGAGAGAATCAGTGACAGGCGTTTTCTGGGAAATATGGCGGCGAGCCAGGATTGTGGTTCAGAGCCTGATGTTATCCCGCCTCTGGCGTTTATGAATAAGCACTTAAGTGCCGGCAGGAACCAATTAACATATTGGGTTAATAGCTGAATATCGGCTCTCCTCCTCCGTGGGAAAACGGTGGCGTTGCTTACAGATACGCATTAAGTGGGCTCGCTGAGAGGCAGTGGGTGGCGCTCTCCTGCATCTTGGGCAGCACGATCCCGCCCTGGTCAGCATCATGTTCCCCTGAAGGCGTACACTCCGCCACGTATCCGTGGATACGGACACCGGGGTCAGGGACGTGTAAGGCCATCGCACAAACGATTCCCCCTCACCGCCCACAGCCCTGCTTGTTAGAAATGGCGCCCTCTGCACAGCACAGCAGGGGAGTTATTGAGACCCAGGCCATCTCTTTTTCACACCTTGTTTGTTTAACCTTGTCAGGACTCGGGCTCTGTGTGCTGAAAGAGATCATTAATAGGATTCGGCCACTCGGCCGGCATTGGTCTCTGAGACCTTCCAGCTGACTCCTTGCTATCTCTTCATCGTCCTTCTTCTCAGTTGGGTCATAGGCCTCTGCTGCCATCTAGTGGATGCCAGAATTAATGCCACTTGTTTACCCTGCCGCTTCCAAACCGGTGGTCCTCAGTGAAGGTGACGGGGAGCTTTCTGGTTGCAGGTTACCACTGGTTTGCGTGTGACTTTGGCTGGGCTGGCAGCCCCACCTTCTGTGGTTGGACATCAGAGAAGGACAGCAGCTTCAGGTGGCAGATTCAGTCCAGCGGGACACCAACACTAAACACGGGGCCCAACATGGACCACACAGGTATGGTGGAATCAGTGGTGACAGAAAGGGTGGAGAGGAGGTTGTGTGTAACTGCAGGGTGCAGTGCCCCCTAGAAGCAGCAGTCTGGAAATACTTGTGTGTGTCGCCCTCTGCAGGAGGCTCAGGAAATTTCATCTATACCCTGGCCACCAGCGCCCAGGAGAGCGAGGTGGCACGGCTGGTGAGCCCGGTGGTGACAGCAAGGGATAGAGACCTGTGCATCTCTTTCTGGTACCACATGTTTGGCTCCCATATCGGCACCCTTCACATCAAGCAGCGTAAGGAGTCCGCCAGCGGTGCTGCTGATATCCTGCTGTGGACCGTCAGCGGGCACCAGGGTAGCCGCTGGAGGGAGGGCCGGGTCCTCGTGCCCCGCTCCAGCCAGCCCTATCAGGTACTTACCCAGAATTCTCTGCACCAAGGCTCAGCCCCATTCTCAGCCTAATCCCAGAATTCCCTGCACCAGGGCTCAACCCCTCTCTCAACCTAATCCTAGACTTCCCTGCACCAGGGCTCAGCCCCTCTGTCATTCTAATCATAGAATTCCCTGCAGCAGGGCTCAGTCTCTCTCTCAGCCTAATCCCAGAATTCTGTGCACCGGCACATCCAAGATTTGAATCCTACCAAGACCTGACACATTTGGCTGAGCCTTATGCAGATCATCACAAAGCAGATGCTTGGTAGCGCTTCCAAAAAATGCCAGACGCAGAAGTCGCAGCAGCATCAGGGTCTGGCTGTTGTACAGCTGTTCCTGGTAGAGTGTGACCTCTAACACCTGCCCCCTTCAAACCGTGTCTTCCACCACCCCCCAGGTCATAATCGAGGGTGTCGTGGAGAGGAAGAGTTGGGGTGACATCGCAGTGGATGATGTCAAGGTGCTGGAGGGCCTCAGCATGGATGACTGCAAAGGTGGGCTCCTGTCCAAGGGCTAGGGGCCAAAAGGGGGGGACCCAGGGGTATCTTCCCCCAGTCCATCCATCACCCTCTCTTCTCTTTCCCCCACAGACCCTGACGATCCCACGGACTCCATGCAACCAGACGATGATTTAAACGACATCAGTATGTCTCCACGGTTACCTAGATCCATATTATCCAACATCCATATTATCCAGTCATGACCCTCCATGTCCTACCTACCCACACTCAGACCATCACACACTAAACTGGGACAGATCTAAGGGGTGACCATCACAGTGGAATCACTTGGTCTAGTCTGGCCACCCCAATGGTCAAGGTCTGGCTCCACCCATGCAGGAGAGGAACACCAATAAATGTTACATACAACAAATACATCGACCTCATGGCTGTAACATGGGATTTCACATGACTGACCCTTTAGTGAATAACCAGCCTGCTGTATTCTGGGCCTCACACACCTCCTGTAGGCTGCTGTAGCTTCAGAAGGAGAAGAATATGTCCAGTTTGTCTAATGTCATTGTTCTGCCTTGCAGTCGTGGACATCACCGACTTCCCCAACATCGAGGACGCCAATGAGATCAGCGGAGCAGGGAACATGCTGAAGACGCTGGACCCCATCCTGATTACTATCATCGCCATGAGCGCCCTGGGCGTCTTCCTGGGGGCCATCTGCGGGGTCGTCCTCTACTGTGCCTGCTCTCACGGCGCCATGTCAGATAGGAACTTGTCGGCGCTGGAGAACTACAATTTTGAGCTGGTGGATGGGGTGAAACTCAAGAAGGACAAACTCAACTCCTACTCGGAAGCATGAGGGTGGGGTGGCAAGGCCCCTCTTCCCTGGAGGAAGAGCGAAGGGAACTTTCCAGTCACCCCTGTATGTGCAGCAAAAGGCCTTGAGGTTACGACTGAGCCACGCCTTTCTCAGGAGATGCAGTGAGCAAAACCTTTCAGTAGGAGGCACTGTGTACAAAACTGAAGAAAAAAATCTGTACAGTTAGAGGATATTTTAATTTAGGGGTTTTTCTGTTCAAAAAAAAATTCTTCATTTTAACAATCGGATGCTGGTGTTGAGACCAACTGAGACAATGTTTAAAGTATTTATCGTTTTTTTCTGGAAGGAAATTATTTTTTAATTTCAAAGCTGTTATTTTTTTGTATAAAGACAGGTATAAAAACCCAAAATGAACCACACTGACAAATGTGTAGACTCACAGACCCCCACCCCCCCCTTGGGCCGTACATGGTGCCTCCCACCCCCCAAGCCAGGGCTTTGACTCGTTTAGGGCCCCTTCAGTGCCTTTACTGCATTCTAGTGGGCTTCTTTTTGTTATTTTGGAGTGGACGTCGCTTTTGTTTAAGAAGCTGGTCAATCGGCCAAACAAAAGAAAATATAAAACCCTAGAGTGTCGTCACAACCCTACATATTGTACATAAGTCTTAATATATTTTGCTATCATTTCTTAAATCTGCCATGCCCCTTTTCCCTGGGTTGTGTTCTGTAAATAATTGGTGGTTTTGTGAATGGTAATTTTTCTGTTCCTTTTTTTTTTTTTTGGAGTGAGATGTCACGGCTCGGGTTCGAGCTGGCTTTCTTTTCCAGGGGGACCGATGGACAGGTCCTCCTGGCACCGTTTGGCTGCATGACGCTGGTACATGCAGGAAAACCCAGCAGGTGCTGATGTGAAGCTGTCTGCATTTTGGTTGGTATCCTGGTCAGTGTACGCTGGCCCCATTTTGCCACAGAAAGACGTGTGTTTTGTTATACCAGTTCACACAGTGAGCGTTTTCCTCCGGGAAGCAAGTGAGGGAAGCCGTCTGTCAGAAAGTGTAGCTGTGGTCCTCCTCAATAACCTCTGGACTGATATCAGATGCATCTCACGCTGTGTTTGGCCGGTACCTCGCCAGTACCTCGCCAGTACCTGAGTTGGACGTCCTCATCTTCTGTGCAGGGTCATCATCTGGATTCCATGGCCAAAAAAAAAAACTGAGGAAAACTCCCAAAACACCTGCCTTTGTACCAAAAAATAAATTGAAGAGCTGAATCATTGGGCTGTTCTATCCATGGAGGGCTGCCCCGCCTGGACTGACCCATGGGGACGAAAGCCAGAGAGTCCCAGGCAGTCACTCATTGGCTGACTTTAACACCACAGCAAATGGAAATCAGAACGTTTTAAAACAAGCAGGGTGCTCTAGATATTGCTGTAGACTAGACCTGATGGATGTGTCAGCATTTCAGCGGGCAGGGTGCATCTGGAAACTGCATGGACACCATAACATCACCCCCCTCAACCCCCCCAAAGAAGCTAGTTCATCCTTCTGCTTTAACCACTTAACAAGTAGCCTGCTTCATGTCTTTACCAAACAAGTATCTCCCTTCAGATAAGGGGGGGACATTTGCAGTGTGATATTACACTATGGACCATAGGGAGCGACAGACCTCCCCCCCCCACCCAGGAAGCTTACTTCTGACACTGTATCTGACAGTCCTATCACATGCCGTTGGTGACTGAGGAGACAATACTTGATTTGTTCGTATATTTAGCACCATAGAAAAAAAACTACATACCAAGCCATTGGCAAGCCATTCTAATCACTCCTCGTAGGGGCTTTGTGGCTAGATTACCCAGGGTGCATTGCAGATGCTTGCAGAAATCTGCACGGCCATTTATCAGACACTCAATGGGGGGCAATATCTGACCAATCAGAGCCTTTCTCCCTTACAGACCCAAAAGACACTTTGCGATTGGACACGAGATCCCCAGTGTTGTTGTGGATATGTTTTATGTTTGTTTGTTTTTGTGTTTGACACCTATAAACCCCTATTCCCAACAAAAATACCGGAATGGAGTGTAGAAAAGGCCGTCAGTCTTGTCTGGTAGCTAGACGAAAACGGATTACTGTAGGGTCACAAAAAACAAGAAACTACATTGCACTGATGAATCTATTTAAAATGTTTATGTGTTTATAATCATTTGTAAAAAAAAAAAAAAGACAGTGTTACAATTTTTTCATTTTATATGGTTTCAGATTATCTGATATAATTCTGAAATGTACAATTATTCAAATGTTTTCATTATTGAAAAAGGTAAACAGATTTCCTATAGTAACGTTTCCACTTAGGTAGTATATTATTGCTTTGTTTTGTATTGTCATACAGACTTTGTGCAAATTTTTTTTACAAAAAAAGAAAAAAAGCTTTTATTTTCAATACTGCTTCTGTAATTTGCTGTTGTAGGAAAAGAGGAATACACAGCAAAGCCTTAAAACTTAAATAACCCTTGTACTCCAACTCCCAGGTCAGAATCACGAAATTACCATGTCCCAGACTAATTTATGACTACTACATTCCAAAGATTCAGCTGGAAAATAAATGTTTTGTTACGATATGGCAAAATGGTTCTTATTTTTCTTTTGTTGCCATCTTTGTGTTGGAAACATGCTCCAAACTTCAAGGTGTTTGACTGGAAATGAGAGCGTTTCACGTGTGAGAGAGAATTCAACCAAAGATGTAGCAGGTTCGATGTCTTTTGTACTGCGTACTGGACTCCTTTCTTACCGTGATGTGCTCCCCAGACCCTGGAGGGCCACTACCTTTCCACCAGATTCCGTATGCACTGCCAGTGACCATACTGGAGGGAGCCTGAGCAGGATCTGTCTCAAACACAGGAAAACCCCACCCTAGAATATAACAGGAGAGTTTTTTGTGATTACTAGTCTACAGGAGAATTATGAAGATTGTGGTGGAACACCGCCCCCGGATCAAACATCAGCTTTATCTGGGTCAATAAACAAACTCAGAAACTGATGATCCAGGCTCTGATCTGAGCCAGCTTCAACATCTATGGGTTCCAGTTGGACTAGATTGAACGAGCTGGCGAGGTCTATTCCCGATTCCAATGTCAGACATGAAACTTGATCCACAGATGTTTCTTTTTGTTTGTTTTTTCTTGTGCAATAATAAATATGTTTAATAATTCGCTGGTTCTCTTCTATCCGGAAATCCATAAGCGATATCTCCACGTGCAAATGAATTGCTGTGACGTTTCTGTCATTTTATTTTGGTTAATTACTACATTGGTGGTATTAATAAGAGAAAAAAAAAACGATGTAGTGAGTTTGACACCTACCCTGCGTGGGGTTGCTATCGAGCCATATGGACCGTGTGACTTCATGCCTATTACCGCCGACGCCCGGTCCCGAGGTATAGCAAACGTGCTGCTTTTTGCTTTATTTAGATTTACACATCCTATCGCCTTTAGGGAATTGCAAAGTGTCGCGGGTGGAAAAAAAAAAAACATATGTTGGCTTAATAGCTTTGGCAGTTTTCTGCGGAAAAAAACGACCCACCGGAGGGTGTGAAGAACTCAGGATGGAACGGGGGTGTTTTTCTGGGGAGGGGGGGGATGCTGGTGGCCAAGTGTAGGAGAGAAACCCTGTGATGATGAGGGATGGATGGATGGATGGATGGATGGATGGAGAGTGGTGTTCAGGTTTATTGCAGGCAATGGCGTAGTGGAGAGTTTACTATTTGGGGGCTGGAACACAACTTAATAATTTAAATGTACAGTTCTATTTTTTGGAGGGACGACTGAAGCAAAGTTAAATATTGGGGGATACAAGTCCCTCCCTGGTTCCTACGCCCTTGATCAGAGGGATTCTAGGGACTCTGGGGGCCCTAGGCAAAAATTTCCATGAGACTCCCTAACTCGATCCCCCTCCCCTGGCATGGTAAAATTTATTACCTTCTTTTTACTGTGAACTGTAAATGAATATAGTGGTACCTCGGTTCTCGAACTCACTAGAACTCGAATTTCTTGAAAGTCGAACAAACCAGTTTGACCTAGAACCCGATCTGAATATCAGAAATCGAACCATGAATGCCGACCTAATATAAATTGTATGCGCCAGGAAATGAGTCACACAGCGCGTCTCTGGGCGGAAACAAAAGGTAACGCTTCAGTGTCAGCCTCGCATAAGAAAAAAAAAATGTCAGCCTCGCATTTGCTGTAGTAGCAGCGCTTGTTGGTGATAATGCTATTTTATTGAAAATACTGTATCAGGTAA
>JAODJU010000001.1:30888158-30903153 GCA_026776725.1 Gnathonemus echidnorhynchus
TCCATTTAAACTCTGGTACCTTAAATCCGACAAGTTACCCCGATAAGCCAGTAACTCCGCTTCGTAGTACAGGCCACTGTTTTATTTAATTTAGCATTATTTGTGTATCATTAAGGTTATTTTAATTTAAGTCTATATTCTTGGTCACAGAAAAACATAAAAAAAATTGACAAAAATTTAATGTTTCTGAGGTTTGGACGGATTATTTGTATTCACATTATTTTAAATGGGAAAAATCGATTCAGGTCGCGAACTTTTCGAGGGACGAACTGAGTCCTCGAACGAATTAAGTTCGTGAGCCGAGGTACCACTGTACTTCAGTTTTTCCCTACAGTCCAATGACACGCAGTTAAGCAAACTGGTCTTGTTAAGATGTCCATAGGGTATCACTGTGTGACTGGCATCCTTTCTAGGCGTACCCCTGCCTTGTGCCCTTTGCTTCCTGGGATATTCGGTAACGAAGTGCCTGTACAAAGAGTTAAAAATGACGTGGCAGTTCTACTATTTACTCCGCTGAGTATTCCTATTTGGAGGACAGGGACTGACAAAGAAATGACCAGGTGGAAAAACGTTTTGAGATGACTATCATGCGAGGAATCCATCGTGAACTAAAGCGCATCTGCGAATCTGTAAAAGGGAATTATTCCCACTGTATGGTAAAAATATAACTGCGAGAAAAGCCGCAATCTTCTGTCAGCCGGAAGAGGTGGTCAGGTGGTCAAAAACAAGAGTATTAACCCTCTCTGTAGGGGAACATCCATTACCGGATTACTGCGGAAGCTTGCAATCACCCAGCCTTACGTTTGGTCGCCTTTTCCTAAGCGCAGCATTTCACAATCACCCCCGGTACCGAGAAAACCCAGAGAGAACTACGCTGCCAGCGGCTCGGAAGCGGGCCGGGCACAGTGACGCGTTCCGGGGCGGGAACACCAGCTCACTTCTAGCTGTAGGGCGCTCCGCTTAGGGCTTGTTGAGGTACCGGGACGTATTTCTGCGTGTGGAAACAGCTGGAGAGGTCTTTCCGGACGCGTTTTTTATTCCATTGTTATTCGGTGTATAATATTACTCCACTTTGTTCTTTTTTGGATGCGGAGAAAATGGTTTAAAGGACTACTTGAAACTTTTTTTCTGTTTCTAACCTACTAATTAATAAATAATCTGAATTTGCTGACGGAAAGGGGAGATTGGAAGAACGGGACTCGGGGTGTCGGAGCGCCGCATATGAAGACGCTCGCCGTGGGACATTTCACAAGGTTATCCGCGGATCATTCTAAAACGTTACGGTTCCGGCGCCTTTCTTATACCCACAAACGCTGACAATCACCGTCTGATTTCATTGTATGGTTTTAAAATTATGTATTTACTTATTTTCTGAGTTCGCCCCTCCCGGCTCTCCGGATCTGCTCGCTTTCCAGCTCGTAGCCGCAGGGGCAGGAATGCGGTCGGGATATTTCTGGGTGGAGATGGGCGGTGTGAGTGTGTAACTAATTCACCCACCCGGGGTGTGTTTTATTAAGTATTACTAGTTTGTTCCATTGTGCTTGATCGTCATTAGATGTTGTGTTTAGCGCAGTGTGTTGAGGCTTTCGGCTGTGTAAAATGTCGGCTTGACCGCCGAAGATCCCACCCTGGATGTATCGGGCAGGCCTGGGTAGGGTAGGGTAGGGTCGGGTGGGGGAAGGGGGGTGATTTATTCGCATTTACAGTCTGTGTAAATGCCTCTGGTTTCTGTGCGGATCAGCGATTGCTTTGCTGCTGGAGTTAAACTGTTACTTTGTCGATTAGTTGTTATGTTAAACTTTACTTACCCCCGGGTATCTCTCTCGCTTCTGTTTTTTTTTTTGGTGATCAGGTTTTTTGGGGTTGTTTGAGTTTTGTCTGGCTTTTTGTGCCGTGTGCCTCGGTCGGTAATATAACGTCTAACGGGCTTTAAATTGAATGCTATGAACTCGTTTTGACACGTTAATTAACTTTGAAGGGAGGGGGTCAGCAAATCGGACTCTAACCATACCGATTCGTTTTCAAACCTGGTTTAGATTGGAACACGATCTGTCGTGTTTAATGCCCTAACGCGCCTTTTGCATTTTTCCCAAAACACGTGTGCTCAGTGCACCCTTATTTCAATCCCGATCTGCCCTTTACCCCTTCAGGAGATAATGTAGCTCCTGTGCTTCAAACGCTACTGTAGTAAACTAACGCGACTGACTTGCTTTATAAGTGTAACTGAAAGTATCCCATGTGCTACTAGTATAAATAGCTGGCTTACCTTCTCCATTTGCAGTGTCTGTGTCGGTGGGGCACGGTGCTTATCGTATGAATAAAACACCGCTAGAATTCGTTTAAGTAGATATTTTTGGGCAGCAGTGTTGGTTTGTTGGTTGGTGGATAAGCTGGTAACTGTTGCAGCTGTTAAACACCAAGATCTGCTGCTATCAGTGAGATTTTGCTATCAGGAAGGTCGGTTTTATTTGCTGTTTGCTGAAAGAATAAAACAGACACACTGACACATTATTCAAGTGTCAGTGATTTTCTGGAGCCCGAGGCTTATGGCAGTTCCGTCTGCGTGACTCTGAAAGTCTTTGATCATCTCCTACTTGGAATTTTTAATTCACAAGCTGGCATTTTTGGGAATTTGCTGCTGCTTTTTCCAGCTAATCACTTAAACTTGTCCGGACACTTCCAACTAGCCCAAGAGTGATTAGCTGGCGTGTTACGGTCATGAATTTGTAACATAAACTTGCTTGTTCAGCTGCTTTCAGGAGCTCTGTGACTGTACCATCGAATAAGAAACTTAACCGAGCTCGTCCCGATTAAAAGAAAAAAAAATCCTGATTTATAAACGGACCACATCAATTAGTTGTGGGTTTTCTTGTATGTCCATTTGTTCATACTTTCAATGAGTCTCTCATTTGTTAGGGAAGTCACACCTCTAAAAGATTATCATTGCTTTTTTTTTATAAAAAAAAAAGGCTGAGAACAGCTGTGGAATGACGTTCACATGAAGTGTGTGGTCAGAGCTGTTAGAGAAAAGGCTGTATGGGTGCCTGCTGGGTGCACTAGCTAACCAGAACACAAACCGTAGGGTAGCTGTATTTAGCTCGCTGACAGAGATGTTCCTTTAGTTAATCTTTGCCTTGGCTGATTTAGAACTAATGTAGCTCTACAGTATGCCTTTATGACAGCCTTGCCTGCATAACATCCTTGCTGGTCTTTATGTTCTGATTCATACCCACCAGTGAGTTTATGCGCCTTTACTGGCTCTGTTACCTCTCATGGGCTTCCGCGCAATTGCAGTCTTTTCACCACAGTAACCTGTTGTGTCTTGAAGTCGCTTTCTGTTATGCAGCGGAGTGGTGCCCCCTCCTTAAGAAATTGCCTGTCCGCAGTTGTTTGTGCCATGCATTTTGAATTGGTAATCAGTTATGACATGTGATCAGCAAATGAAGGAGGGACACTGTCCCAAGTACCCAGACACTCAGGCCCCCCTCCCTGAAAGGCTTTAATTAAGGAAATGGAAGTGCTGTTTTAAGAGAGGAGGGAAGGGAGGGGTGAGTCATAAATGAAGAACTGTGCTGTGACCTCAGGCTTTGGATAGCAGCTCTTTGCGGGGGGGGGGGGGGGGGGGGGTGCGTTACAGCTAGAGAGAGAGCATCCCGTTACTGATTTTTCCCTGCAGAGGAAGCGACAGACCCATTGCGACATGGCCACCAGGCCAAAGGGCTAGGAAAAGCATGCTTCCTGTTAGTGGCTATGCAGAAGGGGGGCCTGTCTTCTGCAGATGGCCCCCCACCCAAGACGTAGTTAACTCCAGGTCCAGGAGCCACGAAAAACTGAAACCCTCACACTGCTTAGATGTGGCCTCTTGGAATAAGTTCTGTGGCATCCAACGTTAAATCCAAGTGGGATCTATCGTTTTTCTTACTGAGCCACATTAACTGGTCCGGTCATGTGGGATTTTATTTGTTTTTGCCTGTTGCCCCGTGACTTTCAGTGTGTTTGGGGTGGTCCATCATTTAAAAGTATAATGATAGTAAGTCAAAATGTCAGGCAAGCTATAGGCTGCTTTGGTTTATCTATTATCCAATGACTAATGCAGTATTGGATTTTTCCTGAAGCAGAGTACGAATTCGGATGAGGCTCGTTAGCTCTACGATTCTAAAATAAAGACTGACTCATTTTTCTTGCTTTCTCCTGCTATTTGGGCTGGTTTCCTCTTACACTTGTGGTCATCCAGCATGGAGAGCTTTCTGTACCTTAATCTTGCTCCATATTTGTTCAAAAATGTGGGCTGAGGCGGGAGCCAGTGCATGTCTGTGCTGATAAGTGTTACCAGGCTCCTGCTGGTGAACGTTGGAGGAACCTCATGTCTGGGGCTCTGACAAGCTGCTTCACTCTGTTTAAAACCTTTGAATGTTTTGGCCACGTCTTCTGGCGCATTCCCTGTTTTCCCGATCAGAAAGGTGTCCTTTCCTCTAGCACACCGCCCACGGACCACTGACATCTAAGATGGCAGTAGATGGCCTGAAATGGTCGTGTTTTGGGTAGCAGCCGGTCAGCGTGATCTTCAGGGGTCTGATCGACCCAGCTGCTTTTTATAGAGGTTGTCTGTCTGGTTCTGGAGCTGCCAGCTTTATTTGGGCTTGGTCAGAACTGGGGTGATTTTATCTTATCATTAATTTTCCTTTTTTGCTGGTTGGATGAGAGATGCACTTGATGTACAGTATTGATGCATGAAATCGAGGTCTGTGCAATTTGAGATGCTAGCTGCAAGAAGGGTCCTGATGCTGCACAGCTGCATCGATTTTTATTTATTTATTTTTAGCATTTTTAGTGTCCCTTTTCCCAAGATGAATTTTCCTGAAATGATTGTTATTAGAGGTTGCTGCGTCCTGTACAGTTTCTGCAGATCCCCACATTGGTGAGTCATGGCGGTTGTTAAGTAGCTGCCTAAAGGATGATTTAATGCTGGTTTGTACTTCTCCACACAAGCGCAATATTCGCGTATCCGTTCTGCGTATGCGGACACGGAAACGTTCATAGTTCTCCAGTCAAGCCGCATACTTTGCACATGTGCACAACATGTTGTATTTATATTTTAAAAATAATAATAGAAATGTATTTTTCTGATATTCCCTGCACACGTTCTACAGTAGTGAGGTTTGTGTCCGTTTCTCTGTGTTTTTACAAATTCGGAGAGCCAACTCGCACAGTTGCCAACTTTGGTCTGCTGGCTGGCATAAGATTTTCAATTTCAGACAAGTCTGCACACACATACAAATGCATTTACATGTATGTAACAGCTTTATTACCTTGTAGATAGTCTGTAGGGTTTGCAATGTACCCCAGCACTCGTCAAAAGCATCGGTGGTTTTTAAAGTGGACGCTAGTGAATCGATCATGCGCAGTGTGTCCAGAGTTGCACATACATCTGTCCTCTCCCTTAGTCGTCATCATTTGTGGGGTTTTTTGAGTCGGGTAGAGCCTGTGGTGTTAGGGGGAAGATGGCTGAGGACAGGCTGCATGTCTCCTCCCCCCTTTCACATGTCCAGTATATTTCTAGCTCTTTCTGGGGGAGCTGTGGCTAGGCAGTCGTCTCGTGTCACTGGTCGCAGACTGTACTAGTGGTCTGCTCCAGGTGATGCCGATGGCCTCAGAGCGCTGTTTGGTCTGCTCCTGCTGTTTGCTTGAGTTATAGTGTGAGGGTGGATTATTTGGGTCTACTACCTTGTCATCTTTTGCGCATCAGAGCAAAAACGAGACCCTTCTCAAAGTGCTTGCTTTTGGGACTAAAATTGTTTTGGTCTGTTAACCTAGTACAAGGGACCAAAATTTTATCTGTAGTTATCATGATGACCCCCCCTCCATTCTTTGTTTTGGATGCTTCCATTTTTGCATTTTTGGTTGTGGTAGGCAGTGTTGATAGCAGGGCTCCCCTGACTCAGACCTGCTTCCATGCTTTTTTCCTGCACTGTGAGCAGTTTCGAGGTGTGCTGAAGCCTGAAAGCCGCCTGGAAGCCTGATTTGGAGGCTCACTGAGAGGCGCTGGCTGACCCGATCCCAAATGGCGCCAGCTCAGCGCATGCCAAAGTTCAGACTTGGGACTCAGCCCGCATCTGGCAAGATTTTTCGATTTCCCCCCGATTTTATTCGGAGCAGCCGTCTACCTTGAAAGGCAATTCTGGTTATCGCTAACATTCCAGTCCGAAATGTCAGACAACCTGGAATGCATCCCTGAGAGAACCACTGAGAGGTCAGGGTGGGGTCAGGAGATCACTACCCTTTTTAGCATCAAAGGTGTGACTGTACATTTATACTCAAGGTCTGTCTTGAACGTTCATGGGTGGTTTTGGCACACCTACATGCCCTCAGTCAAGCCAAAGTAAACAAGGCATAGGTCATATGTAGAAACACCTTTAAAGTAATTCAAATTTTTCTACTCTGTTTTTTTTTTTCAGGGTTTGCAAGATAAGCATGTTAGTCTGTTTATGTTATTTATGAAGGCTATGGTCTTGCCTATGTTCACTTTAAAATCACTCTGTGTTCAGTGATGGGTTGAGCACCATAGAAATCCTAGGGGGCTTCAGTACACGACCTACAGAAGCATACGCTTAAAAGTATAGTTTTAAAAGCAGGATTTAAAGGGAATCTGCTTTGTTGCTCTGTCACTGTCTTTTGTGGCACCTCAGGCAGAAGGATCAGCACTAAGCGCAAGTATGGCTCAGGGCGTAACGCAGACAGCTAGGCGTTGGCCATGTGAGAGAGGCGGATCTAGGCAATGGGAGGTTTCTGTGGTGGTATGGTTCAGCAGAGCTTCTAAGATGGGACTCTGATATGCTACAGCTGATGTCTTCAAAGTCTACAAACACTACTGTATGTGGCTGCCACTGAGGGACGGAGAAGGTTCTGGCTTTTAGCGAGAGTGTGATCTCAGCAAGTTAGAGGTTTATCGTTCAGTCACATGCGGGCAGTGTGATCCTAGTTGGTGAGTAAATGGAAAAAGCAGGTTGAACTGTATGCTTCCTTCAATCCCAGCTTGCTGTGGGATGCGCTCGGGGTGATCTTGGGACACTTAGAGCAAATCAGATGTCTTCTCGCCGCTCTGTCTGCTGGATAGTGTCTTCTCTGTTCGGCGCCAGCTTGTAGGTGTCACAGCCGGCCACTCTCATTCTGAAAGCACATTGTGTCGTGGTTGGGAGAGGGGGGGGATAATGAACAGGAACTCTTGTGTGGGTGGAGATTGTGATCTACCAGGAGTGTATTTGGGGGAGGTGGCATTGAGCATTCAGAGCTTTTGCTGGAGGAGTTCCAGTTCTACAGTAAAAAAAAAAAAAGGCTGTTTCTCTCTTGTCTGGTGCTTGTGTGATCCGATGAAGCCTCCTCTTCCCCGGCATATGACAGAAGGCTTCTGTCTTGGCCTATAGCCCTTCTTTTTTGTGAGGAACACCTGGACTTGGGTCCAATCCGCTGTTATCAGACTGCAAAGTCTGTATAAACAGATGAGTCGAGTCATAGTCATGACCTGTAAACCTGAGGCAGAAGCTACCCGCACTTCTCCCTAGAGCGAGAACAGGCTCCAGCACCACATTCTTCACGACTGTCGGCACAAGGCAGATTTAGAGATGCAGTCTGTCCCAGTTGTGCGTCTTGGAGGAAGTTGGCTGTCGGGGGAGCATGTAGGAAGGAGGGGGGTGGGGGCTGGAGTGGAGGATTTCAGGAGCTGGGATGGCAACGGCAGCTTGACCAAATATGGCTGTAGACAATCCCAGCTCCCAATCCGACACTTGGGCTGTAGTGCAGAGCACAGCTCGGCGAGGATTCAGTCGTTCAGGAATGTCAGGACTGTTCAGGCCTGATTTAGGCTTGCATCATTGGCCTCACCCCCATGAGTCAAGTTCCGGGCACTCATTACAGGAGAGCTAACCAGTCAGCTGCTAGTCACAGCTTATTGAAGTGTTGGATGTCGACCCTTTTGCTATATAAACAAACAACGGTGTTTCCTGCCATTTGAGTCAGACCTTACCGGACCACTTGCTTGATAATATGGGCCGGGCCCTAGATTGTAACTGGACTATAATTGGAGATGAGCAAGGAATTTCAACATAAACGGAAAGATCCATCTGAAGAAGAGCAAAGGGGCAGTTGTGAAGGTGCTTGATCATGGAAGTAAAGCTGATGTAGATAAAGGATTCAGGCAGTTTGGCATGGGGGTGAAAGCCACGTTGAGCAAAATTGTTTGTTTTCTGAAAATGCAGTAGCCGTCTTTCTTGTTTATCGGAGACTCTGCGGATGATTTGTACTTGACATGTAAACAGTAACTGGTACTCCTGATGGTCTCTGGCTTTTCACCACAAATCCTTAGTTCTCTGAACAGTCATAAGATTAAGGCACACGGCTTTCTGGAATTTGTTAGTTAAGCCCCATCCATGCAACCAGAAACTTTTTTTATTCCCCAACAAAGTAAAACAGTTTTTCTGAAGGCACCCGTCTCTTGAAAAACAAGGAATGGCATGAAATGGTCCAGTTCTGGTAGAATTTTGGCATTCTTTGTTGACGTAGCTGGTTATATTTAGCTAGTGGGATTCAGATATCAAAGAAGTCCTGTACCTCTGTCACATGACCTAGTGCTTATGTTAGTAGTTCTGGCAAATGATGAGTTGTTGACATTATAGTCAATGAGATATTAATGTTACTCGGGTCTGTTTTTGGTCTCTGGCATCAGCCTGTATGGCCACATGGAGCTCTACCTGCCTTGTTTTCAGAAGCTTTTAGTTTCTGAAAATGTTTTTGAAAGCCAGTGTACCAATAAGGGTACATTAAGGAGAATCCTGACTCAATGCTCCTCTGTTTTTGCTTGCTCTTTGAGCAGCGTCAGTTGCAGATTTATGTAACATCACAGCCTTCTATCTTGAAGCATTTAGCCTCTCGGTAAATTGGTTGCAAGTTCTAACGAGCATCCTAGTAAAGAAAATTCCAGTGGAGTTTAACAACTTTTGGCAGCATTTGGAACTGTTGTTCTTGTGGCTGCAGGCATGGGCTTGATGAAAATGGCAGCTGAGCTGCGTATGGTTTTCAGTGTAAATATGCTTAAGTGCCACATTGTTACATGTAAGAGATTGAGGACTCGTCATTTTGAAAGACCCCTTTTTTTTAAAAAACTCAAATGCTACGCTCATGCCGTTACCAGTGACCTCTATCGGCCAGCCTATCATGCTGCGAGTCAGAGGATGCGATCTAATCGGTGCCTTCCTCCTATCAGCTGTAGTCATGACTGAGACTCTCCTTCCTCCTGATTTATCAGCTGTAGTCATGACTGAGACTCTCCTTCCTCCTGATTTATCATCTATAGTCATGACTGAGGCTCCCCTTTCTCTCATGCACAAAGAGTTCATGCTGATGTCTACTTGCCCCCAGCCATCTTTTGCTAATTTGTTTTCTAAACTGTTTTTTCCTCTCTTGCTGTCCGTTGAATATTCCCACCAAGCTTGTTGAGCTGCCAGGTCCCCCTCTGCTGTTCCCGGTGTTTATTGGTCCTTTGGGTGAGCACTAGGCACGTTCTAACCACAGTTAAGTGGAGGAACTGCTCCCTGCTGGGGCTGCTTCCTGTGTCGCTCCTGGAGACTGGTTCTATTTAGAGATGCGCTACCTCTGGGCGGACGGGAATGTGGCTGGAGCAGTGTCCCGTTTGTTGAGTGAAACCGTCCCAACTTAGCAACCGGATATACTCTTTTAAATACGTCTTTGTGATTTTGGTCCATGATTTGAAGATGCCTTGAACCTCCCACCTCACATTGGATTATTTTGAATTTATTGTCTCCCCCACCCCCCCTTGTGTTCTATAGATGGACCCAAAGATACTGTGTGTGCTGTTGGCAGTAGCTTGTTTCTGCAATGCCCAGCAAGGTAAGCATGTGTGTCTCTTTGGCCATTTTCACACCTGTATTAACACGCATCTCCACATGCACCTCGACCGACCGCTTTTAATCGGATCTCACTTTCTAGCAACTTATTCAAATTAGCACGTCTGTATGCAGAATCTGTTGAACATTAAAAGAAGAAGAAACAAAAAGCTTTTTTCTCATTCCAGGGTAAACAAACCACCTAAAATGTAAGATCTAAGATGAACATCATAATACTCAAAATGAAATAATTATATCAATACATTAATAAATATTTTAGTAATCAATGTTTGTGAAAATTTCAGTGAAGAGGTTCATTGTTTTGTCTGATATGCTGAATTATGTCTGACTTGGAGCAAGTTAAGTAAAGTGAAGTATTCAGGACCGGAGTATAACTGAATTTCTGACCGGGAGTTCAAGCCCTGGACAGCTCAGTATAAAACTATATCAACAATTACACTGGTGTCATATGTTTCTGTTAATGCATCCATTACCTAGGATATGGAACGCACATTTTTACCTACATGCTTTAATTTTTACCGCCATGTTTCATCAATATTAATAAAGCGTGGAGCAGCTTTGACATAAACAAGGAAGCTTCATCAAAGTGCGCATTAAATATATGATCTGTGCAAATTCCAAAACATCTTTAATAAATCACTTCTTACACAATTTATTGTTCCCGAATTTGCGTGGAACATTAATGATGCGCACTATGACAACGTTTCCGTGCGAATGGGTCGGGACAATCAGATATTAAACTAATTTCCCAGCAGATTCAAACTTATTTCTTGATGTTGTAGGGAAAGAGATGCGTTGTTCACAACATAGTTTAGTACATGACGGCCCATTCTGTGCCGACATATGCTCTGACCTGAATCATGTCAGATACCGTTCGCACGTTTAATGTGTATTAATGTACAATCGCACCAGGATGTCTGTTGAGTAGGCGGTCCTTCAATGCAGCCTGCGACACGTTCGCGGTCACACTGCTGTATGGATGTGGCCATATCCTTCCCAAACCACCTACGAATGTGGTTTGAGCGAGTGGATCTCAATGTGTTTTCAATCCATTTTTGGCACGTTTGCACCTGTATTTAGCGCTGTCCACTTGTGATCGGATCACCCAAGACGCATGTTAATACTGCCAGGTGTGACCAAGGTCGGTCTCTCTCACTTGCTCGCTCATTTGCTCTCACTCTCTCTCTCTCCTGCCCTTCCTCTGCTCAGCCGCTGAAACGCAGCACATGCTGTTTGTGGTGAGGGCCATGAATATCCCACACTTATATCCTACTCTCTGTTTTCAGAGGGTTTGCCCACACCATCTGATTGCACACCACCTTTATTGGGGTGATGTCACTGTTCAGGAGACCCCTCCCTCTCCAGCCTCATCCAGGATGACACAAAATGGAGGGAGTGGAATGTTCCATTCTAGGCATCCCTCACCAAGAATGTATTTTCCATTTATAGCCGGCAGCTGGTCGCCAAGACAAGTGAGATGTCTACACTGTGGCTTTCTGGATGCATGAGAAGCTCTGTTGAATTGTACTGCTTCATTCCTCCCCTTTTCCTGCTTCACACAGATGGAAACGAATGCATCAAGGCCAACGCAAAATCGTGCGGGGAGTGCATCCAGGTTGGGGAGAAGTGCGGCTGGTGTACAGATCCCGTAAGTACTTTTCCAAGGTATTTTCATGCTCCTGAGTTTCCTCCCTGCTGGAGTCCCCTTCACCATTGGCGAATTGTGCTGGAAGGACAGGGTGCTTCCCATGCCTCTGTTCCAGTAGCGGCCGGTGGCCTTTCAAACAGGGGAAGTTGGCTAGTCACCCCCCCCCAAAAAAATGCTATATTTATATTTATTTATATTTCTCTGCTTATTTATTTACAGTAGGATATGTAGAAATGAAAATCAAGAAAATGAAAAAACTTCACTTGCCGAAAATCCACATGGGAATGAACTTGAAACACTCCGATGCTGTCGTATCGTTTCAAAAGGCTATCAATCAAAAAGAGGTTCAGCCACTTTGACAGTTCCTCCAATCATCATGCAGCAGCCCAGAGTGAAGGCCCGCCCACTGCCCCATTCTCTCCCTGAGATGCCGAGCTTCCCTGGAAATTACGCTTTGAAGCATTTGCCCAATAAATGTCTAGCTTTGCTGCATGGGAAACAGAAGTGCCATTGAAGTCCGGTGAAGCTGCACTTCAACGGGTTTTATTAGATTGTGCTGCTGTGGGAATGTAATGTATGACAAATAAAAAATCACGGTAGACAACCCATGAGAAATTTTTGTTGATTCTAAATGAATTAGCAGTGAAACTGAACACGTTCCAGCACACTTTGTAATAGCCGTGTAAATACAACAGGACATATTTTACAAAAAATTTCATAACATTGTAGAGGAGGTGGAGCTTCCCTTCATTAAAGCAGTTGCCAGTCAGGTGGTGCATGTGGTTGTAACAAGATTTTTTTTTGAGGGGAGTGGGAGGAAGCATCTACCAAATGTAGTAGGGTCTTTGCAGGCTCTGTCCTCATTTCTGTGGCACCCCAGCAGCATGCCGTCTAGCTCCCGGCAACACTCTAGACTCTACATCATTTTTTGGGGGGGAGGGAGTGTTGGTGTATCTTGGGCCTCTCAAGCCATGAACGTTTTGGAATGTGGACATCCTGTAAAGTTGGGGTTTAAGACTGAAGACCGATGAACTTCTAGTCAAATGAGCCAATAGCTTAGCAGGTTTTACCTGAGACATATGCCAGCATCAGAACCAACAGGCAGTTGGGGACCTGGGCCCAGTTTAGTTTCAGGTGGGGCTGGGGTGTACCCCTCTATTCTGGTAAATCATGGAGACAAGTGAAATTTAGTGGAGATCGAACCCCAGAATGAGGATTACTGCATTGGCTGAAAGTGTTGTTCTTGATAAATCAGAATAATCTGCCATCCCCTCTTTACTGTGTAAGCTTTTCATTTTGTATCCCCTGCCCCCCCATTTGCAGGACTTCCTGAAGCAGGGTGAACCCACCTCGACCCGCTGCGACGAGCTAGAGTCCCTGAAAAAGAAGGGCTGCAAGGCAACCCTGATTGAGAACCCCAGGGGCAGCCGGACCGTTGACAAGAATCTTCCGGTCACTGACCGCAGCAAAGATGGCATTAAGCGCAAGCCTGAGGAAATCACGCAGATCCAGCCACAGAAGTTAACCCTGAACCTTCGATCTGGTGAGGCTTTCCGCCATGACCTGCTTTATGGGAAACAGTAGGCTAAGGACTTTAAGATGAAGTTCAGGTTTCTCGTGATAGCTGTGGCGGTGTTTACCAGCACTCCCGCCACATACTTCCATGGGTCCCCTGTTGATCACAAGAAGTCACCACACTTGGAGGCAGAGGGCTCCAAAGTAACTTTTTGATTGTGGCCTCAGAATTGAAAAACCCATTATTGTCTGTTAGTTTTGGAGGAGTATTCGGTATGTGTGGGTCACTTCCTATTGCTTTCTTGAATTCTGGAACACTTATTGTAGGTAAATAGTTGCTAATTGGCAGGGCTGACCTTATCTTCATTTCTGATCTTGTCATGTCAAGTTGGAATTTTTGCAGATGACTTGCCAGGTCGCTCTGTGAATGTAATGTTGTCTTGTGCAGGTGAACCCCAGTCTTTTAACCTGAAGTTCAAGAGGGCGGAAGACTATCCCATTGACCTCTACTACCTTATGGACCTCTCCTTCTCAATGAAGGATGATTTGGAGAATGTTAAAAACCTGGGAACAAGCCTAATGGTAGAGATGTCCAAGATCACTACAGATTTCAGAATCGGTAGGAGCAGTCAGACTCTATTTTTATATTCTTGCACGTTGCACAAACACCTGTCCTCCTCCAAGGGTGGCAAATCGTTTATCTTTCGACCTTAAGTTTAATAATTCATGCTTCTTTTCAGACAACTTGCAAAGGCAATTTAGGATGTTTTCCCTAACCATTTAACATCTTTTGTTGCTATTTACAATCTACCTGAGCTGTTAGGTTGGATCTTAACCACTGCATCACTTGCTCGACCATTCTTCCATGTTCCTTCCCTTCAAGCGTTCCCGTCCTCTGTTATCCTAGGGTTGGCTTGCTCTCTGCACTTCCAAGGCTTGTGTTGCTGACTTGTGTTGCTGACTGTCCCATGGTTGACCTGTTGTCTCATTGCAGGCTTTGGTTCCTTTGTGGAAAAGACTGTGATGCCATACATCAGCACCACACCAGCCAAGATGCTGAACCCATGCACCGGCGACCAGAACTGCACCAGCCCCTTCAGCTACAAGAATGTGCTGAGCCTCACCAATAATGGGCAGCAGTTCAACGACTTGGTGAGCAAGCAGCAGATCTCTGGGAACCTGGATTCCCCTGAGGGCGGCTTCGATGCCATCATGCAGGTGGCAGTCTGTGGGGTAAGTGTGGAGTCCTATGCCCTCCCAATCCTGGATTGCTGTCTTGAGCACTGCCATTAGTTCTATATGTGTTAAGCTTCAGCCAAGGAGTAACTATATGATGAATGTACTCCCAGGACCGCATTGGCTGGAGGAATGTGACCCGCCTGCTGGTGTTCTCCACGGATGCCGGTTTCCACTTTGCAGGGGACGGGAAGCTGGGTGGGATCGTTCTGCCCAATGATGGGAGGTGTCACTTGGAGAACGATATGTACACCATGAGCCATTACTATGTACGTCTTCTGCATGCAGGGGAGGGTGGGTTTGATGATAAAATAACATCACTGCATAAGCAAGCTGCATAGTCCTGTTTTAAGGCTTGCCTGTGCCCCCCTCTGCCCCCAGGATTACCCCTCAATCGCCCATCTGGTCCAGAAGTTGAGTGACAACAACATCCAGACCATCTTTGCCGTGACAGAGGAGTTCCAGCCCGTATACAAGGTGACCGTGGTGTCTGTGTTTCTTCACATCTGTGTGAAGATCTGAATCTTTAGTGCACCTGTAGTGCCTGGGGCCTTCTTCACCCTGTTGATTCCCATCTGTCCTAGCTGGGGGTGTGTTCAAGCTATCTACAGTTATTACCTCTCGTTCATAACAGCTGCTGTGGGGCTGAAGACAGACTCTAAAACTAGACATACCACCC
>JAODJU010000001.1:30903253-30922742 GCA_026776725.1 Gnathonemus echidnorhynchus
CCAATTTACATGTAATTTGGTACACGTGCAGACCAATGATGGGTATGTAAATGATTCGATTTGCAAGGACCTGGTACCCCCACTTAGCTACTGTGCTGAAACCCACATTTAGCCTTCATAGTACCCTTGCACACACTCTCAACTTGAATATCTCCTCTCCCCACACACACAGGAGCTGAAGAACCTGATTCCGAAGTCTGCCGTGGGGACACTGTCTGCCAACTCAAGCAATGTGATCAATCTGATCATCGACGCATACAATGTGAGTTTGGGTGTCCATGTCAGGAGAAATGTCACCCCTGGGGGGTGTACTGACTCTTCATAAGATTCTCTATACGCCCCCCTTTCCCCACCTGCCCGCCCCTGCTGTTTAAAGTGCCATAAATCATCTTATCAGCATTAATATAGTAAAACTGTAATGTGGGGACTTGCCCTGCCCCTCTCCTCACACTGAACATGTTCTGTTGGTTCACAGTCTCTGTCATCAGAGGTTATCCTGGAGAACAACAAGCTTCCTGATGGCGTGACCATCACCTACCAGTCCCACTGTAAGAACGGCGTGATCGGGGAGGGTGAGAATGGCCGCAAGTGCTCCAACATCTCCATCGGCGACGAGGTGAGGCCAACGCCGCACCCCCACCCCCAACCAGGAGCGGACTAATGCATAGGCTATGGACCTTTGTACTCATGCGATATTTGTGCGACGCAACTATAGGTCACATGATAGTTGAGTGGTTGGCGACAAAAGTTTTTTTGTGTATTGTGCACACAAGATATTATCCTAAGCAAACAATAATTTAACTTGTATGCACAGTACTGTATAAATTTCTTGTATGGATAACATAACATGAGCGCACAAGAAATCAACCAAACATGAGCAGTGGTCACAACCCTACTCCTGAAGGATCTACCTTTGTTGTTGTTGTTGTTGTTGTTGTTGTTGTTGTTGTGCGCTGAACCACAATGCTTAAAGCACAACATACTTGAGTTGTCTTATTTAGTTTTAGTTATTAGCCCATTTATTTATTCCAATGCACATTGTATGTAAAGTGTAATTAGTAATCATATATGGAAATAAATAATCTGAAAATCCAAGGGTGATTACGCATTGTCCTCCACAGTGAACTGCTCAAAGTGATATTTGCTACACGTCTCTGTCTCGTGTTTTAGAGTTGTTATAAGTTATTACACCCTTAGAGCTATGAATGGACACTCAGGGCACCTGACTAACTGAATGTGAAGTTCACATGCCAGCAGTCAAAAATTAATTAAAATTCACTTAAGAAATCTGGAAATGCATGAGGTGTGCAATTGTGAGTTGCCATTAATTGTAAATGCTTAACCAATATCTCATTACAAAAGAAATGGACTATTTTCATGGCTATTAACAATATTAAACACAAATAGTGAAAGGGCTTGAATCCCAAAAATGATTGGAGTGCATCGCTGTCTGTGTACTGGACATCACAAATCTGTGGTTAACAGCTGTCTAGTTTGCTTTTGTTAAAATATATTACAGTCGGAAAAGTGAATATAGAATGAGGCTAACTTTATTGCGGTGTAAAAAGAATGTCTTTGTTGACATTCTAATGCTGTGATGCATTTGAATTCATAACTCATAAATTCCAAGTTCCTAGTCGGAAATTTTGACTGGAATGCCCCCTCAAGTCAGAATTGCGACTCGTGAATTTGGAGGAATCTACACCACCCCAAGCTCAGGATCCAAAATGGCTGAACCCTTTATCAACAGAAGTTGTAGCTGTAGTTTTATGTTGTTTAGTAGCACTTGCGTCTTTTTTGTGGCTCATTAAATCAGTTCGTACACACAGCACTGCCCAACCACTATCTGTGGATGTGTTGCTGTGGTGTTTTTTTTTTTATGCACAAAATACCGCGTAATATGTTATCTACTGATATTGCTAACAATTAACTGGGCTAGAACTGGGACCGTTTCGGTAAGCAGCATTTTTTGCTTAAGCGGAACTTGGATTTAAGGTAGCCTGGGCGAAATGTAAGTGAATGAAAATTAAATCAGTTACCCGAATAAGCAAAAAATCTTGCTCTATACCTCAGGGTCCCACCCAGCCTTGTGAAAGATGGAACAGTTAGTTAAATCAGCAACCCCTGAGTGTCCATCCCGATGTCAGCCAAGGGCCCAAGATAAGTTAATATGCCCCTAGCCTCCCCCGCCCCCCCCACACATCCTCCTCCGTGTTTCCCCTAGGTTTACAGTTTTTTTGGGGGGGGGGGGGGCAGACGGACACCGACAGGATTCATTGTGTTCATGTCTTTCTTTTAATGACAGCAGTAAAAAAAAATACAGATATTTTTTCTCACATGCGCGCGCATCTGGGCGGAACTCCACCATGCGCGATACAGAGAGCAGAGGAGAATTGTAAATGTGCGACCGTGTAGAGACAAAAATGACAAGCTGTTGTGTTAATGAGAAATAACATAAGGCCATTTAGTTTGTTTAATAAAAGGACAATGTATAGACCTGTTCTGTTCTATAGGAAAGGTAACCTTAAATGACTTCTGTTGCGATCCGACACTAGAAAATTAAATAAAATTAACTTGACCTTCAACGGGGTGGGACGCCCCTCTGATATAATGGTAGGGGAAACACTGCTCCATATCCGCCCCTTGCTTCTTGTCAGAGTTGAGGTTTTCACACCTACTAGGTCCCTTTAGTCCCTCGGGCTGATGTGTTGCTCTTCAGCGAAACAGTTTCCTGAATGCGCTCTCAGCAAGCGGTCTGCTGCACCTGCCGTGCTCCCATGTGCACCCTGCATTCTGCTTCATGCAAATCAGGCAGGACACTGAAATGAGAAGGTTGTGTGTGTCCCCCTAGGTGTCCTTCAACATCAGCATCACGGCACACAAATGTCCCAAGCAAGGCAAGTCGGAAACCATCAAGATCAAGCCGCTGGGCTTCACCGAGGAGGTGGAGATTGTCCTCAGGTTTATCTGCGAGTGCGAATGCCACAAAACCGGAGTGCCCAAGAGTCCCCTGTGTCACAACGGCAACGGGACCTTCGAGTGCGGGGCCTGCAGGTACAGCGTCACCACTTTGGCTTCCTCAAGCTCCACTAGGATATTGGGTTAGCACCCGATGTAACACGCTAGGTCTGGTGATCACAGGGGGTCCAGTAGCACACCTTGGTAACTTGGGACCTGGGCATGGTGTCCTGATGTAGCCATGGGTCCAAGCAGACCTATTCCAGCCCAAGGTGTATGTGAACTAAGCGACCACCAGGACCCCCACCATCTGATCAACCTGTCAGATAGGGCAGGAAGATGGTAAATGACAGCTAGGTTCATCAGATTTTGCTTAGGGTCCTAAAAAGGGTTGGCCCTGCCCTGGTCTTAAGTGTTTCAATACCGCCGTCCCCCACCCCACCCCCCAGGTGTAACGAGGGCCGCATTGGCCGCCAATGTGAGTGCAGCACAGAGGAGGTGAACAGCGATGACCTCGATGCCAACTGTCGCCGTGATAACGGCACGGACATCTGCAGCAACAACGGTGACTGCATCTGCGGCACATGCGAGTGCAAGAAGCGGGAGAACCCGGAGGAGCGCTACACCGGGAAGTTCTGCGAGTGCGACAACTTCAACTGCGACCGCTCCAACAACAAGCTGTGCGGAGGTGGGCCCCGGGGCCCGTCCAGGAGCGCTCTGCCCTCTGCCTGGCCACTCTTCCTCCAATGGGGTGTTTGTGAATTCTGGGCCCCCTGACAAAATGTCACTTTGAGCCGCCTCGAAAGATTTTGCCTACTGGCAGGGTCCCCTCACTCGATAGGTAGACTCTGGGCCTCCTCCAGTCCAGGGCCTGGGAAACATGCTTGTTTAACCATGTGACCTCAGTCCGCTCTGCGCTTACCAATTTCTGATGCATCTACCTCTCCTACCCTCCAGGAAATGGCCGCTGCGAATGCAGGGTGTGCATCTGTGACGCCAACTACACGGGCAGTGCCTGCGACTGCTCGCTGGATACCACAACCTGCCTGGCCTCCAACAAGCAGATCTGCAACGGTCGCGGCATCTGCGAGTGCGGCACCTGCAAGTGCACCGACCCCAAGTTCCAGGGCCCCACCTGTGAGATTTGCCCCACCTGCCCCGGCGTCTGCACCGAGCACAAGTAAGTCTGCACCTCCAAATGGTGACTCTCTGTCCTGCTGTCGGCCATTTTGCCCATGGTCAGAGTTTGCCTGCTGTCAGAATAGGCTTCATTTTTGTCTTGTCTTTACTTTTTTTTATCTGTGGCAAAATGTAATTCTCCTGAGAGACGATGTGTTCGCTGTTGGTGTTTGGTGGCTGAAACTACAGGCAACGAAAAGAGCTGTAACTTGATAGTAAAACCACTTCCTGTTTTGGTCGTCTTTGGGTCCAGATAGCATTCCTCCGTTCTGCTGGGTCCCGGCAGCTTTCTGGAGCTTTCTGTGGGAAAATGCAGTTGTGTGTTGGGTATGGGTTTGTTTTTGTGTTTATTTTTTTGTGGGGGAGGGGCCTTCCAAATTCTGTTTAACTGAAAAAAGGTTAGGGTGCGTCGAGTCTTGGTGTCAGAGTGATGTAAGTTCCGTCAGCCATGCACCCAGCCATTCTCGGCGCGGATCCCAATGCCATCTGGTTTTTCCAACATCGCTGAGCTGCATCTGCCCCCAATGAATGAGGAAACTTTGTTTGGTAAGCCAAGGCTGCTCTTGGTAGCTTAAACTCACTGACCTCCCCGGGCCTCGCCCCCCCCCCCAGGGACTGCGTGCAGTGCCGGGCCTTCGGGACGGGCGAGAAGAAGAGCACCTGCGAGAGGGACTGCAGCTACTTCACACTGGAGAAGGTGAAGGACCGTGAGAAGCTGCCCCAGCCCGTGCAGGCCTTCCCCCTCATGCACTGCAAGGAGCGCGACGCAGACGACTGCTGGTTCTACTACACCTACTCCGTCAGCAACACCTCCGAGAAGATAGTGCACGTGGTGGAGGAGCGAGGTAGGTGCAGCTCCCTTTCTTTCTATAGGGGGGAGATGTGTAGCCCTGCAGATTAGGGGTCTGTGCTGGCAGCTGGGAGGGAACTAACATGTGGACTGCTGGGGGCCCGTGAGGAGCGAGTCAAACGCTGGCCTAGGCGTAATGTAAATCTTTAAATGTAAATGAAATTACACAGGACAGCTTTAATAAGGCACATGTATTATGTGACACTGAATAGTGTGGGTCACATATCCTAAATTGTAAATTCTCCCCCCCAGAGTGCCCCACCGGTCCGGAGATTGTGCCCATCGTAGCCGGGGTGGTTGCTGGGATCGTGCTTATTGGCCTGGCCCTGCTGCTCATCTGGAAGCTTCTGATGATCATTCACGACCGGCGTGAGTTTGCCAAGTTCGAGAAGGAGAAGATGAACGCGAGATGGGACACGGTGAGGAGCCCCCGCCTGGCGTCCCCGACATGCCCGTTTGACCCACGTCCCTCGCGCTTCATCAGCCTGCTCCGTCGAGGCCCCTGTGTTGTCGTACTGCTAGTGCCCCCTAGTGTGTCCCGCCAACAATGCAGTTATGTTAGATGGAATAAAATGGGCCAATTTCCCTACGTGCAAATAAATCTGTACAAATACAAATTAAATTTGAAATCAATGGAGTAATAGATGTAGCTATATAAGTGAGTTGAGGAATGTAATTGCTAGGTGCTGTGTTTTGCTAAGATATGCTAAGCTAATCTGTTTCTGGTACCAGCACAGCAGTCTAAGGAGGCTCTCCTCCTGATGAGTTTAGCAGGCCTGTCTGCAGTCTGCTCAGCCCATTTCTGTGTGCTCAGAGCCATGGATGCTGCCTCGAGTGTTTTAAGTACGAACCTAGCTTTCCAGTGGCCGCTTGGCCAACTTTGCTGTGATCTTTTTGTCCATCCTCTCATGGGAGTGGCGTCTGCCTCTCTTGGCGAGGTGCTGCTGCCCCCTAGTGTTCCTTCAAGGCACATCAGTTTGAAGGACACCAGTCTATCCCAGTTGTTTGTAGCTCCATCTAGTGGTAGGTATGCGGTGCTGTAGCCCAGGCTGCGTAGGCTTTTAGAGGGAGCCGCATTGTGGAGTCACGGCTCTGGTCAGCTGGGCCTCACATGTAGATTAAGCGTTTTCAGTGCCTAGGTCTCCACTGCATGAACAGTGACTGCCCTGGCAGGGGCAAAACTGCGTAAATGTCTATAACCTATTACATGCGTCATTGAACTGTCCCATTGCGCTCCAGGAAGTGACTCGCCCTGTTCTGAGCCCTCCCTTCATGACTGCTCGTCCTCTCTCTCCCTCTGTCTCTCCCTCTGTCTCTCTCTTTCTCTTTCTCCCTCTTTTCTGCTGCCATCCTTGCCATCTTCCCTGTTCTCTACCCATAGCAAGACAATCCCATATACAGAAGCCCCATTAATAAGTTCCAGAATCCCAGCTATGGACGTAAAGCTGCAGTACTATAAGTTTGTATCTCCTCTCCTTTCTTTCTGCGCTTTCCTGCATGATTCCTGTGTCCCTGACCCTTTGATATCCATCATTCTCATCTACACCTTTGTAATATTTCTAATGACCAATGAGATTGCAAGAATGAGCCTTTGGTTAGGCTTGAATGGATATGTAGTTGGCTGATGTTAGTGTTTATGTGTCCAAACTCTGATGAATGGGTAAGTACTCAAAGTAAAGGGAGAATTATAATCCCAGTGATAAATGCAGTAAGTCTGCACCATGTTGCCGTGGAGACTCATCTGCGTGCCGATTGGTTATTCTGCATGTGCCATGTGGGCTTTGAACCCATCGTTTGCTGTTGAAATCCCACTAAACATTACTAAACAGACTAGGAGGGTCACAAAAGTCAGCCTTAAGTGCATGAGATTTTTTGGTTTCACCGAAGTTTTTCTGTTCAGAGTGTGTGGCAGTTTCTAGAGGTCTGCTTAGTACTCAGAGTTTGCAGGTGGCTAAGTAGCATGAGGGGTTTTGATGGTGGAATCCCAGCATCAGCGTGGATCTGTGCGATCCTGTAATCAGTCAGGGGTCCCAGTGTCTGATCGCGTGTGAGGCTGTCGCAAAACGTGCCTGTTTTCTGACTCTCGTCTCTGCCTTACAGGGAGAAAACCCCATCTACAAGAGTGCAGTGACGACCGTGGTCAATCCGAAATACGAGGGCAAATGATGCTGCCTCTTTCTAACACTGTACCACTGTATGCAAAATTGTTTGGGTTGGGGGGGGGATGTAAGGGAATGGGCTGGGAATCACCTCTGGGGTCTGTAGTCACAGTATTATAGCTTTAAGTTAGGCCACTATTTTAGTATGTTTCTCTAACTTTTTTTTTCTCCCTATGCATTGATAAACTGTACATACATGTATAAACTTGGTTTTTGTTTTGTGTTTTTTTTCCTTTAAGTTGTAATTTGAGTTTTAATTGCAGGCCTGGCAATGCTTCAATGGTGCCTTTTATTTGAGATCTCAGACTTCCTCAATTACGGACCATTAGCCATGGTGACAGCGAGGACCTGAGACGTGTAAAGGAATCAGCCACCTGATAATGTGATTGTGATCATGAAGGTTGCATTGGGGTGGGTTCATGGTGGGTTTCGAATAACACGACTGCAAAGTGAAAGAGAGCCTTTTTGTTTTATGGTTTAAAAAAATGTGTAAATGTGGTGCCTGTTTCCTTCAGAATGTGTAATGGAAAGGAGTAAGAGTTTTGAGTTCTGCAGGTCTTGATTTTGGAAGCTGTCAATGTATAAAAATCTCAGGTTTGTTTGGGGTCTCTGTTTAAGCGATGCCAAAAATAACAGCCTTATTTGCAAGAGTAAAGCCTTATGCATTTTTAACCTTTTTATGTAATTTTACATCAATATACATGCAGGGGTTGCCAGCCCTCTTTTCTCTGTGTGTGTGTACATGTGTTTTGTTATTTTGTCACCCCCTCCCCCCCCCCAAGCCTGGTGCTTTTACAGATTTGGAGTCCGGTGTGAATAATCTCCAGATGTGCCACAGTGTGTCCCTAAGAACGTAGGTGTTCAGAGGAAAGGGGAGGACCTCCATCTGATGCAGTATCTCTGTAACACAACTGCCCACGTCTCAGTTTTTAAAGTGCCTTTTTATTTCCGCCTCATGTTCACTTTCGCGATTGTTTTCTGAGTTTATTTATTAAATAAAGTACCAAAATCCCCATACTTCTGTGCATTTTTGACTCTTATATGATGGCAACTTAAGATGTTTTGGTTTTTTAATAATTTTAAAATGTATTTTAGTCTAGGCCCATGGTAGGGTGTTTACTGTGTATTTCAGATTCGTCATGAACAATGCATGAGTTTTAAACTCCATATTTTTAGCTGATTATTTTATCCAAAACAACATGCATCTTTGAGAAATTAGGGTCAGTGACGCAATGGTGAAATCTCTCTGGGATTTGAATCAGCAACCCTCCCGTTACGGACACGGCACCCTGGCCCACTGAGCCACCCACTGCCCGCAGCCCTGGAGCTAAGTGGTTCAGTGTGTAGCACTGTGACCTGGCATCATCAGGGTTGTGGGTTTGAGTCCCTCCTCTCTGCTCTGTGCGTGTGCAGTTTGCATGTTCAGTGTCCAGGTTGAGCTGGATTTCTCTCTGTACTCTGGGTTTCCCCCACAGGCCAAAGAACCATTAAATAAAAATGGCGGATAACATAGGCTCTACAATAAACCCACAGTTCTTTTACGAGACAGTTTTAAAGCTATTGTTTAGTTTGAAATCTTCATTCTTGGAACAGCATTAAGGTTTACATTTACCAATGAGATTTACATTACGAATAATTCTGTTCACCCACAACCCTGATTGGGATATGTGGTTGCAAGTTTGATGGGTAATTCCATTCAGTTCCTGATAGTGGGAAATGAATCCAGCCAGTAATCAACAGGGTTGTTATTCCAGAAGGGAGAACAGGCTGAACCCAGCTGACCACTGACCACGTGTGGGGTGACCTTGTGGAGAGGTGAGTTGTTTTTATAAAGCTGCTGATATTCCGATATCCCCCCCCCCCCCTCAAATACACACATACCCACACCACAGATGGTAGGTCCAAGGTCCTCCTGGTGAATATTATTATTTTTAATATACATTTAAAGGAGTGTATGGTGTGTGTGTCCTGGTGTGGGTTAGTTCCCCATCCGGTTATTCCTTGGCTTGTGCCTGTAGATTCCCAGGATAGACTCCAGACCTCTACATCCCTGAATTTGACAAGTGGGTATGGACAAGATGGATGGATGGACGTTTGAAAATTGCATGGGACATGTTACAGCTACTGTTTACAGTACAATAGCAGTTTGTACGTTGATGCACCACTAGGTGGAGGTATTACATTTGAAGACTAAAGGAAACCAAAGACGGGGTGCAGATTCAGTGACTGTAAATGTCTGTGCATTGTCTCATTGTGTAACATTTCTGAGCAGTTTTACTACATGTGCTTTTTTTAATGTGTTGCTGTAGCCTAACAATTTCACATTGGGGGTCTTTAAATTGCCTAGAGTGTGGCTGGAATCTAAGATTCAAGATTATTTGTCACATGCATGAATGTACAGTACTTGTACACCAGCAGAGAAAGTGTTGCCACTCCAGACTGCAATAAACAAAGTAGAAGAATGACGGAATAAAAATAACATTAACAAAATAAGTACTAAAATATAGAAATATATAAAGTTAAAATATTTCAGATTCCTGGCTGAATGCATGTATGCCTTGTTGTTCAGTAGAGGACATTTGAAGAATGTTCTGCGTGGCGCCTGGAAACCACGTTTGGGTTAAGGAGGCTGGACAGGAGGAAGGAAAGCGTGAGAGAGATAGAGAGGCCCCACCTCTCTGGGGGGCGGGGGATGTGATTTTAGGCTCTAAGGCTCCCTGCCTCTGCATACATGTGCCCTGAAGCAGGACAGCCAGCAGGGAGGTAAGAGATTGGGGCTCTATGTTGGGTCTAACAGCATCTGAGGCTCCGTGGGCCAGGGCTTACGGAGGGAGCTGCTGATCCCCACAATCTTTTCCCCACCAGTAGCTGTGTATATATATGTCTCAATATTTATATTCTGCTTATAACTTTGTCTCTTGCACTGTGACCAACAAGAATATTTCCCCTCAGTGTATCTGACGTTGACAATGAAGAATACTTTGACTTTTATTCCTGTTTCAATTTGCCCTGCCAGATGACACGACAGGCCTTGGCTGTGGGGCTCTTTCTGTGTTTCTGGCCCTGGGTCCCAGAGGCTGAGGGTAAGGAGCTATGTGCCCGACATTTGGGTCGTCGGGGTTCTGCGGTTGCCGTCCTGGGCTGATGGGCCTACCAGGCTCCGGTGACCTCAAAGGGACCCTCTCCGTGGTTCTGATGCCCTATTCCTCCTGTGTCTGCCAACCTGCCCTCTGGACCATACCACTGGAGGTGGCCGGGGGGAGCCGTTGTGCCACGCCACAGGGGTGACCAGCTGTCAGGAGTGCCTGGCGTCCGGGCCGCAATGCGCCTGGTGCAAAGCAGAGGTATGTGCAGGACACCAGTCTGAGTGGGGTGTCCACATCACCCTGTCCACATCCATCGTCACATACGTCTATGCTGTCGTTTAATACCTGTTAATATCGTCACACACAAAGTAACACCCTTTAAGGTGATCACCAGTGCTCTCTATATGTAACTGGGGTAAATCTCTCATCACAAAATTAATTTCAATTCAATTTATTTTTATATGGCACCTTTCACAACACAGTTGCCCCAAGGCACTCGACAAGTATGCATGGCAATCCATTATTTAATCATTTATACAGAATGGTTTATGAAACAGGGACAAGGGATAGAATAAAACTGTTACACTTCGTTCGATAACATCTAAAGTTCTACCAGGAGCACACTGGAATAGAGATCTCTAATTTCCTTCCTTTGTGTGCGGGTCATAGATCATGTTATTTATAACTGGGGGGGTGTCAGCATGCTTTACCAAGTCCCTGAGGTTGCCTCCCCCCTTTTGCATGTGAAAGGGCTTCGTCAGGCTTGGCCAGCACACCTGGGAGCGCTGTGGTACAGTCCAGGCCCTCCTGGCGCGGGGCTGCCCCCCAGCTGCTCTGGAGGACCCGCGGGGCTCCAGCGTGCTGCTGCAGGACCGGCCTGTCGCCTCCCACCGCAGGGACCCCGGGCACCAGCCCCACGACGTCACGCAGCTGCAGCCACAGAAGGTTCTCCTGAAGCTACGACCAGGTATGGCCTGCTTTTAAAAACTGATTCCATTCTCATGGGGAATGAGGAATGAGGTACCATAATCACGTTCTCTCCCAAAATCGGGGTGTTCTTGCGTTTAATTGGGTTCCCAGTTCTCCGCTTTACAGGCCACTTCCTTCTGGACAGGGGAACCCCAGACCTTCGAGGTGAAATTCCGACGTGTCGAAGGCTACCCTGTCGACATGTACTACCTGATGGACCTGTCCTTCTCCATGGAGAATGACCTCCTTAATGTGAAGAAGCTGGGCACGGACCTGATGGAGGAGATGAGGAACATCACGGAGGACTTCAGAATCGGTGCTGGCCTCTCAAATTTTCTGACTCGCTTTTATTTCCAGAATGTTCAGTCAAAATGACAAATATGTTAAATAACAAGAATCAAGACTTGTAGAGTTTTGTGGAGCTTCTCCAGAAGGATGTGAGATTATTGGCATCTTTAACCTGTTTCTCTGATATCTGGATTTTTTGCACTTTGTTTAAAAGCAGTTGTTTGTCACCCTTTAGGATGATATCCAAGTCATTTATGAAACCAATGATGGTGATTATCTTCCGACCTGCAGGTTTTGGGGCATTCGTGGATAAAACGGTGATGCCGTACATCAGCACGTCTGAGCAGATGCTGAAGAATCCCTGTAAGAGGGTGGAACCCAAGCCCTGTGCCCCAGCCTTTGGCTTCCAGCACGTTCTGAGCCTCACCAGTGATGGGAACCTTTTCAGCCAAATGGTGGGGGAACAGCATATATCAGGAAACCTGGATTTGCCAGAGGGAGGGCTGGATGCACTCATGCAGGCCGCTGTCTGTGAGGTGGGGGTCACGGTGGGGGGCGTGTCTTCTGACAATGCACTCGTGTGTTTTCTTTCCGGCCATTGTCTGCATGTGGAACGGGAAATCGCATAGACATTTGAAGTTCTCGTAAGGACATTGTTAGGCACAGTCTGGTTCCCCCCCCCCAGGAACAGATCGGCTGGAGGAACGTGACCCGCCTGCTGGTGTTCTCCACGGATGCTGGCTTCCACTTCGCAGGGGACGGGAAGCTGGGAGGGATCATCCTGCCCAGTGACGGAAAATGTCACCTGAAGGACAATGTCTACACCATGAGCACGCGCCAGGTGGGGGTCTTATGTGTGCGGCCAGCAGGCTGCGTTATGGAGTTTGGTTTTGATCATTCATTCTTCATGGTGGCTTCTCAGGAATCATGCTTAAATGTTATAAGGTTGGGTGATAATCCTATAGCGACCTCCAACATAAGCCTGACTGTCAACATTTGGCCTTGTCAATTTACTGATTAGCTGCTCGGTAAACAGGTCAAGATCCTGAGAAAGAATTGGTCATAATTTACCACCCATTTTTAAGAAGTTACACAATGTCCCCATAACGTGATAAATATTCGTTTTTTGACTGTTGTCATAGTTAGCATTAGCATTTTTCCCATTGAAATGAATGAGCGGTCCCCATAAGGATATGTTTACCCTACATCTGCGTGCGTGCGTGCGTGCGTGTGTGTAAAACATCCCAAAATAAGCATCTGCATGAAAACACACTGGTTGTGAGTAAAATTCTATGTTGCATTATTCATTCAGTTTGCTTTATTTGTCATATCTGACAGCTTGCGCACAGTTCCACAGAATTCAATATTTCCAAAATTCCAAAAAACTTCCTATGGAAAGTTTCTGGAAAGATTTCGTTTCTTTGCAACCCTACTTCCCATGGAGGGTTTTTGGAAAGTTTCTGGAAATTTACCGGAAATTTTCCACCCCTTTGCAGCCCTAGTTCTGGATTACAGTGTCACTCTAGATTTGTTTTTGCCCAATGAAGCAATATCCATGTACTCAATGTGTGACCTGTTTGGTCTCGGTTTAGGGTTTGCAATTTGGCTACAAAGTAACATAATGACAGCTCACTTAGTCAGTCTGACTTGCCAGCTTGGTTTAATCGAATATTACACCTCATAAACTTGAAGGATTAGCTTGTGTGATCACTCAAGGTCCTCGACTGTAGCATTCCTGGTTGACTCAATTCAGAGGCTGCACAGAAGTTTATTACTGCTCAATATAAACCTCCGGTTTCCTAGAACCAAATGATGGATCAAAAATCAAGAATCGTCAAGTCTAGTGCACACATAACCCCAACCAGAAATTGATTTCAGACCACCAAGAAATAATTCAAACTGTTTATTCGCTGGGTAAACAACTAAACACAACATACACCAATCACGATTCAAGACACAAAGATCAACATAAATCTAACATATTTGGTCACTTAATTATAAAACTACATTATAGTAGACATTCAAGACAACACACAAAGTGATACAACCCGCAGCAGAAGATACATATAGTATTTGTGAGAGAGATTTGGCTACAGATGCTAATCACAGAGTATGACACAGGAGCTCTGATTACAGAGTGACTCCTCAGTAAATGACTGAACATGATGGGGACGTTAAGTGTCTTTATTAACCTAGGGGACAGAGTCTCCCAACAAGACAAGGTTTCCCCGAATTTCTTCTTGTTTTTAATATTATGATATACTGCTTTAAGACTGAGTCTCGCTGAGCCAATTCAAATGAGACCAAGCATGAATATGTACATTAATTTCATTAGTATTAGACAGTGTTTCTCCCGTTTTGGCTTTCCCTATAACCCTTCTGTGCCCTGGGACAGGCAGCAAAGGGACAGGGAGAGATGAGGAGAGGGCCTGGTGGGTTTATGGGCAGAGGGTCTGTGAGAGTCTGCCTGTGGACCACTTCTCGCTCACTCAGGCTGAGGTGAGATCACTGGTTGTGGCAGAATGATAGTCTGAGCCCAGACTCATTGGAGCCAGGTTAGCAGTTCCCTCCTGGGGGGAGAAGCAGCACAGGCCCAAAGGAGACTGGGCCTCACACATGATTTCATCCATTTATCCATCCATCTAACCTTTCATCCATCTATCTTTCAACCGCTTATCCTACAATTTTTACACATGACCTTATACTGCATATTAGTGTCCTGTGTTTAATAATTGGTAGAGTTAAGCAATATGGTGTTAGATGGTGGATGGATGGATGGATGGATGAGCAAATTATTAGAGTATAGTAGTAGGGCAGGATCATGGAGTTGCTGGGGGAATCCCTTCCTTTGTAAATACAGGACTGTGGGTCTGTGCACACATACCTTTCATGTGTGTGCATCGATTACCAGCTGCTGTCTTCAATGTGTTGTGTTTCCTGGCTTGGCTGCCATATGCCAACATGTCATATTTCCTGTGGTTGATCCTGAAGGACTACCCGTCACTGGCTCATCTGGCCGAGAAGCTGAGGGAGAAGAACATCCAGACCATCTTCGCCGTGACCCAGGACGTAGTCCCCCTGTATGAGGTGGGAGCTGCAGGGGTTTCCAGCACCAGTGATACTTTAGTGAAGGAGTTCAAGTTCAGGTGACCTTTGATTAGATAAACGGATTATCTGGGACATGATCCAGTGATCCTGAGGTTACGACAATCTGCTTTGCTGTCCATAAGAGTTGCATTGGGCTGAATATGGAAAACACCAGTTACCTACCTGGATCTTCATTCTTACAGTTTGTACAAGGGTCCAACAGCATGTTACCACTGTCTGTGCCTTTTTGTTCTGTACCAGCACTTCTGCTGATTTCTTTGTGTTTATTTTGCAGTAAAATGTCCTATTATCTTGGTTCCAGAAACTGAAGCAGATATTTCCTACTTGTACTGTTGGGACCTTATCAAATGACTCCCACAACATCCTGCAGTTGATCGTCGAGGCTTACAATGTGAGTTAAATTCAATTCAATTCAAAGCTTTATTGTCATACGTACAAAGTACGGTGTACAGAGTGCAATGAAATTCTTACTTGAATGCTTCGTCAGAGACTAGACAATTAACAGAGTAGTGCAACATTACAATAACTAACATTAAATAAACAGCAGACAATAAACAGCTAATAAATAAGCTATTGACAGAGTGCCCGTGAGTGCAGGTGTAAAGTGTTTTTAAACAGTCTGTAGCATGTGTATTGAGAGTCTGTTAGCAATATTAATCTGAGGCCCTGAAGTGACTTTTTGAGCGGAGCCCCAGAAGCACAAAGCCTGTCTATGCCCTCAGGGCACGTCACTGCAGACTCACTGTCACCGTACCCATAGAAATGTGGCTGGTGACCTGTGCCCCTCAGGCTCTGACCTCGGAGGTCATCATGGACAACAGCGAGCTGCCCCCTGGGTACCAGATTGAGTACAGCAGCACCTGCAAGGGTCATGTGACCCAGACGGGGGAGGCAGGACGCAGGTGCTCCGGTGTTTCTATTGGAGATGAGGTAAGCATGTTCCTGCTGGCAGGCTGCTGCCGCCCTAAGCGTCTCTGACACATGCTTCCTGTCCCCCCCCCCTCCCCCGCCATGGTCAGGTGACCTTCCAGGTGAGTGTGACGGCGCCGGCCTGCACAGCTGAGACGGCAGAATCGCAGCTGCTGATCAAAGCGCAGGGCTTCAGCGAGGAGGTGGAGGTGCTGCTCCACCCTCTGTGCCGCTGCCAGTGCGCCAAGGACAGCGAGCCCCACAGCCACAACTGTACCGGGGGCCGCGGGACACTGGAGTGCGGGGCCTGCAGGTGGGGGCGCCCCCTAATGGTGGGATATTTAAACACATCACCCTACTTCCTTTATTGTATGCGCATTCAAGCCATTATTGTGAGATATTCATCAGGCAGGATGGAGACCAGAACCACTTGATGAGGGGAAGGAATTGGAGTCTGATTTGGATATGGGGTGGAGAAGTGTTAGAAAGCAAGGAACAAAAACAACTGCAGATCACTGCCTTATGCAAATACATAAGGGCCAAATGATTGGATCATTATTACAGTTCTGCAACATTATGCAGCAGTAAAGTCAGCTGAGTGCCTGAATCTACTGATTGCCTGGCCAGGTTATACCTCCATTCATCATCAATGGATTTTTTTCTCCCCTAATGACATCAGCAAACTCAAGGACGAAAATGCCTAGATTTATTGGGCTCAATCTGTGAAAGAGTAGTTCAGGGAGCATGAAGAATCATTTTCACACATGATTTGGCCATCAGTTAACCACTGAATGGCTTTGAGAAGTGCTGGAGAAGACTTTACAACTGTGCTTTTTCTGGAGCAACTGCAGAGCACCACGGATCACCCGAACTTGACTGTTTAATATGTGGTTGACCGCCATGCCGCCTGTTGGTCATTCCCAATACCTCAGGTGTGATGTAGGTCACGTTGGCACGTTCTGTGAGTGTGAGGCAGCCATGGCAACCATGGGCGACCTGTGCCGGCGGGACAATGCCTCGGAGGTGTGTGGCGGGCGCGGTGACTGCGTGTGCGGCCAGTGTGTGTGCCACAAGCTGCGCCGGAGTTCCGAGCATGCCTACTACGGGGAGTACTGCCAGTGCGACGACCTACACTGTGACCAGCACCAGGGTGTCCTGTGCGGAGGTATGGGGGCCTACTGCGTGCCACGGGTGACCGGGGAAATGCCTGCACAGAATCATGTGTCTGCAGACCAGCCTCTCCTAGTTCCACATCTTCTATGACTTATTCTTCCACAGAAAGGTTGTTATGATAATAGACTGTTAGCAGAACAGTCAGTCAACACTTCATGCCTTATTTAATCTAAGTTTTTCGAGGCAACAGGAAACAGGAACAGTTTCATAATGCTAGGAAATGTGACTGAGGAAAACTCCTGCAAACAATGTTAATTCCCCTAAGTTACGGGGCGGGGTTAGTGATCTGCTGGTGACGTCACGGTGCGCTGACCTAGCGTGCTTTGCGGGTGTGAGGGCGTGGCAGCTGTGAGTGCGGTGTGTGCCGCTGCTCCCCGGGCTTCAGCGGCAGCGCCTGTGAGTGCCCCACCTCAACGGTGACCTGCCTGGGACCCAACGGCTTACTGTGCAGTGGGCGGGGCCACTGTGTCTGCGGCACCTGTGTCTGCGAGGATGCCCGATTCCAGGGCCCCAGCTGCGAGCTCTGCCCCAGTTGCCCGGACGTGTGCGTCATGCACAGGTAGGGGGCGCCACATCTGAATCCCACCTGAGGGCTTGTGGGGCCTTTGGAGGACACATTGACCCCACCTTTTCCTCGGCAGGGAGTGTGTGCTGTGCCAGATCTCTGCCCCGGGTTCGGCAGATGGGCACTGCAACACTGAGTGCAGTTCGCTGAACCTCACGCTGGTTCCAGGCCCCCAGCTCCTCCCCCAAGAGCGCCGGGAGGTGGGGCTTCGGCGATGCCGTGAGAGGGACACTGATGGCTGCTGGGTGCAGTTTTCCCATCAGGCCGAGTGGGGGAACACCTCTGCCCACCTCACCATAGCCTTCCATAAAGGTAGGCCCCAAAGTCCCCCGACAAATGGGGTCCAGGCAGCTCTGGTCACAGCAAAGAATTAACATTAAAATCAAATGATGCTTTATTTACCATTTGTACATTTTTACCTTGCCCCTTCTTGATCTCTTTGATGTTCAAACACATATAGAGGTGAGGGCGAAGCTTGGCATCTGAGTACAGGGCCAGCCAACCATCCAGCACCCCTGGAGCATTTTCTGGGTAGTTAAGGGCGTTGTACATGTGACTATTTTGCCATGCATGGGATTCGAACCAACAACCTTCCGACCATAGACACAGAGGCCTAACCAGCCATACGCTAATTACCTAGTCCAGCAGCTTTAGGACATCAGTCTTTGCTTGCCTAAAGCTCCTTCTCTATCGATTCCACCCTCCATTATGAACTAAGTTTAACGTCCCGATCCCGTGGCCTTCAGCTTGATGTTTCCTATGCCATCTCCTCCCAGAATGCCCTCCGGGCCCCAACGTGGTCCTGATCACGGCCGTGGTGTCGGGCTCTGTGGTCCTGCTGGGCCTGGCTCTCCTGCTGCTCTGGAAGCTTCTTACCACCATTCATGACCGCAGGGAATTCGCCCGTTTTCAGAACGAGGTGGAACGCGCACGCTGGGATACGGTGAGTGCTATCGCTGATGGCAGTGGCCCCCGACCTGCTGTGACGGGGCATTCAAACATGCAAGGGGGGGTCATAATTCTGATCAAGATCATTTCCTCTGTCTTCGTTCTAGGGCGATAACCCGATCTACAAAAGTGCAGTGACCACAATCAAGAACCCAAAATACAAGGCACACTGACACCCCTCCACACGCGTCCCAGGCTCCCTTACACTTCCTGTTCGGAATTTCACTTAGCAGAGCACAATGGGCTGTAACTGTACCCAAAGTAAAGTATTTGGCATGTGGGGTTAGCCTCACTTGCTAACTGTCGCTAACCGTGTTACATTTAAGTGACGTTTCTGAGTCACCCTAAGGAACATTCCGAGTGTTCAGTAAGGAATGCAGGAGATCATGCTTAACAGGGACCAATATCGGTCTGTTTTACCAAGATAGAATTATTATATTTTGTAAAATGCATAATACAGCTACTACAAAACAGAAAATATTTCATGCTACCTGCATATACCAAAAATTATCATATAAATGAGAGAAATTATCTGATAAATTAATTTTCTAAAAATTTGTCAACTCTAAAAGTCAAAATGCTTGTGTTTCCCACTCAGTGATTGTTTCTTTTTTTTTTTTTTTTTTTGGAAAGTGAACGTATGAGGGCGAGGTGATACCTCTTAGTCCCACAAGAGGGCAGCAAAACGAATCATTTCTGTTGCACCGTTCACTGTATTTTATAATGACGTAATGCTAAATGCGGGTTGATGTCTCGCGTACTGGCTTGTATTCTGTCTGTATAAATATGCAACGTGCGGAGTTTAAATTTATACTATAAATGCAATAAAACCTCTGTTATGAAACATATGATTGTGTGTGTGTGCCTGTGTGTGTGTGTGTGTGAGAGAGAGAGAGAGAGAGAGAGAGAGAGAGAAAGAAGAAAATCTCCTGGAGAATCTGCCTCTAAATAGCCAGTACTCACGTGCAACTGTATGATCACATGACACACAGGAACACAGGATAATTTTTCATGGAGTAACAGACAATTCAGGGAGTATAGGAAATAAACAGTATAAATTCTTTCATCTTCAGATTTCCAGTAATTTGTCCAGGTTTGAGAAGTAGAGAGCCTGAGCTGTGGCAGTGTGTACAGTATTATGGTCTGTCTCCGCTGAGCCCTGATGTGCATTGCTAATCCTCATGCTGAGCTGCTAACCTAAGCCAGGCTGCACCGGTGCTCCACAGCACCTCCTATGAGAACGTCTGGGTGGATCTCTGTAGTAGTGGGGGGGGGGGGGGGGGGGTAAAGGGGGGGG
>JAODJU010000001.1:30959650-30975376 GCA_026776725.1 Gnathonemus echidnorhynchus
ATCCCTCCTGAAGCTGCTACCCCCGCGACCCGAACCCCGGACAAGCGGACGATAATGGATGGATGGATGGATGGAATCGATAAGAACCAGAATCAATAAACAGAATTAGAATCGATAAAATTCAAACATACCCATTCCTATATACATCTGGATCAGATACAGGTTTAGTGGTGTTCAGTGAATTCTGTTTGAATTCTTTTTTCTTTAACACTAAGTAACATGTACATTTTGATGTGGTGAATTGTAGACCTGTTGTGCCACTTGTGCATGTAGCCAGAATATCCTTTGAAAATGAGATCAGTGCAAAAAGTGAAACCTCAGCAGTAGCGTCTTCACATTCGCATTGTCTCTATCACAAGACTGGCTCTGATCAAAACAGTGTGCTGTTTGTCAAAACTATTTGTTTGATATGCTTGTTCACCACATTGCTATTGAGTAAATTAATAATTATCCATGTAGCCTTTTCATTAGCATTCTTTTTTAAGCTTATTTAGCTGTGATACTAAAAATGGCACAATGCACCGATGTAGGGGTGGGTGGTACAGTGGTGTCATAGTCATCACCGGTGTGATTGTGCACCACGATGTGAATTTGCACTATACCATTAACACTGTGAGAAGTCATCAGCCTAATTATACAACAGGCTATTTATTAAAAAAAAATATATATATATATCTATAATTAGGGCTGTCAAAATTAACGGGTTAAGGCGGATTAATCCATCGTCATGATTAATCTGATTAAAATTTTTAACGCAATTAACCCATCTGCAGCGGAGAATCAAAATCCCTGAAATGTCTCTGTCAACCCATTTCGGGCAGTTTTGGTGCATTCCATTTGCCCTGGGAACTCGTATTCCGAGTCGTATTCCGGAGTTTTGAAGTCGGAAGTGACAATATGCGCGTCATGTGCGCTCCCGTTGCTCGGATGTCCGAGAAATATCTCGGAGCAGCACAGAAGATCCCGAGTTCAGAATCCAAGATGGCTGCACCTTTTATCAACAGAAGGGAAAGTTGTAGTTTTATACTGTTTAGTTTAACTTATTTGTGGCTCATTAAATCGGTCACACACACTATACCGTCCAACTCATCTGTGGACGTGTTGCTACGGAGTTCTATACATAAAGCACCGCGTGTAATGTGTTATCAACTGATATTGCTAACAATGGCAATTAACTGGGCTAGAATTGGATTTCGTGATTAGTCGGATTATTTGTCGGATTTACGGTAGTTCAGGCTAATTGTAAGTGAATGAAGATAAAGACCATTTAAACTGAGGAAAAAAATTGAGACCACAGCACAATTTTTTTTGCTTTATTTCTAAATTTATGGGGGTGTGGCTGTGAATAATATATATACTTTTTTGCAAACTGAAGCCTGGTTCTTTGCTGTTTCTCATTAATAAAGGACTTCTCCCTTGCTTTATGGGACTGCTTCTAGGAGCCTGATGCATACTATTCTAGCAGTGTACTTCATACCTGCACTTAATGTCTGCCATTCCTTTTAAAAGTCAGTTGATGTCATCCTCAGATCCACATGAAACTGTTGCATAAGTTAATGGTCGTCTCTGGCATCAGAAAATTGCTTCTGCCCTCTACCTCACTGGCTTTTGGTCATTCCCTTTGCCTCCAACTTCACCTTATTCTTGTGTACTGCTGTCTTAGAAGCAACCTGCTGATCAGTATAACCTTCTGCCAGCAGAACCATGATTAAGCCAGGATTTTAAAAATGCAGATTTGTTTAAAAATATAGAGTGGTCTCAATTTTTTTCTGGGGCTGTATATATTTAGTTAAATCAGCGTATATATGCGCCACTGCCTTCATGAAAGGTCTGTGGTAAAAGGCACAACTGCCCAGTTAACATTAGAACCACCTGCTTCCCCTACCAGTGAATGTGAAGCTCCTTTAACTTCCAAGCAAGATATTTTGGCATACGCGGTCCTTCTGTTTGCGATAATGTGTCATTAATGTATATCACCACAACGAATCTGACGCCCTCAACCAAAAAGTCACAATGTTCCTAACAGAAGAACAAAAAACATACATTTTCAGGGCTACCAGCTCTCATGCATCTGGCGTGACATTCTTTCACGCTGAAATCTTAAGTCAAATGTAGCTAATTTTAGGGTCATAATAGAATTATATACATCAAAAGCATTGTGGTACTTTCCAAACCATACTATTTACAAGATAACAGACTATTTACAAGATAATAGAAGTTGCATACATGTAAATGAGTGTTCTGACTTGTCTCTGAAACTCTCGCTCTAGCCAACTGACCAAAGTTGGCAACCCTTTGTTTTATTTTAAATTAAAGGTAAAATGCACTGTTTTCAGCTGAAGTGGCTTGTCATTCTGTTTGCATTGATACTCTTTTATGAAAAATGAGAACATTACATATGTCTATCTTTTCAAAATAACACCACTCCTACCTAACTGTAATAGCAGTTAGTGTACTTAATATATTATGAAATATTTTTTTATTTACATAAATGGACAGGACATGCTACTTCTCCCAAAACAAAAATACCGTGATATACTGTCACCATCCAAAAAGTGAAAAATACTGGGATACCCACCCCTACACTGCTGTCAGACAAGCCTTTGTATCTCAACTTGTTCATGAGGTCAGTTTCTGTAGAGGCAGTCAGTTGTAATACATAACCCTAGCATGTTAATTTGGGGCAGCAGTGCCTAGATCAGCAGTGCCTCTGGTTGTGAATTCTCTAAAGGGGTCTTTTTCAAACCAGTCCTGGGGACCTCCAGACAGTAGACGTTTTTGCTCTCCCCCAGTTCCCTGAGAGTTGAGTGGGAGCAAAAATGTGGTCCGTCTGGGGATCCCTGAGGACTGATGAGAATCACTGCTGTAAAGCAAGTAGCGTGGTATAAGAATGCGAAATCAAGCCGTCCATGTTGATAATAGGCTGTCCAGGCGTATAGCAGTGCTGATTCTTAAGCTTTGTTTGGTAGATGCTTATCTCTTTTTCTGTTCTGTTTTGTAAGAAAGTTTGAATGTCAGCGGAACATAATGGACACAAATTCCCAGTTTGCAGGCACATCAAGTACAGTGACACTGGGGACATTGAACAGGACACACTTGTGAATTTAGCTGGAATTTCAGTTTAATTTCCAGATTCAGTGTAGCTAGATGTTTGTATCTAGTGTCTAGATGTTAGTGTCTTTAATTGGGGGTATGAGGGCCAGTCTGCACTGCTCCTTGTTTGATGGATGAGTTGGTCAGCAGTAAGCTTAATTGTGTACCCTATCTCTGCCATTACTTTTGTATGTAATACAGCTATTTATTTAAACTTCTAAAAATATGGTCAAATGTACATGTTACATAACTGGTTTATCAGACCTGTTGTATTTGGTTTTCCCTAACATTTAATTTTTCGTGCAGGATAAATGCAGTGTATTGATTTTGGATATTGTGGAGAGTTTAAATTTGCTTATGTGTTCAGTTGCCCCTTGAACTTGTTCTCTGTAGGTCTCTCGTGAAACTTTTAAATGTTAATTTTCTATATGTGACTGTGAATATTTTCCAAGACACTAGGCTGAGTAAATTTTATTTTTTTATGTAATTCAAGTTTGGCATTCTCAAGCCTTGAGTTTGTGCCAGATTCCTGCTCTTAGCTTACTCTGTCTGGTTGATTTTGGAGTCAGTGCATTGCAGTGTTTGGAGGCTGGAAGCTCTGTCCTCATTTGCCACTTGTCTTTCTGCTGTTCGCTTGATCATTTGTATCCCTTGAGCCTGTGACTCATATCTGTATGCCCCCCCCCCAACAGGAGCACCACCTCCAGAGGGCCATATCAGCCCAGCAGGTGTACGGGGAGAAGCGGGACAACATGGTGATCCCCGTGCCGCAGGCGGAGAGCAACATCGCCTATTACGAGACGCTCTACCCTGGGGAGTTCCGGATGCCCAAGCAGCTCATTCACCTACAGCGTGAGTCATGGTCGGCCCACAGCTGGCCCTTATTCCTTGTTTCTTTTGGGGGGGGGGCGGGGGTGAATCTTTGGCCGAGTTTATTTGTTCGTTATTGCTAAGAGAGTGTAATAGTTTTACCAATTAATTTATACTGTATAATATATAATATATTACACAAACACACACTTTGGTCATTATTCCCATAGGCACATTCACAGGAATGTGCAAGCAGTATCTCATACATTCTCATGCATCTCTGCAAGTGCACATAAACTTTATAGTGGGATGATATGAATATGAGCTTGAAAGTATCTGTATGGACGGAATGAGTATACGTCTGTTCACGCCAGTCACATAAGCATAGATGGAAGCGAGTAAGGTGCAAGGTGCAGATTTGATAACTGTTCGGTGTTGCCTCAGTCTGACAGTTGTTGAAGTGGACTTCTTCGTGATGGCTGCTGTTTGGGGAAGGAAACCGTACATGCTATTAAGTTTGATAAGGTTAGCTGAATTCAAGTGATGTGTCTGTCCTTAAATGTATGAGAGGAGCCTGGCCTGCCAGCCTCTGCTATGAGGGTGTTGTTTTGTGTATTTACCCCACTGTCAGATCTGATGGGTTGGTGGTAATTTCCAGACGGCTGTCTGCATACGGATGGTGTGACTGATGGGCATTGATTTGCTTTGAATGCATAAATGCCAAGTCAGCTGTTACTGTCCATCTAGCTGATGTGCTTTCCTGGTTCTTAGAGTCAGGTTGTTACCTTCTGCTGGCTGTAAGATCACCTGCTGATTAGAGCAGGATGTGTGAATGGCACCAGGGTGAGGAGAGTGCAGTGCTGGATCCGTCTCCCCTCTGCTGTGTTCTGCAGAGGTTTTGTTGGCTTGTCACAGTGGAGTTCCTGCTGCTGGGATCAGAGCCCCCTTTGGCAAGGGGCTGCAGGAGCTTACACTGGACTGGACTTGTACCTTAGATGGAGTTGGGATTGCTCTTGTGTTCAGCCATCGACATTTCAAGCATTTTCAGCATTTTCTCCCCTAATGGTGTTTCACCACTGTGTCACGGCTGATTTTCCCTGCTGCCGAGAAGCAGTTTTTCACATTTACTTGGAGTTATGTTGTGTTTAGCAGGGGTCTGTCATGTCTGTGAAATATTGCTTTCCTGTTAGTGCGCAAAGCATGGAACAGTTTACTATCACAGCCAAAGGGATTGTTTGCCATTTTCCAGGTGGAAACATTGTAGCGTAAAATACAATTATTTAGCTTTCTGTAACCCTTTGTAGTAGTGCTGGATGGTGTATTGGTTCATCTGCTATACTGGTTTTAATTTCCCATGTGATATGAGTTTTTCATATACCGTCATACCATAGCATAGCTGAAACTACAGCTGTAACACTTGTCAAATGATATATTGTTTGCGACTACAAGCATTATGTGAATCTCTGGGCAGAGTGTATTGAGGGGGGACTCCTGTTAACTGTGCTCAGTTATAGTTATAACTTTGATACAACAATATATTCCTGTTCAGTGTTTTAGTATTTATAGCTACTGCTTCAGTCAGCAATTAAATGCTTATCGGTAAAGCAAAATATCTAATTACTGATTTATCACAGTAATAATAATTAAAATCAAAACCGGTTAAGCAAACATGTCTGTCTAAATATACAATATTAATCTAATGAAACACGTCAGTGAAATAATCGAGTGCACGCTAATAATAAAGCATGCTGCTGTCGAACTGCATATACATTATTAAAACATGTCTGTAATTCTATCAAGCTAAATGTCAATGATTATAATAAAATACACATTTTAAAAACATTCAGAAACATTTTATTGTAAACGCTTGTTGCCTCAGTAAGGGTGACCTTGGCAAAAAATACTGTGATATGAAAATTGTCGGTGATGGTATTATATCATGGTGTTGCTTATTTCCAGGAGTAGCCTGTCCCTTTATGTAAATAATATTTTTATAATGTATTAAGTACATGGAATGTATCATTTTCAGTTGGGAGATGCGGGAGAGTATCAACGGCATTTATTTTGCATAAAGTCTTGATCTTGATATGAACTTTCATTTGCTATAAGTCAACTAAAATGAACAGTTCTGCTGTACCAAAAGAACACCACTTCTGTGGTCACATGGTAGCTGGGAGCCAAGCTGTATCAGGGAACACCAAAACACACCAATGAAAGCATCAAGGTACACAGCTACTAAAACATACAGTCAGATATTTAGATGATGTTATCCAGAGTAACTTGAGTGAATGCCGAGGGGGAGGTAGCCATGCATCCCCTGTTGCTGCCGCTGCCTGTGGTTTCCACCTTTTGCTGTCATGACACGGCCACAAAGCTCGCATGGTTTAAAATCAAACCAGTTCCACAGCAGAGATCTCCCCTCTTGTTGACGTCTCTGCTGATTCAGACATTCCACTCATTTATTTTTATTTTTTAAATTCTTCTTTCCAACCTTTCTTCTTAACTTTTAGCCTGGACCTAGCTTTAGTACCTACTTTTGGCACGACATTACCACGCGTTAATGTTTTGCTTTTTAATTTGCTGCTACATAATGTATCTGGGTTGTTCTTGTTTAATGTGTGCAATCACACAAAATCTGTTTTGTTAATTTCCAATCACAGCACAGCATCAGAGTGTGTTTTAATAGAAAATTCACACAACATAAACCAGTTACACATACTGTACTACTATATAATAAGTGTATACTATATAATAAGTGACTACAACTGAATCTTTGAAGAAAATAAAACATTTTGTATAAATAGGCTATTATATAATTAGACTGTTGACTTACGGTGTTGAGGGTATAGTGCAGTCCATGTCGTCGTACACAATCACACCGGTAATGACTATGGCTGTGATACCATGAAACAGCCAGAATCTTAAATACCGTGATACAATTTTTTGGTCATACCACCCAGCACTACTTGGTAGCCCTGTGAGAGCATCACTGTCAGAACGGGGACTGGAGTTATAGGTTTGTTAAAGGAACCCATGTGTGCTGTGGGGCGACTGTGCCTGTGTGAGTCCTGGTATCCTTATGCTTGCAGTTTCTGAAGCTCTGAGCCCTCAGTTTTATGAGAGGCACAGTATAAAACTAGGTTGGCTAGGGAGACTGTAGCGTTCAGGTGTGTCTCTCACTTGGTCTGGTGTAAAGAGCATGACAGCCCAGGTTAGTTTAGAAGCTGCCCCTGTTCGCGTCTGCGTCTGCCTGTGTTTGTCCTCTGAGGACTTGACTAAACTCCATCTGACTTTCTTGGTGCAGCGTTTAGTCTGGACACAGAGCAACCAGACTATGACCTGGATTCGGAAGATGACGCGTTTCTGAACAAGCTGAAGAAGAAGATGGAGATCACTCCTCTGCAGTTCGAGGAGATGGTAGACCGTCTGGAAAAGGGTAGCGGGCAGCAGGTAACCCAGTACTCACTCATGGATTGTTTGTCTGTATCTGTACCTATTAAATGTTAACCCATTTGAAATTTAGAAAATTCCTGAAGTAGACACCCTGGAAAATCTATGCCATGGTTTTTTTTTTTTTTTTTATGAGATGTCACTATTGAGCCTGTCCTTCCTGCCCATTTTTGGGCACTTGTACAGCATTGGATCAGATTGCTTTCCTCATAGTCTTGAGAAAGTGAATTGCATGTTTTCTTTGTTCCAATCTAAACTGTTGTCATCTGTGGCCTGATGTTATCTGTGACTTTTGGGCACAGTCTTAAGGTGCTTTGCAGTGTGAGACCACATGGCGGGGCTGAAGGGCACAGTATGACCCTGTCCTCCCTTGGCCCATCACAGCTGGTGACCCTGCAGGAGGCCAAGCTGCTGCTGAAGGAAGATGACGAGCTCATCCGCGAGGTGTTTGAGTACTGGACACGCAAGCGGAGGCCCTCTGAGAGCATCTCTCTCATCTCCGGCATCAAGCAGGAGAAGCGTGATGGTTCCAGCACCAACGATCCCTATGTGGCCTTCCGCCGAAGGACGGAGAAGATGCAGACGCGCAAGGTAAGAGGCGTGGCGGCTTCCTATTCCTCACCCACTGGCACCTAACCACATCCCAGTGCCTTGGTATAGCTGGTGGGATCCACTGACTGTTGGCTTATTGATCCCAGAACCGTAAGAACGACGAGGCGTCGTACGAGAAGATGCTGAAGCTGCGCCGGGATTTGAGCCGGGCCGTCACCATCCTGGAGATGATCAAGCGCAGGGAGAAGAGCAAGCGGGAGCTTCTGCACCTCACGCTGGAGATTGTGGAGAAGAGGTCAGCCCCCTCGCCTCTCAGAGGGCATATAAAACCTGGAAGGCTAAATTATAGTGCTGTAGTGGCAGTGGTATGTCCTGACCCAGCGCCACCTGTCTGCTGCCCTAGGTACAGCATGGCCGACTTCGGCGGCGAGGTCATGGCGGAGGTGCTGGCCCAGAGGGCCCTGGTGAAGCCCACATACACCATTCCTATCATTCCACTGTCCAGCAGCAACCAGTACAGGCACCAGGATCACATGGAGATGAAGGAGTACAAAGCTAAGGTGAGCCTAAAACCATTGCTGCACCTCCAGACCACCTACTTGGGTGTTGGTGCTCAGCAGCAGGGCTTCATGGGAAGGGGCAGCATCTGCCTGTCTAGTGCAGGTCTTTGCTTTTCATGGCTGAAGGACATGAAGGAACTGTAAAGTGATCATTCCTCAGGCCGCATATGCTAACTCCACCCCTGTTTGGCTGTCCCACCAGCCCGAGAAGACAGAAGTCGTCAGGACGAAACGGAAATATGAGAAGAAGCCCAAAGTCTTACCACTGTCGGCTTCTGCACCGCAGCAGACAAGTCCGTCCGTGTTCAGTGTCAAGGACCTGAACCAGTATGATTTTCCCAGCTCAGACGACGAGCCCTTCTCCCAGGTACTCGCCACCTAAGAGTCTGCATACGGGGAGGCCAAGAGCTCTGTAAATCCACCCACCCCCCCAACTGTCAGGCTTCATCCCCCCTCTCTGTCTATCATCTCCAACCAGCAGATTCAATCAGGTTCCTCCGATGTCGAGGAGGAGAATGACCCAGACGGGCCCTTTGCTTTCCGGAGGAGGGCTGGCTGTCAGTACTACGCTGTGAGTGTCCGGGCGGCTGCTTTCTTCGCTGTCTTGGCTTTTCTGTATGTCTCTCCCCAAACGCTGATTGACTTTCTCTCTCTCTTCCCCACCCCAGCCTCGGGACGCCCAGGGTGCCAGCGGCTGGCCGTGGTGCAGCCCTTCCGAAGGAGGTCTGGGTGACGTGCTCTACAGATACTGCCTCACCTCTCTGTCGGCGCCCAGGCGCTGCGTGGGCTTAGCACGGCGGCGAATCGGCCGGGGGGGCAGGTGAGCCCTGCACGCCTCTGATTGGGAAGGGGGTGGGGGCATCCTAGCTGTTCGGGCGGCCAGGTGGTTTGGAGATGTTTTGGGGGGCAGTCAGGCCTCAGGGTGACCCCTGCCCTCCTGCCACAGGGTGTTACTGGACAGGGCTCATACGGACTTTGACGATTCGATCGACGGGCCAGATCCAGAGCGGCTGGTCCCCTTGCCCCGCAGCCTGGCTGACGACCCCGCCGGTACCTCAGACACAAATACCTCCGACAGAGGCCCCTGTCATGACCTCAACCGCGTCCTGTCCAACATCAAAGCGTCCCGCTGGAGACACTTCCGCCCCCGGACGCCGCCACCACACAATGCGCATGGAGGGGAGGCCCAGGCCCATCACCCATGCCAGGGATTGAGTCGGCTGTCTGCGGCACAATCCGGAACCTTGGCAGGGGGACCTCCCTCTCAAAACAGGAGGGGTGGAAGCACTGCGGCATTCCCTGCTGGTGAGCATCACCCCCTCGCAGTTCATTTGATTTTCATAGGTCACCCAAACACAGCATTAGCATTTTAATGAGTGGTTAAACCTGATTAGTCTGGAATCCCCTCAGATTGTCAATGTTAAGATCAGCAGGCGAGTTTTAGGAGGGGTGGGGGGGCTATCAGGTACATGGGGACATGACCTAAACGGAGCAGAGAACGTTTGTCAGTCATCAATTTTGCCTTCAACCTTCCAGCTACCATTTTTAGAGGGCACATATTTAAATGTGAACTTCACGGTTGGAGTTTGAGATACTAGTTCGTATGTCAGCCTTCACTTAGTGGGGCTAGTGGCCTGTGTATTTGGTAGCTGACCCCTGCCACCCCTGTCACATGAGCCCTGCTTACTCGATAGTTGACCACAGCAGCCCCTGCTTTATGACCCTTGCATACACCGTGTTCCCACAGTCACGGCTGAACAGTATCAGCAGCACCAAGAGCAGCTGGCCCTCATGCAGAAACAGCAGCTGGCGCAGACACAGCTGCAGCTCAGCAGCAGCACACAGGTATGCACCACTCCTCCACAGCAGCCATCTTGTCACACACCGGTCCCGACGCCCCCTCATGCTGAATTTGCTTCCCCCTAGGGTTTGGTGTCGAAGACGCTGGACTCTGTCAGTGCCCAGTTTGCTGCCTCCGCTTTGGTGACAAAAGAGCAGCTGATCAGCTCCAAGCCCAAAGAGGAGGTGGTGCTGGGAGCCGGTGTCAATGGTGTGGTCCAGGCCTCAGGTAGGTCCATATGCAGGTCCAGTAAGCCCAAATTCTTACCACTGTCAGCTTTGAACCGAAAAGAGAAGATGGCCCTCATTCTGCTGCTGTTCCTGATGGAGTCTCTCTTCTTCCCCCCAGGAGTGTACAAGGGCTTACATCTCTCTAGCACTACGACAGTCCCGCCTCCCATGAGCCAGCCAGTGGCAGCCGGCTCCGCCTTCCCCCAGCCAGCCACGAACAGCAGCAGCAGCAGCAATGCTGTTGCCATCTCTGCCAGCGAGCCTGCTCACCACACGCCCGCCGCCAACTCCACTACTCAGGTCCTGATCGGGAACAGTGTGCGCTTGGGTGTGCCCCCTCCAGGGGGCGCCGTCGGCACCCTGAACACGCGGCATCCACCCAGGACTATGGGCGCGGTCCCGCCTGCCTTAAAGCTGCCCGCGCCCACGAACTGTCAGATGCCCAAGGTCGCCACCTCGTCATCCATGGACATGGTGCCAAGGTGAGACGTCCAAATGGCCCAGGATGACCTCTGCTCTCGATCAGTGGTCGGCATCCCTGGGGGCCTGGCGCTGAGTGTGACTCTCCTGTCTCCGCAGGGAAAACCATGAGCAGGAGAAGGCAGCACTGAACAGTATAGCGGACACCACGGTGGTCATGGAGGTGACGTAGTGGCAGGTGGCCCTGCTCGCGGGGGCCCCCTCTAGGTGCTGTGCATCGTAGCATTCGGACCGTGGTGGCGTGCAGTGCGGCGTCTCCATGGTGACCCCCGGGACTTAATGGCAATTCTCATCTCTCACGCTTTTAATTTTTTTTTTTTTGTTACTGTTAATAGGAGGAAATCTGCAACTGTAAATACGAATATGGCAATTATATGTACAGTACTGCATATTTGTAATATCCCTTGTATATACGTTACTTGAATACAGAACCGTTCATTTGTGATGTTTTGCACTTGGGAAAAAAATAGAAAACTGGTGAGTGAGACGAGAGGGTTGTACAGATATGTCATCACGTTGTGCATGGTGAGCAACCTGCTGTTTTATCTATTTATTGTGCTGTGTTTACAGGTTTTTTTTTATTTGTTTTTTTTTTTTTTTTTTTTTTGTACACTGTACCCTCATTGGTTCCTGTGCTGTAGTGAATGTTAGGTAGCTATGGACTCCTGTAATTTTGTATATCGTGAATTTTGGCTCGGTCCCCCTTGGGCTCCTGAGGTTTCTGTGTAGTGTGGATTCAGTGGTGACGTATGGAATTGGCAGGTTTGGGGGGGGTGCTGCGATTTGTTAGTGGGTAACCTTATGTAGTGGGATCTTCCATTTAAATTGTCCCGACACAGGTAATAAACTAAGAAGGGGGCTCTGGGCCTGAAGCCAGCCCTGCGTCTGAAGTAACACAAGCACTATACTCCTTATCGTGATCATTGCTGCTTTTCTATAACCTGGGTCCCTGGTTTTCATGACATGGAGTCCCGAATGCCTTTTTAATCCCCTCATTTTCTTTTGTAAAACACAGATTGAGTTATTTTTGTATTTTTTTTTCTCCTTGTGGTAATGACTATGCGTCTCGTATCGAAAGACTTCATTCTTTTGTTACTCGTTCATGAAAAAGGATAAAAGGGAGATGAATGGCAGTAATTGTATGTGTATCATCATTCCAATTTCTTAAAAAAAAAAAAGATAGAAAACTTACAAAAAAAAAAAACAAAAGACAAAAGCCAGCTTTTTCCTTTTTAAAAATTCTCCAGAAAGCTGCAAGGCCAGAACCACAAGTATTTGGGTGCCTTCCTTTGGAATGATTTATGCTCTCTTCTGTGAAGAGTATGGTACTTTAAAACAAGGCTACTAGTAGTTTTTTGTCAGTACCACATCCTGAATGCCCAGTCCAATGGCATCACTTAACCCTTGAGGTTTTCTAATCCCACCTGGAAAATGAAAATGTGACCGAACTCTCACAAAAAAATAAACCCCAGGGCATTATATGTTGACCAGCAGATGTGTCTTGTGCTTTGTGATTCTGTTTGTGGGTGTCTCTGCTTATTATTTTTGGGTTGGGATTTTCTAAGGGTTCAATCTGTTTTGTTTTCCTGGTTTTAATGGCTTGTTTTACAGCCCTTTTGTTTCTGATTAACTTGTCATCAAAAGCAGTGTTTCTCAGCCCAATCTTTGTGGGCCCCCAGACAGTCCGCATTTTTGCTCCCTCCCAGCTCCCAACATACCCGTCCCAGTTATTTGTTGTTTTTGATTGTTCGGTTCAGCTGTTCTGTAAGCTGTGAGGAAGCAAAAATGTGGACTGTCTGAGTCCCTGATGACTGGGTTGAGCAATGCTGTTATAAAGACTGGTTGAATGACTACAATGTGGATGAAGATTTCCATGATCACGTAAGGCTGTTTCCTGCTGATATTTGTGCATGTGTGTGCTTGTCTGTGTGCAATGGTGGGCAAAACCTTGGGAGGATTGTAATTGTTTATTTCTGAATCATCTGCTAATTGTCAGCTTCTCCAGGAGCTAATTTGGGCTGCTGGTTCCCCTGCTTACCTGATCAGGAAGCCATTTACATGCAGTGGCTACCTGACTTCGCCTGGGAGTGATGCTCACTTCCGCTGCTGGGAATGTTTGCCATGGCAACATGCTGTTAGAATATCACACGTTGAGATTGGTGTGATCCTCGAATTAGCCCTGTAAATGGCTTTGAATTAAATGTCTTCCATCAATGTTTGCCGTTACAATTTTACTTTGTTGAATTTTGTTTGTTGCTGGGGGGATGGAAGAGGCTGGTGTGGGGAATGTGACCAAAATGACCTTGAAAATGGAAGGTGGTGCCTCTGTCACTTGTGGCTTCTGGAGGCAGATGGCTCCTGTTTGTTAGCTTTCTTTTACCTACCTGAAGTCTGGCTTTTCTGAGGTTTTCAGCACAGTGTGACCAGGAAAGGCTGGAGTGGTTAAATGCTGCCTTTAGGGAGAAAGAAGGTTGTGTGTTGTGACCTTTGTGAGCTGCCATAATTGAAGTTGGCAGTGCATTATGGGAAAGTGAGTCTGCATGCATGTTAGACGTGTGCAAGATGGCAGCAAGCACTATCAAGCTGTGTATATCGTTCTAATGAAGGATGTCTCCCTAACTTGGAATCTGTTAGTATCAGAGGTGTAATGGTCAAACTCAGAGGGTATACGGTTTGTTCACCTATCCAATGTATAGGATAGCCCCCCAGGGACCTGGTAGAAGGTTCATTTGCATGTAGGAAGCCTGCAAATGAAGGTTCTTCAGTCGTCTGTCTGAACAGGACGGCCTCTGTTTAAAGCAGTTATTTATTGATCTGCGGCTGTCATGGACAAACAGTCCATGTACTAAACTTCAGTACTAAACTGTTAGATCAGGTTTTGTCCCTCAGACTCATTAGTCTATAAACTTCGTGGGGCAAGTAAAGCTAGGACTGTGGCCTCGGTGTCCTGGATCTGAAACAAACGGTCCTTTCATCAGTAATCTGATGTGAGGTTGATGGCTTTCACAGAGGGTTTGATGCTGAAGATGACATGCAGGAGAGCAGAGTAATCAGATTCTCTTTTTTGTTTTAACCTGAAGAAGGATTTGTGGTATGGCTTTTTGATATTTGTAGTATGGCTTTTATATGAATGACAAATTTGGATGGTACGATGTGGCCCTCGGCTATGCTTTTATGGGGAATTTATTTTGTTTAGGGGGCATGATTGAAAGAGGACATCACAGCTCTTTTGGTTGCTGTCTGATTTGTCTCTGAAATAGAAGAGAGCTTTGGACCCTAGCAGAGTGAAGAGTGTGAACCCTGTAAAATACTGCGTGTTGGCTTTGATCTGCTTTTTCTTACATGTTCATAAGCAGCCCTTGGGTGCAAGGCCAGCCTTTGAATGTGAAATGGGTTTTGAGATGGAAATACTGCAAAGAATGATTTTGTAGGATAAGCAATGATCAGAACCCCCAACCCTCTTCAGGACCACTGCCTTAAGGTGGCCTGGTTGAATGTCCTGCTCATGTAGAGATTTTTCAAGCACATGGCATGATAAACACAAAAAAGCTTTTCCCTGCTTTTTCCAAATATCAATGGTTTAATATGATTGTCAGTCTTGAGACTTGGTCCACGAGAATGATTCCTAGAGTTAGTGGGCTCATGCTTTGGTTACTATATCAAAGCCTTCCTGAGATTCAGTCTTCAGGTTACAAAGATGTCCTTAACTCTGAGATTCCCAAACCGGACGTGCAGCCGGTCCATGTTTTTCTCCCTCCAAGCTCCCTATCAGACAGTCCATATTTTTGCTTCAAGCAAAATGTGAATTGTCTGTTGGTTCCAGAGGACTGGATTGGGAAACAATGCCTTAACCACTGCACCGCCACCTGCCCCCAAGGAGTGCTGTTAAGTCTTCTGGTTCATGTGTTGCTTCAGTCAGGATGGTTCTATGATCCCTTTGTGAGATCATGGCTTTGAGGTAGGTCTCATAATAGACATGAGATACCAAAAACCAAATGTTGAAACACACAATTTAATTTTCTGGTATTATTTCAAAATATCTGACTTGCAAGGTCTTCCAGGCACTTGTATAGATTACAATTCCTATCAGTACCAGTGTGTCATTAAGAACAGCTACACTCTCCCAACATGAGGCTTTGATTTAAATGAAATTATAAAGCTGGCTTCAAAAATGTCTTTTCCCTACTGAGTGTGACCCAGATATTTTTCCACTTCAAATCATATCCCTTTCGGTTTCAAAAAACAAAAAGTCCCTTCATAAAAACGTTGGAGGAACCTTCTTCCAAAAGGCCACCAAATTCATCCCAAGAAAACTATTTTCTGAAGTGACCACAATCAAAATGTGTATTCTTTTTATGATTTTGTCTTCATCTGTAAGATTTTAGCTTATAATGGTAGCCTGCCCTCAGTAATGTTCCCAGATCTCTGATGCACATTGCATTATGAATTATTTCATATTGGTGTGTGAGTCCCTGAGCCCTTTAAGTGCTCTTGAAGGTAGTAAAAACTACCCGACACCCCCCCACCCCCCCAGCTCTGTTCAATGTGCTTCCCGGGGGGGGGGGGTCGGTAGCGGAAGAGAGTATAGCAGGAGGGTAACACAAGTGGATTTCTGTTACTTCTATCTGCACCTGCCCCTGTGCCCCCAGCTGCATACAGAATAGTTGGGCTCTTATCCCCCCCCCCCCCCCCCCCCCCCCCCCCCCCCACC
>JAODJU010000001.1:30996921-31019309 GCA_026776725.1 Gnathonemus echidnorhynchus
GTCAGCAGAAGGTTAGGGCTAACGCTAACACCAGTATCGGTCAGCAGAAGGTTAGGGCTAACGCTAACACCAGTATCGGTCAGCAGAAGGTTAGGGCTAACGCTAACACCAGTATCGGTCAGCAGAAGGTTAGGGCTAACGCTAACACCAGTATCAGTCAGCAAAAGGTTAGGCTTAACTCCAACACCAATGTCAGTCAGCAAAAGGTTAGGGTTAGGGTTGTGCCGCTTCTGTGGAATCTGATGTGCTTATGAATGTTTATGTTGAAAGCAGGAGCCGCTGATCCTGAACTGTTCTGGTTAGACCTGTTGAAAGTCTTTTATCTGTTGGGCTGGACCTTTTGGCAGTCAGTGTATGTAGTGGCTCCAGTGATGCGCACGTAGACATCGCTCGCTTCGGCAGTGCTGGAGCCAATCCCAGGCGAAAAAAATCTGCTCATGCTGGTAGCTCAGATAAAGCGTCGGTTGCCCTCTACTAGCGACAAAAGCTCAGGGACAGAGCATCAGCGATGTCTGGAGATTGCAAAGAATACAACTGTATACAGTCTTCCAAAACATAAACTGGAAGCACAGACAAAGAGCTGCCATTCTGGCTTATGCAGAATGGAGGCCTAATTTGCTATTGTTCTCCCAAGAAAATTGGCCATTACTGCTGACTACTCATCATAGATTGCGTTTCAAAAAGATGGGGCTGTTTTGACACCGTTTTCAGGTTGAGCTGAAGAGCAGCTGGAGCAGATCCAGCCTCTGCAGAGCGTTCAGGTCCATGGTGAGCCGGATGACTGCGGGCTGCAGCAGTAACCTGTTTGATTAATCAGCTCCTCCGCAGCATGTCAGACGGCGGATTGCATAACAGCAAGTAGACAAGGCCTCCCTTTGAGGAGGCGCGGGAGCGCCGGCTGCGTTTACATACTTCTGCATCAGTCCACTGTATCACATGGCTTGTGAACGCCAAACCTCGGTTTCACCACCCTCCCCCAAGAGAACCTTTTAATCTCTGTGTCCCACAGCACATCTGAAAGCCGAGGTAAGAGATGTAGAGATCTGAGAGGAGCAGACTTTGAATCAGTCTGATATGGGATAAGTTTAGCATCAAACAGGACAGCATCTCAGCAGAACCCACAGCTCCTCGTCATCCTCATCTGCAGCTTCGCAAACCCCAGTGTTGGGACTTCAACCACTATTGTGTGGCAAACTAACATTTCCACACTCATGAAACTGAAACTGATAGACTATGCTGCCAAAAGTATTGAGACACTCCTCCAAATCATTGAATTCAGGTGTTCCAATCACTTCCATGGCCACAGGTGTATATAATCAAGCACCTAGGCATGCAGACTGCTTCTACAAATATTTGCGAAAGAATGGGTCGCTCTCAGGAGCTGAGCGAATTCAAGCATGGTACTGTGATAGGATGCCACCTGTGCAATAAGTCCATTTGTGAAATTTTCTCACTGCTAAATTTTCCACGGTCAACTGTTAGTGGTATTATAACAAAGTGGAAGCAATTGGGAACAGCAGCAACTCAGCCATGAAGTTGCAGGCCACGTAAAATCACAGAGCGGGGACAACGCATGCTGAGGCACACAGTGTGCAGAAGTCGCCAACTGTCCACAGAGTCAATAGCTACAGACCTCCAAACTTCGTAGGGCCTTCAGATTAGCTCAAGAACAGGGCGTAGAGAACTTCATGGAATGGGTTTCCATGGCCGAGCAGCTGCATCCAAGCCTTACATCACCAAGCGTAATGCAAAGCGTCGGATGCAGTGGTGTGAAGCATGCCACCACTGGACTGTAGAGCAGTGGAGACATGTTCTCTGGAGTGATTAATCACGCTTCTCTGTCTGGCAATCCGTTGGATGAGTCTGGGTTTGGCAGTTGTTTCTCAGGGGTTGGGCTTGACCCTTTAATTCCAGTGAAAGGAACACTTAATGCTGCAGGATTCAAAGCCATTTTGGACAATTTCATGTTCTCAACTTTGTGGGAACATTTTAGGGATGACCCCTTCCTGATCCAGTGTGCCCACCAGTGCACAAAGTAAGGTCCATAAACACATGGATGAGGGAGTTTGGTGTGGAGGAATTTGACTGGCCTGCACAGACCCCTGACCTCAACCCGATAGAATACCTTTGGGATGAATTAGAGTGGAGACCACGAACCAGGCCTTCTCATCCAACATCAGTGCCTAATCTCACAAATGCTCTCCTGGAGAAATGGTCAAAAAATCCCATAAACACATCCATAAACCTTGTGGACAGCCTTCCCAGAAGATTTGAAGCAGTTATAGCTGCAAAGGGTGGGCCAACTCTATATTAAAACCTATGTATTAAGAATGGGATGTCATTAAAGTGAATGTGTGTGTAAAGGCAGGTGTCCCAATAATTTTGGCAATATAGTGTGCTTAAATTTAGGGCTGTTGATAGAGGCAGAAGCCTGACCCCAAAAACATGGCCCACTCTCACACTGAGGGGCGACCCCACACCGCCTCAAACACCCACACCAGCACCTTCCAGCAGGAGACAACAGTGATCCCATTGGATGCCTGACATATCGCCCTCTTATCCAGGCCTTTGAAGATGTCGGCATCTGTGCCAATAAGCTCTTTTATCAGCATAGAATCACCATGACAGAAATGTCAAGACAGGAAACAGAATCCCTTCATATTAGAAAATTTTCAACCTTTAGTTTGATTCTTCATGACCTGTTCAAAAATGCACATTCTTTTAGCAAATTCATGTGTAAACCGTTAAAATGTGGCCAGAAATCTGTTGTACAGAATTAATTCAACATAAAATACATGATATACATCAGCCTGGTTTTTATCTGACATAGTAAAATTTCAGCTCATTACATTCGTGTGTACAGTCACTGCCGGTTAACTTCTGTGGTTTCCGAGTCCTGGGAGCGATCTCTGATAAACGCTGCATGCTCCACCCTGCCTCCATATGTTGGTCCTCTTTGGCATGATGCAAAAACACAGGGCAGCTAAATTCCAGTAAACCGGGTCCTTCTGGAGCCAGTCATTTCAGAAGCTGCACTGCATCTTGACTGTCCTCTGTTTGTTTATTGTCATTCTCCTCAACACCTAAGCTTATGTGTTAGCTTAAAAAAGTGAAATGAAATGAGGGAGTGTTTAGCATCAAACGCTGCTCCTTAGAGGAACACCCAATGCCCCGTGCACGGTCAGAGGCCTTCGTGTCTCCATTAACACCTCATTTTGCCCCACAGACATAACAGTGCTCATGTTCTATGCTCTTCCAATGAACCGAATCGGCTGTCTGAAGGTGACTGCACAGGAGCAAAGAGTGTCATTAGAGACTCTCCTGCAGGTTAACTCAAAGTATGTTTGCACAGTCCCAACACACCTGTCTCTGTTCTCATTTTACACAAAGTACACCTGAACCCCAGCAGTTTGTATGTTTATGCGGAGGAGGGGGGCAAAAGGAAGGATCTTAATCACCCACACTTCCATGCAGATGGATATAGCACATGTTAAATTCACCTTGCTTTCCTTACCCAAACCCTAAACCCGAACTTTGACCCTAATGCTAACCTTGTCCATAATCCAGATCTCATTGTGGTATTCAAACAAAGCTCATTCTAATTTTAAGGGAATTACATTCCCTGGAATGCTCCCAATAACAGCCTTTATCCTGTTACCAGTCAGCACACAGTTTGCAGCAAAAATAAGTTGTTTAGCATCACCAAACTCCTGGCAGGAATATATCCTTTACTGGTTTACTAATCTGTGCTTTAAAGTGATGATTTCACGATGGGGATAGCTCTATACTGGATGGAGATTTTGTTTGGAGTAGTGAATGACACTGAGATCCTTCTACAGTGGAAAAGTGTTATAAGCAAATGTTATCCTAAGCAAAAGTTAAGTGCCTAGGATACTGATTTGCTTCAATAAGTGTCACTTTAAATGCTAAAGCAAACACCTGCAGCCTGATTTGTTACGGACGTGGGGCATGGTGCAGGCGGGGAAAGGAGGTGACGATCCACTAGCGGCTCTGAGACACAAGAGGGTTTATTATAGAAACTAGATACACAGGGGTAATGCTACAAACAAAAGAACCACGAGGGGTCAGAACTCTGGCGAGCGGTACACGGGACCGCAGACACTCTGGCACACGGGACCGCGGAAACTCCGGCCCGTGGGACCACGGAAACTCCGGCGTGGGACCACAGACGCTCTGCCAATCATAATGACTGACTAAAGAACTGAGCAGGGGCAGGCACTTAAATGCAAATGGCAGCAGGGCTAACGAGGGGCAAAGTGTTCAACATAACATCAGCGCAGGGAGAACAGGCAACCGGTGCAATAACTTATACTAATGAACACAAGACCAGGGAAACTCTAACAAACACTGAAACTAAGAAACACTAATCACACACTAGGAATTCAACACTTAGAAAATGTGGAACATAATAAAACAAGACACAAAAGAAACAACAATTAAGAGAAAAAGTAAGGCTGCTTCCTGGCCAGCCTTGAACCCAGGACCCCCTCTGTGCTACACACCCAACACACTGCACCATGTGGCAGTTTGTGGAACCATAATAACACACTACAGCCATAGACAACGAGAGAACACAGGGGATGGACAGGGACTGCTGCAGGCCACACGGGGAAGACACAGCTGACCCTGACACCACACCTATTTCTGTAGAGGATCGATGTGTCACCTTATGATCACCGGTTCCTTAAGTCGCCCCCGATCTGGCAGCTCTCTGTTTGCTTCTCGCTGTCTTGTTCTGCTGTCTTCCCATTGCTGACTTGTCACCGCCAATTCTCATAGTTTCAGTATTGCAGTAACAGGCTGGTTCATTTAAACCATAATGTCTTTGTCTACGTTTTTGTCTGGTCTGAATGATAAAATCACTTAATCTCACTTTAAACCGCAGCCCCCAGCCACCCCAACCCCTGCTGTTTGTTTCATCGCTTTTTGTGTGACGACAAAAGACCCACCGTTGACAAGTTGGTTGTGTTTTGTATTTTATGCTACACTGACTCTTTACAGTTTTGTTCCAGTCACTCACTCTGATAAAAACCTACAGTCGTGGCTCTTGATTTGGGTGATATTATCAGTGGACGAGTTTACTGCTCAATATTGTTTTAATATACATAAACAGTTATCCTGTTGGATTGAAAGATGAAGTTAGCTCTTTAAGGGACACTCAGTCGCTTGAGAGATTCCGTCCTGTTTCTTTTCCTTGTTTTTGTTGTGTTGCTTCATTATCACCACATTTTCTCAGCACTCATGCATAAACCAAATAATTATGCAGATTTACTAATTTCTCTCATACAGAATTAATGCTGAAAAAAGACCCACAGAACTGTCTTTATTATAGACATTTTAATTCATACTTTATTAAGGCTGCTTAAAAGTAATACATCTGCAAACGTGGAGTGGTTGGGATTTCAGTTTAATTCTAAGAGCGAATGAACACACACACACACACATTCACACATATTCACACACACACACACATTCACACATATTCACACATATTCACACTGCTACGTTCGCTGCCCAAGCGGGAAGTGGAGAAGCAAAACCCGGGAAACGGGAATCCAAAAACGGGGTTTTATTGATGGAGACGGCAGCACAGGACAAACTTCAATGACCGGACTGGAGAAGACGGACTCAGACGCGGACTAAATACACAGGATAGGCAGAAATTAACAGGACACAGGTGATCACAATCGGGGCAGCACACGTAGATAATGAGGGGGCGTGGCACACACGAGGATCGGACGAGCTGGTCATGACACACACATACACACACACACACACAGGTTTACAATCATATCATTGAGGGGATTGTCCTTTCATTTCTACAGTCAAAAACCCTAATCCCAACAATGACACCCGTAACCCCCACCCAGCCCTAACCTTAACCATAAGTAACCAAATGAAATACATGACTTTTGGATGTTTTATTTTTTTTTATGCAGGCACAGATTTTTATTAAACTGGGTTTTCTATTGTGGGGACTGAAAAAAAAATTCCCCACCTGGTCCCCACAATGTAATATATCTTCCTGAGACCCAAGGGAAAAAGTGTCCTTCAATTTTAGGTTATTTGTCTTTGGAGGAAATAAGAAATCTACAATTTAGATTTTTCCAAATTTATTTTTATTTTTAATATCACAGTGTGTCCTCTTTAGTGTACAACACTAATAAATATGTTTCCTAACATCATACAAAAGATAGATGCAAAAATAAAATGTCCACTACAATGAACATAAATGAATGGGTGGGGTTTCAGGAGGATATACATGCCCCACACACATTCCAGATCCTGAGAATATTGTCTATTTGGGAGGTAAAGCATCAGCATGCAGAAAAGCTGAGAGCCCTGGAGCCTGACTCCGTCTGATCAGCACGCAGCGAAGCTGAGAGACCTGGAGCCTGACCCGGTCTGATCAGCGCGCAGCGAAGCTGAGAGACCTGGAGCCTGACCCGGTCTGATCAGCGCGCAGCGAAGCTGAGAGCCCTGGAGTCTGAATCCGTCTGTGATTCTGGCCACATAGAGTCAGGTCACTGAGCACAGGGCCAGATTAATAAGTGCCCCTGGGCAACCACATACATGACGTCATGTCAGAAAGAAACTGAGCTCACTGGTGGTTCACTAAGTTCAGAAATGCATTGAACATAGGGAAAACATCACATAGGCTTTTCAGTGAGTGCCATGTTAAAAGAACAATATACAGTCATATTAATATATTGGATAAATTAGATTCAATTGCATTAACTTGTTCATGAATGGTGCCCCTGGGCATGTGCCCCAATGCTCACATGATTAATCTGGGCCAGCTGAGTGGGAGGCAGCTCTTTACTGGCCGCTGATCTGGGTTTCTGCTGATCTGACTCCTCATATGCTCAGTACAGGCCGGCCTGGGTGTCTGGCCGCATGCAGGCAGGTCGTTCAGCGGGTGGCCACTGATCTGCATTTCTGCTGATCTGCTAGGTCTGTTAGAGTCAGTGACACTGCCAGAGAAACACAGACTCATATGTGTGGGGAGCCTCCTTCTGTCCTTCTGTCAGTGAATTAATTCATTCATACTATCATGGGTGTAAATTATGGGGGATGGGGGATGATTGTAACCCCCCAATAATCAATCTTGTGTAGACCTCTGGAATTTTCCATAGATATGTGGCCATACAGCCCACAGGATATGCATGCATGTAAAAGGAGGCCAGACGCATTCATTTATGCTTTGATCTTCTTCTGCTTGTGTTTTTTCACTTTCTGTTTTGCTTAATTAGTCTAATAGAATTTTTATATATTTGCAAACTGCTTGCATAACCTGTATGTTTTCTTGCGCAGGTGTTACGGTTCCTGTAACTGAATGATATGTAAGGAAAATTACTGAAGAGCAACATCTTTGGTTATGAATACTGTGTCTTGACAGGGACTTCCGCACTGAGGATAGGATTTCACTCACATGGGCTCCGTTTCTCTTGATTTACCTTAATGCCACATGACTGGAGTGTTTGAGAGCTTTGAGGCAGAAAAAAGTATCACCTGCGTTTAATGATGCGTCCTTAGAGCAGCATACCTGAGATTCTGCTTTTGGTTCACAGGTCAGAGCAAACCAGTGGAGTTCATCCTCAGAAACACAGAACTGGCTTCATCTGTCCCCAGCTTCACTCTGTTTTTTTCCTTCGACATGCCACTTCAAGCTCTTCCAACACTTCTGTTAAAATCTCCGAATAAACAAAACGTCTTCGGTAATGTTTTAAATACTGTTGTCTGGTTTATAAACGGCAGTCGCCTTTCAGCCTCATTTTCCTCAGCTAAATGCAGGTGATTGCTTGCAACATGTGTAAGGAGCATGTATTTACGACGAAATTGTGATTGCATATAACAGACGTGTGGAGCATTTATTTACCAGCTCACCTAAATTGTAATTACGTGTGACAAACGTGTGGAGCGTGCTGAACCCCTGCATGCAGATCATGCTCAGCAGAGACCTGGTTGAATCCAGACTGTCCAGCGTCTTTCCATTATAGAAATGCCATTTCTCTGTAATCGCTCGAGCGTGCTCATTAGCAGAGCATTTCAAAGAGCCTTTCCCTGCCTCTTCGTGTCGTCCTTTTTCCTCCCGGCCCACTGCCTTTGGCTGGGAAGCCGGGGATGCAAGGACCTGCCCTCAACCTTCACCCTCGAGCTTCCCGTTCAGACCCGCTAATGAGCAGCTCTCCTTCCCAGACACCTGGGGCCCCGGCACGTCCCTCACCTCCCCAGCGGAGAGGGACACACACCCCCTCATGCTCTGCGCCATCCTCTGCTGCTTAATGGCAGCTTTTGGAGGGTCTCTTGAGGAATGGTGGTCCTGAAAGTCGGCACTGGATCCATTAGTGTGGCTCCTCCATTTCAATCACATGACAATACACCACGGTGCATCATAATCATCATAAGGGAGACTGCAGGCGGAGTGACAGCCAGCCTAAGACATCTATTTCTGCTTAAATACTGTATATATGTCTGTATACAAGAAAGGGCCATGGACAGTTGACAGGGCAGAGGCTGATTCAGGGCATTTTCAGTGGGAATAAATGACTGGATCATAGTGACAGGAGGTACATGAGAGTCATTGGAGAGAAAGAGGGACAAGATACATGTCAGAGTCAGTGGAGAGAGAGAGAGTGGCACAGAGAGTCAAATGAGAGTCAGTGGAGAGAGAGAGTGACATAGAGAGTCAGATGAGAGTCAGTGGGGAGAGAGGGACACAGAGAGAGAGATGCGATTTAGAGGAGAGAGAGAGGGGACAGACGGGTACCTCTAACTGCCCCGATAAATGATCAACAGGTCATGGAAAGTTTCTGACTTGAGTAGAAGACACCTAGCTGAAGTCTCACTGTTACTTTATATTTATATTTATATTAACTTGTTTACCTGTAATTATACAGAAAAATGTGAAATTTAAACCAAAACTCGTGCATCCAGTAGTTATGGAAGGGGAATTTTGCATCTTGGAGGTGAAATGACTTTGAAGTCATATGAGGGTGGAGAGATTGTTGTGCTTCTGCTTTAAAGTTTGTTGTGATTGTGGGTAAAAATTATGAAGAAAGGCATCAAGTTATGAGGGCAGAGGAGAAATATGAGGGCCCTGCAGTTTGCAACCCTTTGCTTATGCAATCTGCAGGCAAAAACTCTAAGAGCATTAAGGAATACAATCCCCATTCCTGTTTCTCTGTTATCCAGACTGATGGAACATTAGCAGAAATGGGGTAAAAAAGAGCATAGTGTTACATTTCGGGAAAATAATTTGTAGGTGTATGAAAATGGGTGAATGTAGTGTATTTAGATCTGTATTTATAATGGAGATTCAAATTGATACACAAACCCCAGAAACCATCACATGACTACTAGGTACATCTAAAGACATGTCCACTGATTTGTTTGCTTGGACAGCAAGTCTCCTTTACTAATTTTTCTCACCATCTAGGTGACTTTTAACTCAACCCTGTGTGTGACTCCAAGCCATGGCACAATGAAATCAGTGATCAGTAATTTCCCAACCACGTTCTACATGCTTTTGGAAAAGTTGATGACACATTTCTTTGAAACATGGACGTCAGAGATACCATCAAAGACTCATTCTACTGGTATGTTTCTGGAGAAAAGCACTCACTTTACCTGTCGGGGCAACTAACAATGTTTACGCAGTGATGAGATTAAAAAGTTAAAAAGTCAATGTTTAAAAATAAGGTTTAACTAGTCAAATTAAAGGGGACTGAATCAGACATGAATCTGATTAGTGTCATGTAAACTGAAGTAGGACCACAGCCGCATGTTTGAATCACACCTCTGAGCGTCAATACAACTTCAGCTTGCTGGTTTTTTGCTGGGTTCTCCTCAGTTCTGAGTGGTTCCCTGGTTCCCTCCCACAGTCCAAAGACTTCATTTATGCCATTAATCAGTGAGATGCCTGTCACCTCTTCCCCAGTCCACAGCACACTTTGTTGGGTTAGATTAGTCAATTTGCTTCTTATAGAGATTCTTTCTGAGAATACAATACTGTTAGGAAATTCAAGAGGCTTGAAGTTATGCTGTTTTATAATATTATTTATTAAAATAAATGACATTTATTCTGTCCAATGATATCAATGTCAGACACACACTACTGAAAATCAGCTGGTTTCATCATCACTGAATGCTATTTCTTTATAAAAACAAAACACATTTTTTGCTGCAGTGCTGTAATTCAGAACATTATTCACAAGTACAATAAAAAGATGAGATTGTAATGACCAAGTTTTAATTTAAAATGATAAAAGTCGTCCATTTACATATTCATTTTAAATGAAAATATGATGCGTGCGATAAAACTACAGCCCAGAGACGTTTATAGTTGAAATGTATAAATAACACAGTATTTCTCCAAAAGGCAGATGATTGTGAAACTATTGAAAATGGGTGGCTGCAAACACAGCCCATGACCAAGTGAGAAAGTCAGAAGTCGCCCCCCTCGTATCTGAAGGGGTGCGACACGCGCTCCGGGTAGCCGCTGGAGGTGTAGCTCCCATAGCGGTAACTCTCCAGACTTTCCCCTTTCTCGGGTTTGGGAGGGATCGACTCCTGCTGATACGTCAAAGCTGATTTGATGACCCCAGAATCTTCCGGAAGCTTCAGGTCAGGGTAGGAGCTGGACGAATTGCCCTCCAGCAAAGAGTTGCAGCTGGGCAAGCCCTTGACATCATAGAGGCTGTCGCCGTACTTCACCACGGCTGGTTTGCACGGCTGGTACGACACCTTGGTGGTGGTGGTGATTATGGTCTGGAGGCCGGGGGGGCTGGCAGCTGTGGGTCCCGCGTACCTGCACGGGTATTCGCTGTTGTAGTAGTGCTGGTTGGAGTTGGTGCCAATCTGCCCGTAGTCGGCCCGCTCGCTGTAGCCCCCCTTGCCAGCGACCTGCTTCCAGCCACGGTGCTTTCCGGAAGCATCATAGCCACGCTCGTGGATCCCCAGGGGGCTGGTGCTGAGCTGCGGCCCGCCCAGACTCATGCAGGTCTTACTGGGGTCCACCTCGGGTGGCGGGCTGCCACGGTCCTTGTAAAGCGCTGTGTAGGGGCCCGGGCCCAGGTACCCGGGCACAGTGAAGTCGTAGCCGCATGGCGGTCGTGTGACATACAGTCGTGGGTTAGCAGCCTTCTGCAGTGAAGCCGCGTCACCAGCGGCACCAGGAGAGTCAAAGGGAAACTTATAGGGTTCAGGGTTCTGGAAGGAGTAGTGCTGTGGCTGGATCGGGAAATTAGACTCGGTGATGATGCTGAAGCGGTCTGGGCCATCCATGCAGGACAGGTGGTGCAGGCCGGGGAAAGGTCCACCTGGGTCATGGTACCTCCCGCTCTGTTAAAGAAGTGAGACAGTGTTCAGGGTTAGAGTTAGGGTTAGGGTTAGGTTCAGGGGTAGGGTTAGTGAGTTAGAGTTAGGTTCAGGGCAGGCTCTTACTTCTGGCTCTATTAGTCGTCGCTTCTGAGGGAAATGCGGCGAGGAGATGCGTTTCTTCACTGCGCTCCTCCTGGCCTCTGTCTCTGACTTTGTCTCAGGTCTCAGGTGGTCATGAACTCCTTTAGCCTGCATCGGCATGAAATTCCACCTTTTTAAATTCATGTTATTCATGCTTCTCATGCATGTTTCATTTAGAACAGAGAGTATTATTTCCTTTGACATACATAGATATTTAAACACAAAGATAACGAGACAGGCACACATGATAGATAGATAGATAGATAGATAGATAGACAGACAGACAGACAGACAGACAGACAGACAGACAGACCTGAAAAAATATGGACTTTCCATCAACTCTCCAAAAATTGGTCACTGGATATCCACTGTGACCACGACAAGGTATCAGCTCCAGAGCAGAGTTGCAGTTGGGACAAAGCTTCTCTGGAAAATGCAGAGGACAATAGATCAACTTTACAGAAGAGTATATAATGATAAAAGGCATCATCACTGATCAAGCCCAGGTGATTTGAAATGATATCACTTGTATTGTAATCCAGAGTAGCTCATTTTAGAAGTTATGCTTCATCTTTGCTGTGGTTGGACTTGTAACTTCATCTCTAGTTTTTTGTTGGAATGTCCGTAATATTTACAATCCAAATTTTACATGTGTTTTAATATATTTTAAATGAGTTTTAGTTTTACAGAACACTTATTTTCAGTTCTTTCTTATATTTACATAAGAGCAATTTCCTTGCCTAATAAATCAGGATTTTCAGCCATAATTTAAATGTAATGAGTAAAAAAGTTTGGTGCCAGATAGAAAACGTTTGCAGGAATGAACTCACTGCCTTAGATGCAGCGAGACATTTGCCATATAGGCCTAACTACCCTCACATATTGCATTAATTCTCATTTCCTTAAATACAATATGCTAAGAATTAGTTTGCCTGCAGTGTTGTTATTTTCTGATATGTGTTTATTGATATTTATTAGCTACTGCACTCATCTTCTTTCATTTCTTGAATTTATTTTGCTGGGTGGTCTCCGAGAAGCACGCACGTAAGCATTACACTGCATCATGATCACGCAACAATAAATACTAGACGGAGTTTAAGCTTGTGAGGAAAATGGGTATTTAAAGTAAAATCTAATCGGCTAAATACGAAAATTGTAGAGGTTAAAACTGGAGTACCCTAAATATCACTGTGTCTTTTGCATAACGCGTATATAGCGCTTAGCAGCACTGCTTTATCTGAACACTTTAATCAAATGCGGAATGCCGATTGATTAACTAGAGCAACCCGTCTTTGGCACAGCCTGCTGTGTATCACCAATATCACACGTGCAATGATGTTTAAAATATAAAAAAACAGCATTATACTGCATTCATTGTTCCTAAAGTGTGAAATACTAGATATCATTAGTTTTATCAAAATTTGCTTTTATCTCTAAGTTTTTCTTCCAATGTACTGTTTGGGCACTTATCTGAACAAAGTTAATTTATTTTACACGTATGTACACGATACATATTGATGTGCTTTCAATTTTTGAGCGGTAGAGAACGTCAGGTAAACGAAATTCAGTTTATCGTGTAAACCAGGGGTGGGCAATTTTATCCGCAAAGGGCCGGTGTGTGTGCGGGTTTTCGCTGCAACTCCCTAATTAGATTACTAATAAGAGGACTGATTGGCTGAAGAGTCCTCACACCTGGGCAGCTGAACTAAAGGTTATCCCAAAATCCTGCATACATACTGGCCCTTTGAGGATAAAATTGCTCACCCCTGGAGTAGACTATTAGCATTTTGAAACTGAGAAACATTGAAAATTGCAAGCCACACAGGAGTAGGCTGTAATTAATTAGTTAATTATAACGAATCAGTACATGTTTAAAAGGCCTTTCGCGCTCTTCATTAAGGAAAGAACTGTAGTTCAATTCTGCTCTGGAATAACTTAATTATGGAGGGATACGTGTTTCTATTTATCGTGCAAAATGTTTTATTCATGCAAATTTGAGTGAATATGGGCCTATTTGTTTCTTTTTATAAGTAGCTGTATGGTGTTTTGACATGACGAACTACTGAATGACCATGGATGTAAATAGTTAGTTCAGCTGGCCTCGGTTTTATTAGTTAACCGAATCCGAAATGTGTAATTCGAGGTCAAAGCAGCGTAGCTACGGAAACGCTTTTTTGTTATTGTAGTTTTACTTAACTTTTCAGCTTCTCTCCGCTCTTCTATTGCATGAACTTGTTCTGTAGTTGCGCGGTTCAGCTAATCGAGACGACTCTGGGCGAAGTAAATTTCTTTTTGTGTTTTGTTGGTTGTCCATTATTGTGAGAGTCAGATGTCATTGCGCTGGTGCTAATGTGTGTACCTGTGTGAGCGACACTGAGTGATAAATGATGTATATGTATGTAACACGATGCAGTCGCTCGTGGACGGTAGACACGGGGTGGAGTGTCACGCTGATGTGTCACTTATGTAAGAGCATAGGGAGTCAGTTCTGGACTGGAATTAAAAATCGGCCCCGGACGTTTGTACGTACAGGCCCACCACACAAGGATAAGCCAATTTTCAACAAAATTACCTGAATGTTTGGGGTTGGAGGGGTCATGAACAATTTTACCAGTCCAGCCCTGCGCTGGATCACATGTTGGTGACTGACTTGTCCTTATACTGGAAACTTTGTTTTGGTTTACAGACTATTGCGCAATTCCCTCCGGGTTTGTGAATATAGACTTCCGTTTTATGTTGTGGTGGAAATTGTTCGATTTAGCCAGTTCCCATTAAATCAGCCAAGATTCACTGGGTGTGTCCCCCACGCTTAATATCCTTATCTCAACGTCGGGGAGGCTTACGCACTTTCACGAAAAATCATGAGAAAATCGCAAACATTGAGACGTTCATTTTCAAACTGTCTAATTTTATATGCCTATATTTTAAGTTGACTGTTCACCAGTTACCATGTTAAGCGTATGTCTAAATTATTACTGTATAAATGACTGATTCGATATTCTATTGCATATTGCTGCATTATTTTATTGGCTAAACTTATCGTAAAGTCTATATTTATCAATTATAAAGCAATACATTGGATATACAAGCCTGTAATAAGATTTCTAAGTATCCTAGTAAAGCAAATAAAATCGATCTGGGTCACAAAGGCATAGCGAGTGATAGATCTTACTTTGCTGTTTCTGCCGAGCCTTGTCGCAGATAGCGGGCCGGAGCTGCAGCTTGGTGCCGTCCGGCAGCGTGCAGCTCCGGCTGCAGACCACCACCCCCAGGCAGGACTTCTTGAGGATCTGGCAGTTGTGGTTGTTGGTGTTGCGCATGGCCCAACCGCTCAGGTGCCGCTGCGCGTTCTTGTCTTCACCGCTGTAGATATAGCGGACGTAGCCTTCCGTCCATTCCTGGAAAGTGTCATACTGCTTGATGTCCTGGAGGGAAAATGGGTGCAAATACATTAATGATTACAAACAGCGGCCATATTTGTGATTTAATGTAATTAGGGAGAAAATGTAAGCATTAAGTAAAGCAGAATTGTATGAAAATGATCCATCCGTTTTCCCCAGTTAATTATCTAGGAGACTGTAACTTTACTACAGTTTTTGACAACGAGCGAATAATGCCCATGTGATCGCATACTTTATGCGAGTTACATTTCTAAGTAACGCTGTAGGCGAAGCAAATATGTTCAGCGCGTAAACATTTCTAATAAAGCATATGAATTATTTACATAAGTTGGATGAAGTAAGTCTTCCACGGCTATTAACCGTGGCAAATAGACAGCTCGCAAAAAGTGTCGGTAGGCAGCATACCTGAGGCAGCCGAGGGTCGTTGATATCCCAGGTTAATTTCATCCCCAATGAACAGACACAATCTGAGTCTTCAAACTGTTCTGACGATTTTGACATGACGGAACTGGTGAGGAAATAATAGTAAACTATCAATCGAAAAACCTCATAAATGCATGTCCGTGTTCAATAGTCTTATTTTTCATCACAGAACGGAGGCTTGAAGGTATTTATATTTAATCTAAGCACGATATCCGTCAAATTTCATACTACTAAAAACACGAATGGCCATTCTGCCAGTGCGCTTTGCTTTGAGTTTGCAGGTGTTCGCGGGTCTCAGCCGCGCCCCCAAACAACCGGCAGCGTAATAAGCGCCGCCGAGCCCCTGCAGGTTCCTTTCAAGGAAGAGGGTGGACCTCTCCGCGTCAGTCCTCAGGTTAATCTCCTGAACATCTCACCTGATGGTCCTGCCCTTCTCTTGCCTACTGTCCACAGAAATGCTGCTCTCTGCTGTGTACGGAAAAAACGCCAGTTTAGGCTGATTACGTTCTTGCTCATCAATCTTAAATTTTGGTTTTGTTCCCATTTAAATCAAATGCATCGTTATGTCTGGCTTAACAGCCACGAACATGCCAATATCGAATTCGTAGGTTTCTTTTTCCCCTTTCTCCTAGTGTGATATATTTTTGATGATGCTTGCATCTCATGATTAGGAAAAGGACAAAAACCGCACTCCGCCAGAAATTCCAGTTATTGTTCTGGCCACTCAGCTAAAATGAACGTAATCATATAACCAGCATTGTTAAGAGTTACAAAACAAGAATACCTTCTTCTGTAAATGAAAGGCCAGTCTGGAATATGTATATAAAACTGACTGTAAGTAAACCAAATTATGGAATCACACTTGGCACAGGCAAAGTCTCATGAACATAGTTTTATATAAACCCCCCAAATGTTTGACATCTTGATTGTAAATTGAAAGAAGTACACCATAGACAAAAATGTTTATTTATATAGTAAACATAAATTTGTGGGGCATTTTCCATATTAAATGTGTCCTCCATTTTTATTATGTCAATAATTCCTACTTTTCGTATAAATCATAAGCCTCTTTTCAGAGTGGATAACAAGATGTATAACATTTGACATTCCCACGAATACTCTACTGTCAGAAAAAAATGGTCTAGCCCTGGTACAGTTTTGTTCCGCAAGGTACAAGCATTAATATATCCCACATCCCTAATGGTACAAAAATGTTCCTCAGAGTCTGTACCTTACAAGGTACAACCTACAGCTAAAGTACAACAGGCAGACCCTCAAAGGTACAAATTGGTACTTTTTCTGACAGTGTATGTTCATATAAATTGTGTGCAGGATTATTAGGCAAGTCCTATTCCTGGAAATAATTTTTAGCAAAAGTTGGGAAATACTTATAAAAGTAAATTCAGAAATTATCTTTAGGTCCAAGAAAATATATTTAGAAAGAAGATGTTCTACATTAGTTTGTCACAAACAAAAATAAAAGAAAAACATTTTTCAGTGTGCACAATTATTAGGCAATCAGAAACTTTTAAAGCGAATTTCTCTCTCTTCACCATCAACAGAAAGAATAATGAAAAATTATCTTATTCAGTCTATATAAGGAATGATGAACTGATGACCATTCTATTCAGTCCACTTTAGCTGGCTTAATGTCCTGTATAGCCACTTCTCTACTCAATAACCACTATGAGCCTGTTGTCAATTGAACCAATCAAGTTTTTGATTTGATCACATCCTATATTATCTGAGGCAGCTAGGACTGCGTCCCAGATGCAGCTCTGAGAAGTGTGCTGTTTGCTGCCTTGCTAAATCTCTTACTTTAGTATGCCCAGTATTTCCCAATGGGGGTTATTGTCAGGCGATGAAGGGGAACAGTTCATAATTCCGTCACCGTTCATCTCTCTTGGCCAGTCTATGGAGTACTTTGATGCACAGTAAGGGGCATTGTCTTGCATGAATATCATAAAATTTTGAAAGATCCTGACTTTTTTGTATCAGTGTTTGAAGAAGGCATCTTCTCTCTCTCTCCCTCTCTCTCTCTCTCTCTATATATATATATATATATATATATATATATATAAAAGTTGGCAGGAGAACATGTAGTTAATTTTTACACCATCTGCAAGTTGCAAAATTCTGACAAGTTCGTCACTGATAATTGCAGCCTGCATCCTTACTCCTCTACCACCTCGTTGGTGCTTGACGGTGTCCATCCACTGGCCCATGCTTCTGCTCAGTCTCCAGACGTGTCCGTGCCCATTCTTGAGGCTTTAGCTTCTGTGCCTTACTGAGCCGAGGTTGTGTTTCAGCCTTTGTGACCTTATCGGTGTCACGCAGCACATTGCACTTGATACTTCTGGAGATTCTGTTCAGATTGCAGTTTTTGAAAAATGGTGGCATTTGATTCTGATGAGTTTCTGGAAGTCTCCCCTTTAATTTGACAGATATCTTAGGCAGTTAATTTGTGTCTTCTCTCTCCATGCTTCTTCCATCTTTGGCTGTTGGCCATGAAACACTCGATTGTATGGTGATCATGTTTTAGAAATTTGGCAGTTTAGATTGTTTTCTTTTTTCCCACTCTCTGTAAGGTCCTTTTTTGGCTCATTTTAATAGTAATAATAAATAATCCTTAATAATACTCCAAACATGAAGTACTCAGTTAAAATACTGTGCATGCTATATTTTTAAAAAGTCCATTCTTAATTAGAGATTAATCTGGACTGAAACTATTAAATTGGAAGAGCAGATATAGAAGCAAAATACACACTCGCCTAATAATTCTGCACGCGGGTTATGCGTGTGTGTGACTAACGTAAAATTAATTTAATAAAAATTTGAAAAAATATGGCTACATTATATGAAGATAAGATAAAAAAATCATCTTATCTTGTATTGCACATATATTTCACACGTATATATACATACGCGTACGTATATATGCGCAAAAATCATTTCACAATGCTTTCATAATGGTTAATTTTCAAAGCATTTTCAAAATTAATGTAAGTATGGATTGAATTTAAGCTTGTAATTATTCAGATTTTTTTTTTGTGTTCGCTATATTGTTTTCTGTAACCTAACTCCTATTTTCAACCGCGTCGGGTTAGTGATAAGATCGCTGATTTGTTACGTTCATCCTATGGGATGGTATAGGTATACCATTTCCTAAATCATTCCTTGAAAACTTATTATTTACATTATACTTCTATATTTCTATATTTTAAAAAATAAATGTGGAAATTAATAGAACATTTACAAAAATGACGAAATGTCATTTCATAAACAGAATTAGTAGTGTGACCAATTTTGGATTATCATATATACTAATCCAATATACATACATATTAAACACACACACACACGTGGTAGTTCAAAATGTATATGTATGTGTACGTGTATATATAGCCTACATAAATGTAGACAAAGTTATTCAAATTAATACACATTCGATCTTATTTTGTCAGAGTTAACCTTTTTTAAATTTAGTACAGTAAACACTGCCGTTTTAAAAATTATTTAGGTTAAATATTTTGTTAGAACTTCGTTTATTAAAAATCAACATGCTTGGCTGATTCAAACGCAGTCCGAGTTTGCGGCTTCTGCTCTAAGCGCTTCTTCTCTTATTTACATAATACTTTCCGGTTAGGTTTATTAACTGTCACTCTGTTTTGAGTAAATATGAAACAATTAGACAGCTTTGCATAAATTCGATAGCGATAAGCAGTTATCCCTAAAATCCAGTCGATGGTACGGGTCATTGTGGAACCATATAAACAAGCTTTACGCGATATTTTACTGTTATTTACCAAAGAAAAACCAGTTCAACCAAAGTGATGTTTTTACATCAATAACCACCTCGACTTTGCAAAAGTGTCTCGAATATAAACAAAAAAAAAATCAAACAATAATTCGTTTTTTCACTATAAAAATAAAATTCGTAATGATTTGCCGCTTAATGAATTTATTATTCAGATGGAGCACATTTTCTCATCTCTTGTGACACAGTATCTCTGTTGTACGACCGTAAGATAGGCCTAAGTGTCAGAAGCAGAGATAAATCATGCTGTACCTGACGGGTCACAATGCAGCCTGCATGGGTTAGACGCCAGCTTTTCTTTGAGTCACATGAAAGTGCAGTGTTGAGATTCACTCTACTGGAACCAGGACGTCTTTTGAGAATATTTTAAGGGCTGGCAAGCGCTGCTAAGACAGGAACAAAGTTAAGTTAACGGGTATACAGGTACCGCGCTACAGGCTGCCATGACAGCACATGCCGCATCAAAGTCGGTCGGGTTCACAGGTGACAGCTATCGGCCAAACAAATTACTTAGTGCAGAACCTGCCACGTTACCTGCATGGTCTATTAGTAAATTCCATGTAAAGCATAATACAAATGGCCCTTTCCATTACCCACAATTCCCACAAACAGCGATGTATTCAAAGTCTCACGGTAATCATTACAACGGTCGAGATGTGGATTGGAGTCGCGAAAATAACACGCTTTTACGCATAGTGTTCTTTAACAGATTATTAAAATTGCCACAGTCATTAATACATAACTCCTGAAAAGTATAAATAGGTAAAAGCAAAAGAAGGCAGAACAAAGAAAATGACCTATGTGGTGACGCATAATAAAGATCTGAATAAAAAAGATAGGCTATTCACTGTTTTGTATTATTCTGTCTTAACGATGTTGCAACATACCAACGTAAGTCGCTTTGGGGTGACTCTGTTGTGTAAAAATAAATTGAATTGAAAAGACAAAGAGCAAAAACCAATAAAATACAGACTATTAAAACGAATAAGGTACATCTGACCCTCCAAGTAACGTGTGTAAGGTGAGGTACAGCGATTCGGTGCCAGTCCGTAGAGGCTGCTAGCCGTTTCACCGGGTTTATATGGTTAGGGTTATAGTTAAAATCCTTAATAAACCCTTTGGTATCACAGATGTTAAAATGAGCGGGTGTAAGCCCCGACTATCACTTGGTTCTCTTGTGGTTGCTGTCCCGCATGTTATCACTATTAAATGAATGAATCCCACAGCTTTCACTGGCGTGTTTGCAGTCATCCTGTTATCACGGACTGTGTCCCAAAATACCCTAATAGACCTAATCCAACATTTTCAAACACAAGACAAGAAATCGACAGGAAATCAAATTTAATTAAAAGCAATGTAGTGTTATATCTGCATTCGCCGTTTATTAGACGAATAAACACGGGGAACGATCAGGGTGGGTGACACAGGTTTAAAGAGCAGCGACCCTTTTGGCTTCCTTGGGGTAACAGCGATGCAATCAGCGGTGGGATAAGTCAGCTAAAATCGCCCGAGGGCTTTCCCTTCGTTTACCTCCAAGAAAGAGGTATTTTTGACACTTCACCAAAGCGCTTATCGTATATCTACATTATGGCCATATTTAATGAAAAATGAACGGCGAGTACCATTAACTTTGCTGCTTGTTACCTTCTCTGAGCGTTTGCTCATTAGAATCACCTGTGATACTCGGACTTCGGAAGTCTCTCCAAAGCAGGATAAAGAAAGAAGTCATGGTTGTAAGTCAGTTTTAAATCTCGTTTACTGTCTTTTAACAGCATAAAATATGACGTTTGCATAGTGTCTGATATATTGACTGTGCGTTAGTTCATTGTACCGTACAGCGTTTCTCTGCCAGCTTAACACGGGGATACGATGTATTTTGTCTTTCTTGCTGTCTGTAAAAGGCGCTGCAAATGTCTTCAAACAGCTACAGAAAGTGGCTTTAAATGATGGCGTAGTGTTACATTCAGGCCAAGCTGATTAAATGATCCAGAGAGAAAGGTAGAAAACCCACGCATTTTAAATGCAAATAATAATTGTCTCATTTGAGTTCGAGGTCGTTTTAGAAGAAGCCTTCTTCACTAAAAATGCCGAAAGGATCAGTGACGCTTTTCTTGAAGAGCGAACCTCCAAGTCTTTGGTAAACCGGATGGATAAAGTAATTAGTGAGGTAAACGTTCTTTATTGGCTTTGTTTATAATGTTTACAGTCATTTAGCGGCACGAGGTTGTGAGTTGCTATTTTCATTAATTGTTATTTAAATCTTTTTAAAATGCATTCAAGGAGCTTGGCAGGAGTGAGTTCGCCAAGGTCTTTCTGTTTCTGAGAGCCATTGAAAACGTCTGTCAGAGCGATGAAGACCTCATTCAGTCCTTCATCCAGCATGGTCTTATCGTAAAGATAAGTGATACACACTAGTTTATTTAACACGTGACAGAATATGCAGCAAAAGCACATTTAAATAATGAAAAGGGTGATTTTAGGAGGCCTGACTGATGTTCTTTGTACTGCACATGTTGGCCTGGTTTGAAAGAGCTGTGGAGTTTTTGAAGGTGAAGGATCTACAGCACCAAAAAGCACTATCAAACTTAATTGAAGCATTCTACGACACCTCCATGGTGAGTGACCTGTGCTCTGCCCTTGGCGCCTCTGCTCCTCACAGTACCTATGAAAGCTGCGCTGCCTCTGTTGCCCTGCTGTGCTCGTCACATATCCTGTCTAACTTGCCCTTTTTCTTCCCTTAGAACATCTGTCGGATCAGCTTGCAAGGTTATTCTAATTTTCCTGCATTTCTCTCCCTTCATGTCATTAATGCAGGTGCTTTTTTCATACTCATTTCCTGTTCACTGTTTCTCGGCCTTGGTGTTTCAGGGAAGTCCCAGATCCACGACATCTTTGTGCTGCGATTCGGCGCGCTCGTCACAGACGATGACGTACAGTTTGACCTTCGTTTAGAGGTGAGGTCATTTTGATGTGACGGGATGTGAACGGTGCTTAAAATGTGACACCCTGTGTTCATAGAGTCATATGTCAGTAAGAAGGGGAGGTTCTGACAGGATTGGTTACTAATAGTGGAGGTGACTTTTTTCTGTCATGTTGTGCGTGGCCTTCTGTGTGCATTGGGGTACATTGGGGCACTGGATGCTACATTGTAGCATAGCATGCTGATAGCTGTGCATCAGCGTTGGCCAGAGGTGGACATTTCAGGTCCAGAAAGTAAAAATCCAGACCACATTTTTGTTTCAACCAACCAGTTGAGTACTCTG
>JAODJU010000001.1:31022219-31032427 GCA_026776725.1 Gnathonemus echidnorhynchus
TATTTACCTGAGAACTAGTGTGGCTCATCAGAAGCCAGGTAGGATAGAAAACCTACTGGATAGTAGCCCTCCAGGACTGGAGTTGGAAACTCCTGATTTAAAAGGTCTGCTGGAATCCTGAGGTCAGCAGAACTGTTGTAGCACTGTTGGGGTCATGACCCCAAAATTCGCTCTTAGGGCACCTGCTCTCAGCTGTGTCTCGGTACCCAAAAGAGAAGTTTGTAATGTTATACAGATGCTCCTCTACTAACGAACGAGTTACCTTCCGAACGCTACGCTGCTGTGTGGCGGGAGTAGTGGCCAGAAGTTGCACTAGGCGGAATTGGCACACAGAAAAAGAAAAAATGATGCTGCGGACAGGAAATGGGAGCCCAACTAACACAATTTGCCCTCTTCATTCGTATGTCTGAAAGTTCGTAACTAGAGGGGTGTCTGTACTGGCATAAAGGCCAGGGCTGGTCCTGCTTCTGTTCAGTGTGCATTGCAGTGTGTATTTGGACTGGCACAAGTTAATGGTGCAGTATCTGACTAAGAGTGCCATGTCAAAGGGATTTCCACATGGCAGCAAGACGGACAGCATGTCCTTCCTGGCAGCTTTCAGGAGCTACCAGGTCAGTGTGGGGGCCAGAATTACTCATCAGAATCACTCGGTCACTCGTTGGATTAGCAGGAACATCACTAACTTTTGTCGTCATTTTCTGTGAGCTATTTTAAACTGCACCCCCTGTCTTCCCCTCAGGTGGCGATGGCCAAAAAGAGACTCTTCAGTCCGTCTGCTTCCTCAAAAGGGTACAATCACATTTTTGAGGGCTTTTTCCCATAAAGACACTGCTGAATGAGCAACTGCAGGATGGATCACATACAGAAGCTGCCACCTTCCTAATACATATTGCAGGAACACTGACTAATCGTAGTGTTTGTATGCATTCTGTTTTACTCTCCTGTTATGTATCTATCTTAGCCCTATCTTCCCCTTTTTTTAAAGCAGCTTGTATGTGGAATGTGTTTGTGTTGCTTTCCCTTTCTGATTTTAATGCACAGGTTAGTATCACTTTGCACAAAAAAAAAATAAATGAAACGCTGGAGGATTCTGCCCAAATGTGGCAAGACAATACAATTTGATAATACTCAATTCAAAGGTTCTGTTCTCATCTTATGCAGAGCTGCAAAGTCCCTCCAAGACACGGGAGACAAGTCAAAAGAATCCCGCAAGGTTAACCGACTGTTCAGAGTGGGGTTGGGCGATTGTCATACAAATAGTCACCACTAGGTGGCCAACTTGTGAACGAGAAATCAAACAGCTCTTTGGTCACACCGTCTGTCACTGCAGGGTCATCAGCCCAAAGCTGCTGCCTTCTCTGAGAGCAACAGCAGTCCAACTCGGGGAGGAGTAAGCGACAGTTTGCGTGTGAAAGAGCTGCCGAGGTCAGACTATACTCGGAAGAAGCCCAAAGCGAAGTCCGCTCTGAGAAGTATGCTGGCTGCCGTCGTTGCTTCACGTAGGATTCCCTGCAAAACGTCATGTGATCGTCTCTCTTCATTCCCTTCAAGTTCTGCCCCAGTCCTCGCCTAGTAGTGCTGAGGAACCCAGCACCATCAAGGTAAAGTGTTTTTCCACTGAGGGAGCTGATTTCTGATAAACAGATGTTTAGATTTTTGTGAGAGATGTTTAGATTTCTGTGAGAGTGCTAATTTCACATCCTCCCTCCTGTTGCCCTGATGTGTAGCATGTTACAGAACAGAAGACTCCTAAAGTTCTTCCAACTTCAGAGATCTTAAAGCTTTTTTTCCAGATTATTTAGTTAAGTGACCTTGTCGGATGAGATCTGTCTGCCTCCTGTGTATCAAATACATTTACATGATTTAAGTTATGATAAATGTTTTTCCTCAGAATTCTGAAATTGGCCTCAGTCAAAATATGTTGCAATCATTTTCTCAGCAGCACTCGACACCAAAGACTGCGAGCGTTAAGCTAAGCGGAGCTGCCGGCCACAAGCCCACGGTCTGGCCCAGGGAGCTGAGCTTGGAGTATTCTCTCATTTCAGCACAAAAGTTTGAAGCCCATGTGGAAGGTCAATTCTTTTCCTAGATGATAAATGAATTTTTGTGAAAACATCTGTTTTCACAAAAATGTTTTATTTAACTATTGGCTGAGTCTGCATGGGAGATTGTACTGAGCACTACAATGCCTGTGTCCTTTTTCTCCCAGGACTTGAGAAGACTATCCTGGAAGACTCAGTATTCATGCCAGATGATCAGGATGGATCCCCTATTAAGGTAGCTCTGGAGAAGCTATATATGAGCTTTATAGTATGGTCCTATTTTGTGTTTTGCATGTAATTATTCACCAGTCATACTGAACTGGAATTTCATGGAAATACCATGCAAATTCCTTTGGACATGGGTGACCTGATGTAAAATGGCATGCTGTAAATGTCTGTCCACCATTAATTCTCTTTATATGCTTGATAGTTTTCTTTACTAATCTTAAGGTGCCCCAGAAAAACTCCCCTAGTGAAGTTCAAAAGTCTCCGGGAGCAAGAAAAAGGAAGCTTGAGACTCCAGGTGTGTGCCACTTCCTGTTTGGCGGTCATCCTTTACAATTCTGATGGTTTTAATTCCATTTGTATAAAAAATGTGCAGACAGCTAGGTTAGTGTAGCCCCGTGGGACTCGTGAAACTCTGTAATGTTGTTTTTCTTCCTTGCATAGTGCTGGATTCAGGTATAGGACCAGAGAAGTGGCTGTCAACAATGGAGGAGGACCAGGGCACTGCAAGCCTCAAACCCAGAGGACTCCACCCCCCTGGCATCCCGGGGGCTACTGGGGGCATGTTTCTATAGATATCCATACTAATTCCATGGTTTCAGACATTCTTAATGAATACAGAGTAACAGTGTTTAATTAGTACGTATTGGTGAACAAAGGTTGTGTGAAATATTAATGGACACGCCATTCTCCAGTGTAATGCAGCGTGTGCTCGTAGTTGTGGACACGCCGTTCCCCAGTGTAATGCGGCGTGTGCTCGCAGTTGTGGACACGCCGTTCCCCAGTGTAATGCGGCGTGTGCTCGCAGTTATGGACACTCTGTTCCCCTGTGCAATGTGACTGTTCCCCTGTGTAATGCGGCGTATGCTTGCAGTTGTGGACACTTGCAACTGCGTTCCCCTGTGTAATGCGGCGTATGCTTGCAGTTGTGGACACTTGCAACTGCGTTCCCCAGTGTAATGCGGCGTGTGCTTGCAGTAGTGGACACGCCGTTCCCTAGTGTAATGCGGCGTATGCTTGCAGTTGTGGACACTTGCAACTGCGTTCCCCTGTATAATGCGGCGTATGCTCGCAGTTATGGACAGGACGTCCCCCTGTGTAATGCAGCATATGCTTGCAGTTATGGATACGCCGTTCCCCTTTAGTTTCTCTCATTTCCCTTCAGCCTCCCTGCTGGGTCTGGGTGCAGCTTTTCTTTCCTTCTCCTTAATTCCACACAATGGGACTGTGGCTAACAGCCAGGCTGGCATTCTTGCTCTGCCAAGTCCTGCCCTCGCTTCACCATTTTCCCTTTTGAGGCTGAGCCCATGTTTGTGCCTCTTTCATGCCTTTGGGAAAGGCCACACTAGCTCATGGGCCTGTCACCCTGCCTCCCAGGCTCAACGTTAATCTGGTCCATTCTGCTACGGTCATTTACGTATTCTAACCACAGTGCCCTTACTATGGATTAGGGTTACTTTTAGGCAGAAGACGCACAAAAGCACAAAAAACTTGGAGATACTTAGAGGACGACAGAAAATGGGCATCGTCCTGCTCTACCTGTATGGTGTATTACCTTTGTGTGTTAATACATTTTTTCCACCCTAGAGAGGATCACTAAACTCTTTGTAGAAGCCTCTGAGTCTGACACTGAGATGGCTTCCGGGGTGACTGCTGCCTTTCAGTCGTTCAAAAAGCAGCTGAAGGACCAATTCTCGGTAAAGACCATAACCGTGCTAACATCTATTCAAACTCTACTTGCAGTCATGTGACAGGAACTCAGAATCCATACTAAAGTTTACAATTGTAACAGATTTGTTTCTCTGGGAATGGAATATAAAATGACTTAGGTGATCAGTACAAGAAGACATTTGAGCAGTTTGCAAAACGATTTTTACACCCCAGCTTTGTGGTTCTGGTCAAACATTGAAATGACAAACCATGTTGGTTTGGTTTCCAGTTTGACTTCCAATTCACACAAGCATTTTTGTACTCTAACCAAAACCACACAGTATTAAAATGTTTTGTCTTGTGAACACTGCCGGGTGACTTCTGTGAATAACAGTGTGCCTATTTATCAGTCCAGGTATCGGAAAATAGAAACCCAGTCTATGGAGTCTCTCCTTGACTGTCAGGAGAGTGTCAGGACACTGCTGAGCTCCGTACACGAGTACAGGTAAAGTGCACCATTCTGGAGAAGAGCAACTACTGCTAAGCTATCAGTGGATTACAGCAAATGAGATTAATGGATGTTTGAATTATGGAAAAATACTATCGGCCAAGTCTGTGCCGAGTCATATTTTTGTTTGAGACATGCAGGGCCAGCCTATCAGTAATTTAATTGATCATAACATGACTTGTGTTTTCTGAGCATCTCTGCCTGTCCACAGGCTAAAGCACCTGGATACCTTTCAAGCCACTGTCATAAATGAGCTGGCTCACCTAGAGCAAGACTGTCGCTCCCTGAAGAATATCGAGAGGGAAATCATGGTCTGTATCCAGTGCTCTGCTTTGTAAAACTGCAGTGTAGTGGTGTTTATAAGCACTGTGTCCGTCTGGGTTTGGCATTCTCCAAATAGTATATCAAGCATCGACACTGCTGATTATGGGATACAGTCAACAGTGAAACTTGCAGTCATGACATCATGCAAGGTTGTTATCAGCAGTAAGTGTGCCTGTTCGCAGAACTTCTGGAAGGCGGAATCCAAAGTGGTGACAGTGTTCTGCGAGAAGCAGCAGCACAGGTGAAGAGGAGCTCATCATATCCACATGGTCAAGACAATATATTCAATTATCAGCAGCGAGTCAATATTGCAGGAACTGCCTTAAAGTAATGCTGGTCTGTAGGCTGTAAATGGTAATTATGATGGAGCCATTGTGTGTGTGTGTGTGTGTGTATCCTGCTGCTTTGCAGGTTGCGGTCGCTGGAGCTGGTTAAAGAAGCGGTCCACAGTCCAGCCACGGAGGATGTGGCTTCTCAGGTCAGGTGCATATTGCTTATACGCCGCAGTGTGATTAGATTGTTACTCATATTGTTTATAACCAGAAGCCTCATTTCCTTACTTAAACATCAGTGAGAACTCTCTCCAATTACCCAGGTTTTTGGATTGGGTATAAAATCTATTTCTGTGTTGGCACTTCTGCAGTTCAGGCACCTGCTCCCATGTTGACCTATAAATTCCTAGAAAGCAAAGCTTTATATCCAATGTAGGACAATATCAGCAGTTAGTGACCCAAACCTGCTCACAAGGCAGGTTCTTGTTGGCTGAACTCGTCAACGACGTGTAACTGTGAACATTAAAAGGAAGCTGTGACCACTGTGCGCTCACAGCAAGATGGCTACCACCCATTTGCAGACGTAACTTGTTTTTCCTCTTACAGGGAATCTCAACGGAAGACAAGACAACCAGTTATTCCACTGAAGCCACCAACTTAGTTACTTAGACCTTCGTAAATAGCACTGTTGGTTTGCTTGGGATACCCTGTGTGTGTGTGTGTGTGTGTGTGTGTGTGTGTGTGTGTGTCAGTCAGCCACACGGATAGACTGTCACCCAAGAGCATTTCAGAGGAGCACCAAGGCACATCTGAAATATTTCTGCTGAAATTAGAAATCAGCCGCTAACCGAAGTGGTCATGGTGAACTGCGCAAAACTTCCATGTATCTTCTGTTTTATTTCTTCCTGTACTGTTTTACAGCCACCAGTGTCCATGAATGTCTTTCCTAAACCGCCCATGTATAAATTCAATTAAAGTCAGTGTAAGACACAAACATTTTTAAATTTAGTTTTCTAAAATAATTTAGTTAAATGAATTTACCTTCAAGTGGTCTGCACCAGTAAACTAAGATGACAAAGTGGAAGTGTAATCCATCAGGAAGGGGCTGTGATTTAAGGCATTTTGATTTGAATGACTGTCTGATAGTTTGCCTTCTACTGTGTACACACACCTGCTATTGCTTGTCTTGTTCATAGACAGCAGCTTTAAAAGGTGGTATTCGAAAGAAGACCTGCTGCGTAATAAAAATGTTCCTCCAAGCATTTTGCCTGTGCATGTTCCACCTAAATGTAAACTGATACAGAGCAATGGTTTAAGATGCTGCATGACAGGATGGAAACCGCACTGTGATGCATACAGCATCACATATGAGTTTAAAAAAAACGAATAGCACTATATATAAAAGGAAGTACTAAGAATTCTATATAAACCTCAGTACAGAGATTGTACCACTGCTTTACTGAAATGTCTTAGTCAGGCCTTGGATTGTGTTACCTTAATTCCCCTCCCCCATCCTGACCTATCCAACTACTGCCTCTTCTGCTTAGAACTTGCCCCATTGATGGCAGAATATCCATTTGCATAATTGTTCTGGACGTCTCTCTGATCCTTCCCGTCCACTGTCGGTCGCCGTTTTCTGTATGTCTGAAATCACAAAAAAATGCAGTTGAGGGAACAGTCAGGGTGTTCTGGAAAGAGTGAGCCCCTTCAGTCATGTGACACTTAGGGGCGTATACCCAAATACAATAAACCTACAAACAATTTCTTTAAACTTATGTATTTGTTCTTTAATATGGGTACTGGGAATATACATTTCAATCAATGCCTTGTTAACCAGAACATCAGCTGGCCAGTTAAGTGCTAGGCCTGCTCAGACGGAAGTGAGAGCGTATGCATTTCTAAAATCTTAATTGTGTAAGAAACCCAACAATTTAGGTCCAAAGGCTGATGCTGTGACCTAAAGCCTCTATGGCTACAAGTCCGATTCCTACCCCTCTCTGGAGTTTGTAGGATGGCAGGATGAATAACCATGTGTTATAACACATTTCTTCATATCATGGATCTACTCCACTACATACTGTACCTGAATATAAAAATTCACAAAAAGGATGACCAGAGTCATCATATAAGACGACTGGAACAGGAGGCAGCCGAGTGGGAACCCGCAGGGATAGACAGCAGCGCTGAGCGTGTGGGTGATGGTCATCAGGAACTGAACCTGGGCGACAAAAGCAAGATTATGGGGGTGTCCTGACTGAGGCTTCCTGTCCTTTCAGGAAATCCATGATCAGACCTACCAGCTGAGCCTGAGTCAGGTACTTCTTCCACCACAGGTATTTGTGCATGGATGGAATGGTGGACAACCCATAGTAGGAGTACATCAGTACATGAATGAAGCTGTTCAGCAGTGGTCCAAAGAAGCCTTTTAAATAAGGGCACATAGGAACACCAAAGTGAAGTCTGGAGGGTATTGTGGTCATAGTTGCTGTATTTTCAAATTAAAAATTGATTTCAAACACCTAGTTGAGTAAACCCAACGGATCTCTAAGCATAGGATTACACTTACTTTGGCCACAAGGTATCCAATTGAGAACACACCACCAGATGTTGAACATGGAAGCATGATGATATACATGCAGGAATGTGATCTGGTTGTTCTTCTTCCTCAGAACAAAGAACACTGTGTCCAGGAACTCAATGAGTTTGGAGAAGTAGTACCACCACAGTACTTTAGCGACCTGTTTAGTATGGATACAAAATCCTCAGAAAGACACAGGACCAGTAAACATCATGACAGTACTGGGGCTGTTTCAATCTAAGTCTAATAGCTTTAGCTGGTGGCAGCATTCAGATGAAGCTCAAAGTGCACCAATGAGAAGATGAGCAGCTGAGAGATGTTCCATGCTGTGCTGGTGGCTGGGCTTTAAGAACAGCCTCGCTGGTGCTTCACAAGCAGCTCAGGCACATGGTGCTGCATGGTGCTGGCTGTGCACACGTACCTATCGCTTCCAGTAAAAGCTGGAGCTCCAGCTCGCTTCCCAGTTCTGGAACAGGAAGTGTTCTCCGTTTACCCGCTTCACGCCACACACAGCTCAGAGCGCTATGGCTTTCACAACCAATTTCATTTAAATTGGAAGAGTTTGACAAAGACATGCACGCTCTGGAATAGCATCTGTGTTATATTTCACCACGCTCACTGTCCAGGACTCACTGAGCATCTCCTTAAAGGGTTGAACAATGGTGAAAAGGGGCACTGCTATTGGCTTACCCTGATATCCCCATCTCCAGCGCTGTTCAGGTTCTGACATTGCAGCCGGTAACCTGCTGTCCAAGTGGACAAGATCAGCTGAAATGGGACCATTTCATCACGTTAGTGAGTCCTATCACTGAGACATCGCTCGTTTTAGCGTCAATTCAAAGACCAGTGGCCTGTACTACGAAGCGGGGTTACTGGCTTATCGGGGTAACTTGTCAGATTTAAGGTAGTCTGGGCAAAATGTAAGTGAACGAATATAAAGTCCATTTAAACTGTAGTACCTTAAATCCGACAAGTTACCCGGATAAGCCAGTAACCACGCTTCGTAGTACAGGCGCGAAGTCAGCTTTTAAAATGACAGTTAAGCTTTTCTGGTTAACAAGTTGGGGGCTTTTTGAAACACGGCAAGGTGAACGGCTTCTGATGACGAGTTAACAGCTTCTAACAGCAGAATCTATGAAAGGGCTCGTCTTACCTCAATGAGCATGTAGAAGGACAGCATGGTCACTGCAAAGTTATACACCAGTAAGACTTTTTTCAGGGAGTATGCTGTCCTGTTCTTCATATATATTTGTCCGAAGTAAATTAAGAGGAGGTACAGGGCAGTGAAGGACAGAGTGGGAAGGCAGGAATCCAACAGGAGCCATCCTCTTACCCTGGAGTCTGAGAGATAAGATAAGAAGCAGCTCATCTATCTCTACATTCATTAGACTAAAGATTCTGAACATCTCAGAAGACATTTCTTAGTAAGAAGCATTCAAACTGTGATTAAGGCTCAGTGCAGTGACCATTCAATGTCTGATTATACTACTGATGTAACTTTCAAGTATCACCCAAATTTTGCTCAGAGCAAGTTCATTACAGAGAAAATAATGTTTGTCTTAACCCTAAAATCAAGTGTAAAAATATATTTGTATGTCTGTATTTGAGCAGACATTTGTCATTGAGTTTGATTTCCCTTCTGCTAAACATGACAGAAGGAATAGTGTATAGTATATATGGTGTGTACGTCCTGATATTCAAGACATGGATGTTTCCTTCATACTCCTATGTAAACAGAACTTCCACACAGAGGATACAGTTACTGAGCTGTTGATGTGGTGTCTCCTCAAAACATCCTGCAAAACCTCAGGTTGTTCTGCAAAATGATATATTACTGATACTAGATTAGATATGCTGGCCTAGATATTACTCACCTCAATTTAATTGAATTGGGTTAGGGTTACATAACAAACTTCCAAAATCATCTCAGATATAAAAATATATGTCAAAAAAGCTATTAGTGCACACTGGAAAAATTATACATTATTTGTACAACACTCACCTCTTTTCCCAAACAGATCTTCCAAAAATATATTTAATTTTTTGTCAAAGGCCTCTATGTGGTCCTGTAAATAAAAAACAATCAATTTAAAGGAACTCCTATAGGTTCTGAACACATGCTAAAATGAGTGTGAAACATACCATGCCCTCTGTATAAAGACAACTATCTGGTATCTGTCATATACAGTGCCTCCCTGCCTGTTTCCCTTCCTGCCTGCTTCCCTTCCTCCCTCTCTGCCTGCCTTCCTCCCTCCCTTCCTACTTCCCTTCCTCCCTCTCTGCCTGCCTACCTTCCTGCCTCCCTTCCTTCCTCTCTGCCTGCTTCCCTTCCTCCCTGCCTCCCTTCTTCCCTCTCTGCCTGTTTTCCTTTCTGCCTGCTTCCCTTCCTCCCTTTCTGCCTTCCTCCCTCCCTTCCTGCCTCCCTCTCTTCCTGCCTTCCTCCCTCTCTGCCTGCTTCCCTTCCTGCCTGCCTCCCTCTCTTCCTGCCTTCCTCCCTCTCTTCCTGCCTCCCTCCCTCCCTGCTTCTCTTCCTCCCTCTCTGCCTGCCTACCTTCCTGCCTCCCTTCTTCCCTCTCTGCCTGCCTACCTTCCTGCCTCCCTTCTTCCCT
>JAODJU010000001.1:31044170-31064886 GCA_026776725.1 Gnathonemus echidnorhynchus
ATCAGACACCAGAACTAGAGAAACTCAACTGAAACACTAGGGAGCAAAATACAAAAACAGAGGAGGTGGGATTCAAACACAGAACAGAAGGATACACAGACAACTGGCTGCGCAACGTCTTGAGCCATGAGGCCAACAAGGAACAAGGGGAAAACACAAAGACTAACATGAAGGACGGGATGACCAGCAACGCCTGCTGGTCAAACGGGGAAGGGACACAGAGTGAGACAACAGGGGCCGACCCTGACAGGGCCAGCAGAACCGCAGGGTGCTGAGGGGCCAGCAGAACAGAGAGGCACTAACGGAATTGCAGGACAGTAAGGCAGCGAAGGTACTGGGGGGCAGGAACAAGAGGGCGCCGAGAGGAAAGCAGGAGAGGAGCAGGAGATGCCGAGGCCAAGGCAGGAGAGGTGTCCTGGCGGACTTTGCCGAGCAGACCAGGGTCTGGGTGGCTGGCTCGGATAGGAGACAAGGTGGGTACCAGTGGGACATCAAGGAATGAGGCGGGTGCTGGGGGGACATCAGGAGACGAGGTGGGCACCTGCAGGATATCAGGAAACTGGGCTGGAGCCAGTGGGACATCAGGAGACAGGGTAAGGCTGCGACACCTGGAGGCAAACAAGGCAAGGCTGAGAGGCTGTCAGGTACGGACACAGTGGTCCTTCTTGAGCTGGGAACCTGGGACTTGGGCATAGAGCCCCCCTCGGGGCCTGGCACCTAGATCGTGGATGGAGTGGCCCTACCTCATGCCTGGGATCCTGGAGCATGGGCAGAGTAGCCCTCTCTGAGCCAGGAGCCTGGAGGAGAGGACAAGGCGTGGCTTCCCCAGGACAGGGCTCCTGCTCAACCAGGCTAAACAAGACAAGCCCTGGTGTGGGTTCAGCCCACTTCTTCTGTCTCTGCTTCCTGTGACTGGAGATGGTAGAGAGCTTTGGGGAGCCAGTGACCGGATCTATACAAACCAGCCCACTTCTGAGACACGGGCTCCAGAGGGATCAACATGGGCATTTCCTCTTCGTCATGGAGGTGAACTCAGTACTACCTCCACATGGGCAGGCCGACCCACACACTGGGAGCCTTCTCGAGGTCTTCCTCCTCCTGGGGCTCCTCAAGCTCACTCTCACGCAATGGGTCTATGAGGGGACTGTCCACCAACCATCGCTATGAGCTAAGCTCTGTCAGCAGGAGGAGGTCAGGCGCAGAGCAAGGCATGCAGGGGGAAATGCGAAGTGAAAGAGGCTGCTGGGGAAAACCGTGGGGCAGTATGCAGAGTCCAGTCATTCTGTCATGTCTGGCGAGACAACAGACTTGAGGGCAGGAGTTTTGGGAGGAACAAAAGGGGCTTCATTGGAACAAACAAAACAAACAGGAACTGGAAAACTGGACCACGAGGGATCAAAATGAGAAGGCTAGACATGGGAAGGACACGAGCTAAGAGAGGGAGCGACGTTAATGACTGGACAAGTGAGGGCAAGACAGACAGGTATTTAAATACATTGGCTAACGTGGGGCAACAAGCGTCAGAAGTGGCCGATCAGGACCACGCGAGGGAGGAGACAGGAGGGTCGAGTAGTCGTGGCGGGCAGGATGTGACAGTACCATAGTATTCTGTTATGTCCCATGATATTTATTTCCAACCTGTATTGATACAATGGTATTTAGTGTTGCTAAAAAGCACAGATAATGTAGTACTTACCCTTACAGAAAAGTAACTATTGTGAACATTTGACTGCAGTCATTTGAGTTGTACTGGATTTGGTGATTGAACCTGAGAATTTCACCTAAGCAACTTGCTCAAATCAGTAATTATGATGTTGCATTTTATTTTGGTTATTTCGAATAAACAGGCAGCATGTGTTTTGATAAAAATGGTTTCTTCAGATTTTGCCTTTGAAACACCTATATTTGTAATTGGTTAATTGTTGTGATGCATGTGGCTATTAAATTACTGTATTAAAGTGTTTTCTTCACTAAGCCAAAGCAGATACAAAACAGATTTCCTGTATGGCACATTTAATGTAATAAAAATGGCAGTGCTGTATCAGTACCATACTATAGTAAAAAATTACGTAAAATACTATTACAAATAAGATTATATTATCATAGTATACGTAGCACAATTAAAAACATGGCACAATACAAAAAACAGATTGCAATTGTATTATAACTCAAGATACATTGTAGTACTATGTAGTATACCATGGTATGTAAGTAGCCAAATTACAATGGTTTTACCATAGTAGTACTACTATGCTATTACTTTGATTATAAAACCATAGTACTGTTTTGTAAGGGGTCGGTCCTGCTCTCTGCCTCCGTTCAGTTTTGGAGCGGTAAAAGCAGTGGGGAGCTCTGCTCATAGTTCACTGTCTGCTCTAATTCAGCATGTAGAGCGGAGCTAACAGACAGCGTGGCATAATAGCCGATAGTTACCTACAGTGATCAACTGCAATTCCCTGCATTCAGTAAAGACGTGGCATGTCGCTTTATTGCTCTGGGTATCAAATGTCTGTCATGCACTTTGGAAACAGCTGATGTTATCTGCTCAGGGCAGAAGCAGGTATTATACAGCATTTCTGCAGATAGTACGCAGAATTTCTGCAACTAGTATAGGCCTGCAGTATTTATGCAACTCCTATACCATATTCCAACAGGTAGTATACGGCACTCATGCACCTAGTATATAGCAGTTCTGCAGTTGGCATACTGTATTCCCGCATATATCAATCACTCTACATTACAAGCTGTTCAGTTCACCAGCTTATAGCACCACATTTATGCTGGTTTTATTTTCACATCTCAGTAAAACAACCAACAATTCAATATTGGGCTCTAATACTGTCTTTTCTAAAATGTCTGTATTGTCTGTAAATGATTATTCAATAATCAAAGGAAATAGTAATTTAAGTAAAATTTTACTGCAGTGTATTTTAAATTGTGCAAAGCCCTTAAAAGAAACTGTACATTGAACAGTACAATGAATTTGAAAAATTAAACATCCATCCATCCATCCATCCATCCATCCATTTTCTCTACCCACCTATCCTATGCAAGGTCACGGGAGTCTGGAGCCTATTCCTAAGGCATAAAGCAGGGAACAATCCTAGACAGGGCACCAAGCCAGTGCTCACAGTTGCTGTCCATATGTGTGCTTACTGCATGTGAATTTATTGTCTGGTAAATGAGAACATGCAGAATAAGTTTTAGCAAGTCTGTCTGCAGACTAGAAAATATTGCCAAACTGTCTTATAGTATTTCTTTTCATATTATAGTTATCAAACTGCAGTGTTTAGTTGAACATGAATTATACTTTTAATACAATGTGGGAAAATGACTTTTAGCTGGCTGGTAGGCTGGCAAGCTTTTGAGGATACCTGGACATCTTGGGGGAAGACTGGTGTGCAAACTGTGATCCTTTCTGAACGTTGAGGGCCATCCTCTCAACAGAGAGCTGGTGCAGATGAGGAGCACCTTCAGCCAGAGGCTCATTCCTCAGGAATCATGACAGACTGCAGGAGATGCTCCATTGTTCCTCCTGCCACTCCATTGTTAGACGCTTTTCACTCATCAGTCTATTGTTCCACTACCTCACCAGTACAGCCTGCACTGTATATACAGTTTCTTATTTATTTATCTGTTTGTTTATTAAGAGGGCTATTGCGATGGGATTTATTTATTTTTGTTATACTGCTGGACTGCAGAAATGCTCCCCGTGAGACCGATAGAACGATATCTTATCTGGCTCCATTTCAGTCAGCCCACACTGATAACCCTGCCTGCACACCAATGCCTCACTAGTGCAGTCTGGGCAAAGGTTTGCACAGTTGGCACTCCACTGGCCTTTGGCAGTTCGGGGCCCCTGTACTTTGAGTCTCATTCATGAATTGTGATTACGACACTGTGCCACGGGCCTGAACTGCTGATGAGGTCACGGTAACACCACAGTCTTGGTGTTCATTCTTACGCCAATTCTCAGCAGCAGCAAGGGTCACACTGACACTGTTTGCCCCCAGGAAGAGTTTTTGTCAGAACTTCTGATTTGAAGAACTCTTTCAATTTATTTTGCTTGTGTTAAGGAGGGGCTTCACAAAGGAGGAATGATCTACGGAGTGGCTCCAACAAACAGAAGACAGTTATTAAACTCAAAAAGAACACAAAGGAAGAACCAGAAAATAAAGGGGAACATGAGCAGTCAAAAGTAAATTAAGGTAAGAATCAACACCAGGAACAACAAAACCAAGGGTAGGTAGGAAACTACAAAGTGGTACACACATGGTAACTTTGACTGAGAAGCATACAGCAACACAAGGAAACAGCACAGATACAAGCACATAGGAACAACTACAATGCCTAACAAAAGCAGGCCTTTAAATACACTGTTAACAAGGCCATACAGGGGGCAGGTGTGGGCTATAAGAACAAAGGGTAACGAGGAGCATGTGAGGTCAATTAACAGATACAGCATGTTCAAACACGAAGGGAAACTAAAACAAGGAAAACTGAACATAATGTAACCAGGGAGCAAAACAAGGAACCACACAGAAATACACCGAATAACTAACATAAGCATCACAAGAAATAAACAGTTAATTATAATATGTCAAATTCAGGACAATAAAAAGGAAGTTGTGATGGATGGTGACTGAATGGTGGCTAAACCTGTTAAATTCCAGGGAGCAGGGAAACACAAGGAGTTAAAGACACTGGGATGACCAGCACCATCTACTGGCCACTTGGGGAACTGATATAACAAAAGGGGCGGGACAGGGACGGGTCCTGACAGGCTACCAGCAGGACTCCATTTCTCAAACCCAGCTCATTCCCTTCCTGCTCAAACCACCTCTTCTATTGGGCACCATGTGTGCATCTATTGCCACTACATTTTGATGCATGACTGATGCATAGGCAGTTTTACCGGGGGTGCAATTACACATTCTATTGCTCAGATTAAAATGCTGTTTCAACATATTAAGTTCAATAACAATTACATTATATCGTAAAGTCATATTTGAGAATGAAGCTTAAGTTAGCCGTATGACTATGTAATAAAAATTAATTGTAAATATATTTGCTATTTTTTAACAAATGTATTTAACTTGATGAATGACTGGTTGGGCTCTCTCACTTTGCACCCCCAGGAAGAAAAGCCTAGAGCAGCGCTTTTGAACCAGTGTGCCACGGCAGAAAAACAGTAGGGAAGTACTGACCTAGAGTCACCTGCGGACTGATGCCCCCATTTCAAATATGAAGACTTGGAAATGTTGTTCTGTGTCTGAACTTCTCCTCCTCGCTTCACCCGAAGTTTCCTTTGCAAAAAATACTCTCCACGTTTCAATCTAGGATCCTCTCTCTGTTATCATTATCTTTGCTTGTATTGAATTTCTCCATTGCACAGGGAAGAAAACTGGTTAAGGTAAGTCCCGATAAATGTCTTTAGGTAAAGAGAAACTTGTGGTTATTATGCACTGTAAATGGCAGAATATTTTTTTGAAGGTTTAAGGACTAAGCAGGAATTTTCTGAATCTAAAACAGTGGGCTAACCCACACGACCCACCCGACAGTCTGTGACAGCTTGGCAGATATATTTGCATTGGTGTTAAGATTTAGTCTCTTTTAAGCCCCACAGTTACAGTATAAGAGTTTGGAAGCTATGCATTGCTCAGTCATGCAGGAGTTTCACAAGTGTCCCCTGTTTGACTGTGGTTTGTTATATTTCACATGTACAAAGAAATGTGGCATCACCAAATTAAACGTGAAATACTAGAACCCTAACTGTAACCTTTTAGTTACTACATTTAAAATAGCATCAGAAACCAATGGTGAATCTAACACGATAAAAAATATGCATAAAACATACCTTTCAAAGGGAAAAGGGACTAAGGAAAGACTTCTGAGTTCAAGGTTTTTCAAACAAGCTTTTATTCCTGCAGCATTTAAACACAGATGATATGTGATGTAAACTATGCAAATTAGCCAACCTTATGAACTATGATGGCAAACTTGCTTATAGCTCTTGCAATACTAAAATGACCTGTGTATAAATATTAAAGGGACTTGGCTAATGCTTTAGTGAGAAGCAACATAAAAATCAACTCATCTGTTCTGCTGCATCTATAGATTTCAGTTTAGATTCCTTGCTCAAAGTATACAGGATCCTTTCATGGGTTTAGACTAATAGCCCTCAAATTCCGAGTCCATTTGTTGAACATGAAACTCAGGGCCACGTTTGCCTTTTCAGGGGCCCTATGCAAACCCCAACCAAGAAAACTGATTATTTCACTATTATTTTACTTTAACCCTGGTAATTTGAGGTTTACTGTGCTATACTATGGTCTACTATGAGTTAATTTGTTCCTGCCTGCACATAAAAATTTTAATTGTAAGTATATGGTTTTATTTTATTACTATTATTAATTTGTGTCATTATTCTTATTTATAAATTATATATTGATATTTAATAAATATTTTTCATGACTTTGTTTGGGCCCCCTTGTGCTAATCAGACCCTAGGCAGCTGTCTAGTTTTCCTATGCTGCTTGTTCCTTGCTTTTAACTAAGATAATCAACAGTATTACTAATATCAAAATGTATAAATCACTTTTTCAGCCGTGAAAGGCACATTCAGGATGCCCTATTTAAATACTGCCGAATGTGTCGTTTTCACTTTTACCGCTCGATGGCAGTAAATACTTTTCATCCAAAGATTTTATTTTTCTTTCAAGAAATGTTGCGGGAAAAGTTTTCAAAGCTAGAATATTACCGAAATTATCCTTGTCATATTTTACACATTACATCGGTATCTTCGTTATCTGGTTAATGGTGCCGGTTTTGAGCCATACTCTTGAGTTTGGTCACCGTCCTTGTCAAGAATTTGTCACATCTTTTGGTTTGCCGTCACGTCGTGGAACAACATAACCCTACGAGGTAGGACTACTTTCATAACGAAATAAAATATAGTATAGTGCACAGTATAATAACAAAACGAGGCTAATATGTTTTCTCTACGTAAATTATTATATAAATGCGCTATAGATTTTGTTAGTTAAATAAACGTTGAAGAGCGATTATGGTTAAGGAAACTCCGGGTGTTTCCACACAAAGCTGTGCTGTTATAATAGGCACGCATATATTTAATCAAATAGTTTATTTATAATAACGGGATTGTGATCATGTACAGGTTTTTAACCCATGAAATGTACAGCATGACAAAATCATCTCAATACATTGTCAGAAAAAGGATACAGCCATAGTAGTTCTGTTCCCTAAGATACAAACAAGATTAATGTACCCCCAATGGTACAACAGTGTCACACAGAGTCCATTTCTGTACCTTAAATTAGACTGAAAGATACATTCACCTAAAGTTAGGGTACAATTGGCAAACATATAAGGGTACAGTACCAGTGACAAATAATTGTACCCTCAAAGGTATAAATTGGTAATATTTTTCTGACAGTGTAGAGATAACATAACGCATTTGTTTAACATCTGAGAGGACCCTTGCAGTGGTCTCAGGGTGGATCCACGTTTCTGTATAGACCAGAACATCAAACGAGTGGGAAGCGTGGGCAGGGATGAAATCGGCTGTGTAGATACTGTCTCCCAACATTAGACTAGGCTATATGACATTTGCAGTTGTCAGAACAAGCACAGGTTGTATTAGCCTTACACTGGAATAAAAGCGAGGGCTACTTCAGGGGTGAACAACACTAATGCATTAAAGTACATGGTGTAAATGCTGAAAGGAAATGTGTAGTGGACTGAGGGTTTTCTTAGTATCTTCATAAGAATACACTTACTGGAGTATAGCAGAATAAGGGCTTCCTTGGTGCCATTATCAGTGTGCACTCACTTGTGTGTAGCAGAGTGAAGGCGTCCTCAGTACCCGTATGAGGGTACACTCACTTGTGTGTGGTGGAGTGAGGGTCTCCTTAGTGCCCTTATGAGAGTGCACTCATTTATGTGTAGCAGAGTAAGGGCATCCTTAGTGCCCTTATATGAGGGTACACTCACTGGTGCTCACACAAGCAGCATCTTCACAGAACAGGTGCTCCACAGTGGGGCACTTCAGCATGATTGCCTTTCTTGTGCAGAGTAAAGCGCTAAGTGTTCACAGCTGAGGGCAGCTCTCTTAATTACCAAGACAAAGGGAGAGGAGGAAGACTCCACTGACGACAAAAAAAAAAGAAAAAATAGCTGTGCTCAGCTGAATACAGGTGCTCCTAACTCCCAATCCCGCAACCGAAACTCCATATTTCCTTACCTAATTCACCAAAAATCACTGGAACAAGGGAAGCAACCAATATAACTTACAAACCGGAGTCCTACCGGTGCAAGAAAGTTGCCTCACAAACTAGACAAGAAATTAAACTTTGATGTATCAACTGGGGTAACTATTTGAACAAACACGGTCATATTAACGAGACATTAAAATTCTTAATTTCTTTTGCTTTGAAAGCAGCGACGAATTTTCAGGGTGACCTGTATCTAATATTTCGTTCCATTAGATATGTATATGCCATCATTAATTATTATACCGTGACCATATTATATCTCACTCCCAGCGAGGTCGAATAAAGTAATTAAAGCCGTTTTAGTCATGCATGCCGCTTAAAGCATACTGATGTTTAAATCACAGGAATACATAAAGCGCAAGGGATAGGGGCTCGGGGACCGGCCATTTGTGCAAAGCCGCGTCCCTTTCAGGAGGCTGCGCTCTTGACGCATTTACGGCAAGGAAGACGGCAGCGACCAGCCGAGCCGAGAGCCGGACTGACGGCGAGATGCGGGGCGGTGCTCGCTGCTTGCTGGGGCCGTGACTCCCGGAGAAATTCTCATCATCATGCCGGGAAATCATGCCACACACCACGCATAAGATCAAGCCCGTCTGATAGTGTGTGCTTTTCTTTGCCATTCCCACGTAACGATCCCGGTCATGGGGCTGTGCTACAGCCTGCGTCCGCGCCTCTTCGGGGAGCCGAGCACCTCCGGGACGGACTCGGAGCAGCCGGCCGCCTGCTGCCCGAGGGAGCCCCACTGCGGAGGCGCTGGCGCAGACGGGCTGCTGCTGCTGCAAAACGGTGCCGGCAGAGGAGAGCAGGGCGGCCGGCGGCCACAAGCGGCGCGCAAGCGGAGGGACGGGGACAGACATCAGCCGGAGGAGAAAGAGGCCGAAAAGGAGGCAAAGAAAATCAGCAAAAATATCGACAAGGCCCTTAAGGAGCTGCGACGGGAATACGAGCAAACCCACCGGCTGCTACTCCTCGGTACGTGTGAGTGCATGCACCCTGCCGTGTGGAAAAGCGTTTCCTTGGACATCCTTTGCCGCACGGCAAGGACATTCAGGAGAATCATCGAGGCACATGTGCAGGAAAGGATGCCGCGGATCAGCTTGTCATGATGGGCGTGTGTAGGACACAGGAGACGGTGATTACACCCGGGAGTAATGCACCTGTGGGTATGCACCCCAGTTACCGCGCCTGAAAACAAGTTATCGCTGCCGCCAGTGATATAACATTGGTCATATTTGTTTGTATTGTTATTAATAGTAAATACAGTTATGTTAACTGTTATCTTTGGGATCCTGTACATACTTCATACTTAAGTTACAACCGGTTTGTTTATTTTATTCTAAATAGAATCTGGGAAATGGCTGACGATCCTCTGCGATGGATTTCAAGCGTTAAGAAAACTGCATGTCAAACTTAAGTTGGGACAGTAATATTTACCAGATCTTGACCATACGAAGCACCTTCCGATTAGTCTCCACAAATGTTGATAGTTTATCCTGAAAGTGACGAACTCTGATGGGTGTACCAACTGAGATATATCTGTGATTCCTGCTAATTTTCCATCTCCATAACCGTTTATCCTGTGCAGGGGATTATAGGGCAGGAGGCAGGGATCACCCTTGATCAGGTGCTAGACCTCAAGGCAGACAAGACACCCCGGAGGGGATGTCAGTCTGTCAAAGGTCACTCCGCACCCATAGAATCAGCTCCCAACTCCAGAGGTGTGAGGCAACAATGTTACCAACTAGGACTGGGGGATATATTAATGAAATATCATACTGTGATTATGAACGCCGTCGTCATCAGTTTGAATATTGTGAGTATTATGATATAGGTGAAACACTAATTTTCTTGCATAATTAAGTTATAATGACCTATTTTTTAAAAAACCAATTACACAAAGGCATGAGTCTGTTGTTGGTGTAATATACCAATCACATGGTCCATAACAACTTGGTCTTCATAATCGGAAAAATTTAAATCCACCTGTCATATTTTACTGTTTTCTGCATATGAATTTTAGAATATTTTGTTAACTATTGATATTGTGAAAATCTCTGAAAATATCCTGATATCATTTTTATGGCATATCACCCAGCCTTACTACCAAGCAAACCACTGTAGTAGCAGTTTGAGTTTATTTATCATAAGTGAAATGTAGAACAAGCCATCAGTTTGTCCTTTTTATCTGTTTAGGTTTATGGGTGACCTGACATTTTGGCTATAATGTAAGAGTCTACAAACTGGTGTGAGTTGGGTGTGGCTGTATACAGTTACTGTAAGTTATATATGGACAAAATACTTTTGTTCATATATCAAGTGTGAGGAAATGCTCTCAAAACATAATTTAACTGGCTTTAACAGTTCATGAACAATAGGGGTGTGCAGCTTTGGTTCTGTCTGGAGCTTAAATCTGTTCTGTCTAGTCAAACTGGGTTGATTGGTGCCTAAGCATTTCTGATCCCATTTAAAAATACTTCAAAAACTAATCTTTAGAGGATAAGAAATAATATTTTGTAGCATCCAGCAGGTGGACTCATACTGGTGTGATGTTGATGAGGAGGATCATGTGATGTTGATGGGATCATGTGATGTTGACGGGATCATGTGATGCTGACTGGATAATATGATGTTGACAGGGATAATAGTTATCAGGTGCAACCTCCTGCATATTTAATGAATTTCTTTTTTGGACTGAGAGGAGTGGCAGTTATGACACTGAAAGGAAATTTAATCTGCAGTCATGCTGCATGTTCAGGTTTTTTTAAAATATATACAGGATACCAGAAATAATAGTGATGTTTATTTAGTTTGATGAAAAAATTCAGAATAATGCTTTGATTGGTCAGTATTTATAATTGATGTTGTTTTATCCTATCACATTTTAAAAGTTATGTGCGCCTGTTAACAGAAATCAGACAGGAAGTCGCAGTATGCTTGCAGGCTTGCATGATGATGTCATAGTTATTGCATGTTTTTTGTACATTGTCATTTGTATTTCTATATCTACTATTGTTCATATGTTTTTTGTAATATTTTTATTATAGTAAGTAGATTGCGGGTATGATAGCTCTATACATCACTAACAGAGAATAAGCTGGCATTTAACGTGCATTCCTGTAGCACATGCTGCTGTCTTTGTTCCTGTTGCACATGTCAGTTTGCAAACTACTAATTCATGACCTAATGAACTAGGGAGAACTTTATGAATGACCCAGGTGTTCAGAGATGGTCGTCTGTCAGCAGACTGCATCTAAAGGACTGAATTTTAAGTAAAGAGACATATGCTCTCTTTGACACCTGGATGGGTCATTGTGGAAACTGCCGGCACCTCTTCCAGCTCCCCTGCTGATGGTTTGATTGCACATTGAAGTAGAGCCTCTGCAGTTCGAGAATTTGATCTTTGAGAGAGAATCTGGTAGCCTTGCTCGGGAACATCGACAGTACACTCCCTCCTGGAGCTATACTGGAATTGTGTTGTATTTGAATGCAATAACAAATTACTGTCTCTCTTGCCAGCTGAAAACTTAGTGGTTGTCTGTGTTGTAAATGTAATGGAATAATAATGCTTATTTTTACTAGCTGAAACCGTACAGTAAGTGGTGCCCCATAAACATGCTGCGTAACTGTCAGTTTGCTACCAGGTGTTGCTCTTGAGCATTCAGAAATCTTTATTGTCATGTTTGTCGTGACCATCAACTGTGAAATGGCCTCCTTTTTGGAACTGGGATGCCGGTGGTTCCAGATGTTATAACATCAGGAAAGATGGCACGGGTGAAGTGTCCAAAGGTTATTTAGGGGAAGCTGCAGTCGCTGAGCCCTTCTGCAGAGCTGTCACTGACAACTGGTTTTATTCAGTTATTGGTTTAGATGTGTAATATGGTCGGTGGAGACGGTCTGATTTGGGAGTAACGCTGAAACGGCTTCATCTCGCTTCCTGGAGCCGCAGAGAGAGGCAGTGCTGAGACGGAAAAACAGACAGGAATTTACATAGGAAATACAAGTGGCAAGAAGTGAGAGGGGGGCAACTGGCTGCGGTCCAGCCTCCCTCTATTTATAGAAATAATCTATCGGCTAATTTTATTTCTAATGTGTGTATTTACCGGAAAGGACAGAGAATATAGAGGAAGTTAGTGCGAAAACGGGGAACATCCAGCGAGCTGGAGGCGGCGTAGGGTCTGATCGCTGCCCTCGCATCTTATTCCGGAGCGGAGATATTTCTGCTATCATTTCATATTTCCGACTTAATAAGGGGGCCTGCGGAACATGGGCTGTTTAAGCAAGACGGAAGAGCAGGGGATCGACGAGAAAGCGCGACGGAAAGCCAATAAAAAAATAGAGAAACAGTTACAAAAAGAGAGACTATCTTACAAAGCCACACATCGGCTGCTGTTACTGGGTAAGCCTGCCAGAAAGGGCTGGTGAGAGCAGCGTCCGTGTACCTGATCCGTCATATATGTGTCACTTACATGATCCCGCACCCCGGCGGGTGCCTTAACGCCTTATTTGTGCGATGTTTTAATTTTTTTTCTCTCTCACTCTCTCTCTCATTTCCAAGGCGCCGGAGAATCCGGAAAGAGCACCATTGTCAAGCAGATGCGGATCCTGCACGTCAATGGTTTCAATGCAGAGTGAGTGAGTGCCGCTGCCTTCCTCCGCTCGCGTTGTGCCGCCGTGTGTCGCAGGGAGCGCCGCTGTCCCTCCCCGCCCGCACGCCGCGCTACGGTGCGCATCAGAGGCGCGTACTTCACATGCATGCGGTGCGCAGGAACGGAGCGCAGCCTCGCCGAGTTTAACGTGCCACATCAATACACGATCATTTATAGCAGCATAATATTGCCCCTCGCGTCGCTATGTTTCATTTAGATTTTCCGTTCATGTTGAAGTTTTTTGTAACTGTGATTTGTTTTGTTTTACCTGTTAGGCAACAACACGCATGGAACCTGTTGTTAATATAGTTGTGATATTGTTAGTACTGGGAGAATTTGCCCACAAGAGAACTTAAGCGGGAAGAGTGTTTTGAAAAGACATTTGTACAGACAGCACACTGCAGGTCAGACTGGCATTTGGTAACTTGGCATCCTATGCAGAGTGTCCCCCATACTGATTCCCTGGGCTGCCTGGGGACCCTGACCAGTAGCAGGGGTTCAAAGATGGGTGGAAAGCAGTGGATGAATTGCCTTACTCCCCAAACCATGCATTTAAATGTAATTAAATAAATCATCTGAATCTGGATGTGAATAATAAATCAAAAATCAAATCTGAAAAAGTAGTTGATACTTATTCAGAAGTTAAGGGAAAAACAGCAAGTTTTTTTTTTTTGTTGAAGATTTTCTGTTTAATATGACTGTTTATATTCAGTGTGTGCTTTAAAGGAAAAAGTGTAAACAGTTTTGTTTTGTTAAAAAATAGTAACTTTTATTTTAAGTTGTTTATTTGCAGACCATAAATATAACCTCTGTAAAACATTTACATTTCTATTCCAAAATTTAAATTCAAAATATTCAATCGGCTGTTCATTCTGCTGTATTAATACGAAGCGGTCCGTCTTGTTTCTGTTTTAACTGCCCGTAAAGCGTTACTGTTCATCTTTGCTGTAAAATGCGTAAATTATTTACATTATATGCTTCACACAATTGGGCAGCTGATCTCTGTCAGCATTCATTTGAGAACTTACTGTGAAATAATTGGTAAAATTTCCGGAATACATCCTGACTCTGGCTGACGTGTCAGAATATGAATTAATCCCCTTTTTCACAGTGTCATAAACCATTCCAGTATTTATATGATGTGCTATAAAATCTTTTAAACAACAATAAAGCAGCGTCTCTGCTTATGGTCACTAAGCTCGTTACATTGCACAGAACCTGTTCACCTGAAATGAACTTTGAGTAATTGATTTTGTTTGCCTTTAATTTGCTTTTTCTCTTGTGCACATGCCCACCTTTCCGTGTATCAGCAGAATATTCCTTTCTGTAATCAGTCACTATTACAAGAACAGGTTTACACAGGAAATCACCCAGCCCCTACCTAACCCATTTATGTAGCATAATACCAGACCAGATAACATCCACTTTCTTACTGCCCCAAGGTCATTGATAGGTGGGTATTTGGTTGCCTGTGATTGGATATTCATAATTTTACCAAGATATTTTGTAAAAATGCATTTTACGTGTTTTTTCACTGTCATAAGTTTAGCATATTTTTTTCATTTATTTTGCCAGAATATATCAATATTTTGTCCCACATAAAATTATCTTCTATGTTTTATATTTTATTCTGGATTCTTTCTGAGCATCCAGTTCCCTTGTTTGACTGTCAGTTAATTAATAAAATCTAAGATTAACTTTATTAATCCCAGGGAGAAATTCTGGTTCCTATAGTTCACAAACAAACATAGTGCCAGACAGACAAGATACAAAAACAGCACACATGTAGTCCAAACCAGTATATGTAGTGCAAACCAGTTTTTAAAAGCACACAAATAAATGTGAAAAACAGACTGAGATACTTAGAAAGCATCTAATGTTAAGCTCCCTCGTTTCAACTTCCCTCACTGTTAAATATCATGTACTTTGCCTTTGTTTTTTAAATTTTAATATTGTGATTATAATTGAAAAGACCTGTCTTTCATACAAGATGCTGTACGGTTATAATTTACATCCTTTTTCTTTTTTTTTTCTTTTTTTTTTCCCTCCCCAATGATTCCGGTGCTGGGCAAGTTCCCTAATCTCAGGCACAGGGTAAGCCCTGCAGTACTGAGAGCCGAAGCTGAGCTGGTATTTCAGACCCACATCTTTCAGATCTCAACTTCAGAGCCAGAGTTTTATTGGCTTTGCATGGTGGTAAAATGGGCTTCGACCTGTTCGCGCTTCCCTCAGTTTAAGATAGCTGCATTTTTTGCAGCCTTTTGAGATTCTCTTGTCATTTGTTTTTACAAATAATCCGATTACTTTTTCATGTAGGGAAAAGAAACAGAAAATCCAGGACATTCGGAAGAATGTGAAGGATGCCATAGTGGTGGGTTCCTTTGGAAATTTCCTGTGGAAGCCTTCCCATTTTCCTATGCTTACATATTTGCTGAATTAGAATCTATTCTCCTGTGATTTGTGACCTGGTGTTGATACATCGCTTAACAATTTTCATCCTTTTTTCCAGACTATAGTATCAGCGATGAGCACTTTAATACCCCCAGTTCCACTGGCCAACCAGGGAAACCAGTTCAGAGTTGACTACATCAGAAGTATAGCTCGCCATTCTGACTTCGACTACACCCAGGTGAGAGCAGGCAGTTTTCATTCTACCTTTGACATGTACGGATCCTTCAATGCACTTAACATATGGGCATATTAATCATTATGAGGCACTGGGGACCAGCCCATAACCATCGAACCGTAATATAATACCAACGCCAAATCAGAGTAGGGTGTTGTGTTTTGAAGTAAAAGGTAGTGTGGATATGTTAATGTTCTGAGAAGCTGTGGACGAGGTTTTTCTTTCTTTTATGACCACAGGAGCCTGTCTCTGATGTAGACTGTGCTATGCTCACCAGAGTGATCTTGTCTTATCTTCCTACCACTTGGGTGGTTGAGGGTGGCAGCAAGCTGAACAGCTCAGAGCAGACCTCTTGCTCCATGGCCACAGACTGTAGCCCTTTCTGAAGGATCCTCAGATGTTTCCAAGCCGAATGGGAGATATAATTCCTCCATCATGTCCTGTCTCTGCCTCAGTGGAACATGCCCAAAACATCTCCCCTGGGAGCTGTCTAGGTGGCATCAGACCACCTCTGCTGATTCCACTCAATCTGAATGAGCAGTGACTCTATCTTGAGGTCCCTCTGAATCTCTGAACTCCTCGCCCAGTCCAGCAGCCCCGTGGAGGAACCTCATTTCAGCCGCTTCTATTCATGACTTTGTTCTTTTGGTCATTACCCACACTATGTGCATTTTATATAGTTTCATTTGAATCTGACGTATTCAACAGACATCAGAACAAACAAATTTGTGTTTAACTTTGATGTCTGAGATGCAGTTATCATATTGTCATGGAAACGAGTGATTCTACCAGTGGCTTGTTTTATATAGAGACTTGCTGGTTTGGGTCTGGAAATTGCAAAGCGGATTTCTAAGAAAGCTCCTTGGGGGTGGCGAACCTTCCATGGCTGCCTGTTGTGAGCAGGTCTGGTCAGAAGAATGTTATCCAGAGCGTGACAGATCTCCAATGTATGTGCATGATGATGACGGGTCATTTCTGTGTATGGATGCTTCCTCAGTAAACTGGGCCCCACAATCCTGTGCAGGATAAGTGGTGACAGGATGGATGGATGGATGGATGGATATACTGATCAATATGGGAATATTATTATATACGGTATATAAAATAACATTTGGAACTGATCACATTCATTGTAAATGATGAGGATGATTTTGAAGAACCTGTGATTTGGTTTACGCGTAAAGCTAATGGTGGTGATGATGATTATTACAAAGGGAATTTTCTACAGCCCTTATTATTGGTCATGTACAGAATATGAAGGGTACAAATGAAAGAGAAGTATTTATGTCCAATTATTGTGCATAATACACTCAGAGAGACTGACTTAAAAATTGTAAGTGGTATACTATAAACATTACCTGTTTGTAATATACTGTGTGCAGCTAGCCTGCTAACAGTGTGAATGCTAGCAGGTATTATGAACCAGTTTGCTCTCCGTTAAGTTACACAGTGGTAAATATGTTGTGCTACATGGTGACAGTCTGCTGTGCATTATGCTACACGGTGGCTAATACATTATGTTACACAGCGGCTAATATCTTATGCTCCATGTTGACAGTTTACTGTGCATTATGCTACATGGTGGCTAAGAAATTATGCTACATGCTAGATAAATTATGCTACACGGCAGGTAATAAATAATGCTACATGGTGGATAGTATGTTATAATGCACGATGGCTAATATATTATGCTACACAGTGGCTAATACATTTTGCTAAAAGGTGGCAGTTTGCTGTGTGTTAAGCTACACGGTGGCTAATATGTTATGCTACACAGTGGCTACGTCCAATAAGTAGTATCATCAAAATGGTTTGTCTATTCCTATGGCTTAGATCACAGTTTGAATCGGGATCATTTTCTCAGGGCTCCTAGTGGTGTAATAACATTGACTTTGTTCCAATGACTGAACAAGGGGAGGAGGGATGCAAACAGCCTGGGATTTATTGCCTTAGTTGCCCACAGCATAATGCTTTAAGTCAGGATATTGTGAGCTATTGGCTGTCAGGGCAGAAGATCACGGTGCTTCTCCAATCAGGGCTGAGCCATAGCACACGGCCAGTAGGATTGCGGCGTTGAGGGGAAGGCGGTTTGGCTGGACCTGGGGATTTCACATGGCGTCCAGCTGACACCAGCAGATCCTGAAGTGCTGACAAACAGAAATGGCGCCAGGCAGCTCCATTGGGGCTGGGGAGCTGTAGAAAGGCACACGTGCTTCCAGGCCATTGGCAAATATCATCAGAGCAGAAAGAATGGGGAAGTGTCCACATGATTACGTCTCTGTCATCGGGAATTCAACGTGAATTCAGCAATGTTTTACATCATCTAGGTTACCTTCACTGAGTGACTCATTTACGTTTCACATCTTAGTCAGGGTCACGGGGGGCCTGGAGATTATCCCAGTGTGCACTGTGCTGCTATTCAGGATAAGTGGATAACGGTTGCAGTACCCAAATTAATGATAAACCGATATTAGTGATAAATCATAACATCCATCCATCCATCCATTCTCTGAAACCGCTTACCTTATTCTGGGCCGTAGGGGGTCCGGAGCCTATCCTGGAGGCTACGGGCACAAGAGAGGGAACAACCCAGGACAGGGCATCACACCAACCAATCACAGGAAATCATAACATCATATCTGTGAAATCAAATTTATTTGCTGAATCCATAATGATGAGTATTAAGTCACTGGGGGTCGATTGAATTCTGGGTAACAGAAAGTAAATACGAATCTTGTTCTGCTCTGACCGCTTTTAGCCATGTGTGTGAGCATCATATTCACCTCTAAAGGCCCAACCTCTCTGCCGGCTCTTTGCCTGGTTGCATCACACAGGGTGTTTCAAATAATGGTGCGTTATTAAGGGAGGGATGTACCACAGAAGACAATAGGAAGGTCCGTTTCAACTGTCAGATAACATTACAGACTCTGGAAAGGCAGGACCCCAGCGGTCCACGCGCAAGCCACCTGCTGCTCTGAACCTGTACGCAAACACGTTGGTCTTGCCTGAGCTGCTGGCAAGGCAGTTGTTTAAGTAGCATGCTAAAAATGAAACTCTTCAAAGTGGCAGTTTGTGAGAATGGACAGCCCTTACCTGCAACACCTGCAACCTGAACTTCCGAGGAACTAACGAGACCGGAACAGATTCAGACGGAAGCGTGTACGTGAAGCATATTAAGCTTTAGTAAGGTGGTCGCTGCCTCTTGGTCTCTCCTCCTGTGACTGCTTTGACCTGGTCCACCTCCTGTGAGATCTTCCCAAACCTAAAGAAAATGCGCCGTAAAATATATACGTTTAGAAAAGCGTTAAAATGTGAATGAGTATTTTTTTATACCCTTTATGAGAACTTAGGGACAACAGGGGGAAGAATTGTACACCCCCACCCTCTGTGCTGTTTTGTGATCATCTCCAACATCCCTGTGGAACTGAGGTGCTTTTAACATGTAATGAGATTGTGCATCTCCAGCTTGTCTCTTGTGTGTGTGTGTGTGTGTGTGTGTGTGTGTGTGTGTGGATTATGTTTATATTACATTGTGGGGACCAAATGTTCCCCACACAATGTAATAAAAAACCTGTTGTTTTGACATTGTGGGGAGCATTTTCCAGGTCCCCACAAAGATTCGTGAATGCAATCAAAAAACTAAAAATGCCAAAAATGTTGTGTTTTTTGGGGGTTAAGACCATCATGTTAGGATTAGAGAGTTCCCTATAGAAATGGATGGGGAGTCCCCACAAAGATATAATTACAAACCTGTGTGTGTGTGAGGCAGGAAGGGGCTGGGCTTTAGTAGGAAGTGGCGGAGAGATAGATGCTGCTATTGGATACAGCCTTTATATTTTGTTAGGCACAACTGCAGCGTAGAACTTATATTGCTCTTCAAAATGAAAATAGACATCAAAACAGATGCAAATTTGAATTCTTGTTGGAAGAATAAATTACCGAATTTTATGTTTATTTTTTGCTTCCATGAAAGGCAGGATTTACCTTCACATCATTAGGCACACTGATATTAATTGCTTACTCACGCTAAGCTCACCATTTTATGAAGCAGCTACTTAAATAGTAAAGTTTTGTTACATAAAAAGCTCTGAAATGTGGTGGGCTGGTAGTCTGCATGTCAGTCCAAGACAAAGCAAAAAAGGTGGAGCCTATCGGCCAAGTTCCGCACAGGTTTCTCAGCCGTCTGTGTAGCTGAAGTGTGTTTATATGCTTGATTCCTAAGTGTCTGCTGCTGAAGCTTGTGGGGAGATTCCACTATCTGCTGAGAAGATGGGACATGAAAGGATGCACGCCCAGATAAGCAGAATGATCTCCGCAGTATCCCATGCAGCCAAACGTGTCTGGGAGCATGAAACTTCAAGGCAAAGTAATGTGTGGGATGGAGAGGATTTCCATGGCAACCAGCTGAATAGGTTTATTTATGGTATAATGAATGAACTCATACTCAGTCCTGTTTGGGTTCAAAAACAGCCTCATATCCGTGCACTCCACGTGGACGGACACGCTCCTGGAGTGTGACACACGCTTGCCGTGTTCTCCACGGGCTTCCAGCTCCTTAATAAGCTGTAGGCAGCCTGTTTGAATTAGCCCTTTGCTGTATTTTTGTTTTCAGGGTTTGCTGCATTCGTTATGTGACGCTAGTCAGTAGCCATTCAATTTTTATTTTTCACGAGTGCCCTTTAAGTTCAGACCATGATGTGCTCTTACTGCTGACTGTTTCTTATTAAGCTGGGAGTCCTTAGCTGTAGCCCTCAGCAGACCACGTCTGATCATCGCAGCTTGCTGGGAATGCTGTGCCTGCCTGTGTGTTTTGCTATTGGAAATGGGACACATCATCCATCCATCCATCCATCCATCAATCTGTCTTCCTGCCCTTTCTGGTCAGGGTCATGGGCTGGACTCCCTGGATGGGATGCCAGTTCCTTACCGGGGACATACGTGCACATAGCTGGACAGTTAGTCTACCTGCATGTCTTTGGACTAAGCAAGGAAACCTGCACAACAAGGGGAGAACGTGCAGACTCCCCACACGACAAGGGGAGAACGTGCAGACTCCCCACACGACATGGAGAGAACGTGCAGACTGCCCACACGACAAGGGGAGAACGTGCAGACTCCCCACACGACAAGGGGAGAACGTGCAGACTCCC
>JAODJU010000001.1:31064986-31082496 GCA_026776725.1 Gnathonemus echidnorhynchus
CGCCCCACACGACAAGGGGTGAACGTGCAGACTCCCCACACGACAAGGGGAGAACGTGCAGACCCCCCACACGACAAGGGGAGAACGTGCAGACTCCCCACACGACAAGGGGAGAACGTGCAGACCCCCCACACGACAAAGGGAGAACGTGCAGACTCCCCACAACCCTCTGAGAGGCAGGTGTTATATTTACCATGTGCCCTGTCCCTAAACAGTGTGGCAAATGATGTTTCAGTCAGTCGTGTAGATTTATTTTAGCAACAGGCCAGCTGCTTGTGCAGTAAATATCGTGGCTAAAGCTATTAGCACTATTGGTGACCTCCTGAAGTTAGCAGTACACTTTTCCTATTGAGCTGCTACAAAAAACACCCAGCCCAGTATTGACAAATTTGCATGGTGACCTTTTTCAGAAGTGTTTATTGAGGCTGTCAAGCAGCACTTTTAAGGTTGAAAATAGGTTCTGTGAAAATAGCTCACGATGCATGTCCCTTGAGAAAAACTAAAAGCGGCGTCTTTTTTGACTCTGCCATCCCTAAGGAGCCGAAAATGGCGTCTCCAGCCTCTGCTGGATGTTACCGTGGACACAGGAAGTGCATTGACTCTGCCATCCCTGAGCTGCTGAAAATGGTGTCTCCTATCTCTGTTGGATGTTAGCGCGGGCACACAGGAAGTGCAGTGACTGCCATCCCTGAGGAGCTGAAAATGGTGTCTCCTATCTCTGTTGGTTGTTCGTGTGGGCACACAGGAAGCGCAGTGACTGCCATCCCTGAGGAGCTGAAAATGGTGCCTCCAGTCTCTGTTGGATGTTAGCGCCGGCACACAGGAAGCGCAGTGACTGCCATCCCTGAGGAGCTGAAAATGGTGCCTCCAGTCTCTGTTGGATGTTAGCGCGGGCACACAGGAAGTGCAGTGACTGTCATCCTTTAGGCATGACTCTTGCCCACTGAGAGGTTTGCTGTGTTTGGTAACCATGTCATGTCAATATTATTTATATCCTGAACAGATGTTTGATTCTTTTTACAGGTGTACGAAATGGTGAATTACAATAGAAATAGCAGTGAGAATAGATATTAACCAACTGGAAGAAATTCAGTGTAACCGAGAAAAAATTTTGAAATCATATAAGTTAAACACAAAGGTTAAGGTATCAGCTGTATACACAGAATTATGATTATACAGGATGCTCTGTGTAATTTCTCTCTAAAGTACTTTCTTGTTTTTAATCGAGCAGGAGTTCTTTGACCATGCGAAGAAGCTGTGGGAAGACGAGGGGGTGAAGGCCTGCTTTGAGCGCTGCAATGAGTACCAGCTCATCGACTGTGCACAATAGTGAGTCCCTAACTCACCTTCCTGCTTGCCACATCCAGCACCTGGGCATCTCTGGGATGGTGACACTATGAGATGATCATGTTTGAAGTCATTTTAATGCATTGTTTAATCCAAGTTCTTTGGGGGGAAGGATGATGTTTCGATGTGAATTTAGTGGGACGCTGACTTGTACGCATCACACTCGCAGTCTGCTTTGACCTTGAGATCCGAGGACCATTCTGGGACAGGAGGTCATCCAGTTGGCAAAGAACCTAGCCCTGTGTTTGTATGGGAGACTACATGTAAGGGATGCTTTACATTTACATATATTTACTTAGAAGACACAGTTATCCAAAGTGACATACATGTGAGAAAGCAGGGTCAGCCAGTCCCTGGAGGAATTGCAGTTACTGGCCTTGTGCAAGGGCCCGACGGTGACATCACCCAGCCAGCCATGGTGATTTAAACCAGTGAGCCGCTAGTCACGGACACTGAGCCCCCACAGTGCTTTAGTACACAGCCTCTGATCCTTTCCCTGATACTAGAGAAGAATTCTCAAGGTTTACATCATAAAAAGCACAAGACCTGACATTTACTGTAAAGCAGAAACAGAAATGCTGAAATCGACACATTTCATAGGCAGCAAACGTGGACCTTTGTCTTAAAATGCAGGCTGATAGACGAAACCAAGCTGAATAAGTTCTGGTGTTCAAGAGCTTGTGTGACAGGGCATGTTAGAGCTTCCCCTGGGTGTGACACAGAGGTAATAAAAGCAAATAGGATTAAGAATTTAATTTTAAGGTGATTCAGAGTTTTGAAAGCAGGTCCACATCGCCATGCCTCCCCCCCCCCCCCACTGTGTTTAGCAGTTTGAAACTCGGATGTTGATCTCAGCACGGACTGCACGTATCAGACATCTTTTGCTGTATTTTTGATCTGCGGCACAGCTTTGTGTCAAACTTTCAACTGAATTCTAGGGTAATTAGCACAGTACAAAAAAAAATCATCATTTTACAAAGGGTGTAAGTAGTGTGATTATTCATAAAGATGAGTGTGATGTCCTCCCTGTTACAGACTCACTGCGGTGTGCGTGTGGATTCAGAGCTCCACTGTTGTACTCACTCCAGCCCTTGCTGCTCCAGGGATATTCAGTGTTAGTTTAAGCGGGAACTTGTTCTGGTTACCGTGGCGACGACTCATCGCTAATCACCCAAACTGAAAGCAGCATGTCTGCTTATGGATATTAAACTGTCTACTGAACTTTTTCTCTCTGAGCATCGGTTGTTTTCATTTATGTGTCCAGTGTTACTACCAGAACGATGTTCTGTACCCACATGACAGACTCAGTCTGTAAAAGTCATAGTGTTGAGTGCCAGGCTGCGCCTTATGACTCACAGAGACGGGACACTATCTCCTGGATGCGTAGCGGCTTAGTCATGCATTGACACATGTAATACATTGTGTGTAGGTTATGTTGTTTAATAGGTTAACATACAATGTCCATGTTTGGCAGCAATCTAGCTCTAGCAGTTTTCAATGTCACCCTGCCATTTTCTGCTACTAGGGTACCTATGTTATGGGACTGTGTGAGATGCTTTAGCCCAGCTACACTGAGACCCTTCAGCCCAGCTGCACTGTGACGCTTTAGCCCAGCTGCACTGTGACTCTTTATCCCAGCTGCACTGTGATGCTTTAGCCCAGCTGCGCTGTGACTATTCGGCCCAGCTGCGCTGTGACTATTCGATCCAGCTGCACTGTAACGCTTTAGCCCAGCTGCACTGTGACTATTCAGCCCAGCTGCGCTGTGACTATTCGGCCCAGCTGCACTGTGACTCTTTATCCCAGCTGCACTGTGACTCTTTATCCCAGCTGCACTGTGACCCTTTAGCCCAGCTGCACTGTGACCCTTCAGCCCAGCCGCACTGTGACGCTTTAGCCCAGCTGCACTCGGACTCTTTATCCCAGCTGCACTCTGACTCTTAATCCCAGCTGCACTGTGATTCTTTAGCCCAGCTCTGCACTGTGACTCTTTATCCCAGCTGCACTGACACTTTATCCCAGCTGCACTGTGACCCTTCAGCCCAGCTGCACTGATACCTTAGCCCAGCTGCACTGTGACTCTTTCTCAGCTGCAGTTTGACTTTTCCACTTAATCCAGAAGCTGACGGAATATAACTCTGGTTCATATCTAATAGAACAATGTTTTAATCAACACTTGTGAAATTTGCAGTGTGTCTTTTGTCATGTGATTGCTAAACTATTTTGTAAAATTAAACTATATTATGGTAAAGTTAAACCAATGTATAAAAATCTTGTCTCTTAGTAAATCTCATTGAGTTTGATTGTGTAAATAAGGAGCGGAATGTCAGTCATGAAGCGTTCCTGACAAAGGCAAAAGCAGCAGGGTGTCCAATCCCATCGTCCATCAAGTACCCCCCTGTCGGGGCCCTCAAACCCTAAACCTGGAGCTTGTGTAGATGAGCCGTGGGGGTGGGGCAAGCTAGGCTATTTTTGGATGCGGTGCCATGGAGCAGGAGCAACCAGGGAGGGGAGGGGCGGGGGGGTGGGTCACGTGTGCAGGCGCAAAGATGTGCAAAAATGTGTTAAACACAGGAAGGTCATGCCATGTGGAGGACATAGCAGCACACGCCAGTAAACACATGATCATATCTGTTACATGTTAACAAGCATTCTGGCCAGTAGGTCTGCGTGTGAAATGTCACGTCAGACTAAACAGTAAATAAACTTCATTTATCACTTGCCATGGTGGCCCCCACCCATAAGGTTGTGGGTTCAATCCTTCTCTAGCTCTGTGTATCTGCAATTTACTGATATCCTGTCCATCAAGCAAGAAATAATTAGTGTCTGAATTAAATTTATCATCATTTAATTATTAAGTGAAATAGTACAAATAAAAAAGCAGGTTTGGTTACAGTGTGAGACTGAGTCTGTCTCAGGTAGAGCCTGGGGTTTGCATGGGGGGTGGGGGATAGGTGTAAGCAGGGGTTAGGGGCCTCAGGCAGGCAGGGACCAGACGTGTGTCAGGAGTGGTTTACACATCACACCCTGAGCCTGCAGGCCTGTGCATATGTGCAGCATCAAGCCCTCTTTGTGCTCCTAGCGGCAGTTTAATTGTGGTCCCCCATAAAGACATTGTGCCTCCTGTATCCCATCATCCTTTGCGATGGGCCGCGCTTGTGGTCTCCCAAACCTGTTGTTGTAGTGATGAATGGCTCATAATGGGTGGATTAGGGCACTATTCATGTGCCTGTTTGTTTCAGTTCTTTCCTCACATGCAGCCCATGCGGGGGCAGCACCGGTGATCATGGTGCACAGACTGGCTATGGGGGGGGGGGTGTTGGTGTGGAGCTGTATTGGAACAGCCAGGCTAAGACACAGGAGTGGTATTGACCCACTGTAAAGGTTTCCATGGGAACCCAGTTGCAGCTAAAAGCAGGCCAGGTCAGGAGAGAGCTCCGTGTGGTGGAAAGGTTGTGCGCCCTCTGGAGGCTACTACAAGAATGGCAGAAACTAATAGGGTAGCTTACAGTTTGCGGTAGGAAATGTATCCATTTAAGACTCCAATAGGTTTCATTAGACCTAGTTATTTTTTGGTTCACTATTTTTGTGCAGATTTTGTGTATTAGTACTCCAAATTTGGATGAGCTGACAAACATGATTACTGTAGTTTATAGAGTGCTGTTGCCAAATAAACTTCCTGGGAGTAAATCATAGTTTGTGTTACTTTGAGGTAGACTGCTGTAAAAGTGACCGGAGTGGCCACTTCGATGGGTACAATTAGCTGGTACCAGATAGGACCCACTTCATTAGGTACAGCTAGCTGGTATCGGATAGGACCCACTTAATTAGGTACAGCTAGCCAATACCGGGTAGGACCCACTTCATCAGGTACAGCTAGCCGGTATTGGATAGGACCCACTTCATTAGGTACAGCTAGCCAATACCGGGTAGGACCCACTTCATTAGGTACAGCTAGCCGGTATCGAATAGGACCCACTTCATTGGGTACAGCTAGCCGGTAACGGATAGGACCCACTTCATTAGGTACAGCTAGCCGGTATTGGATAGGACCCACTTCATTAGGTACAGCTAGCTGGTATCGGGTAGGACCCACTTCATTAGGTACAGCTAGCTGGTATCGGATAGGACCCACTTCATTGGGTACAGCTAGCCAATACCGGGTAGGACCCACTTCATTAGGTACAACTAGCCGGTATCGGATAGGACCCACTTCATTAGGTACAGCTAGCCGGTATCGGGTAGGACTCACTTTAATAGGTATAATTAGCTGGTACTGGTAAGACCCACTTTTTTAGGTAAAGCTAGTTGGTATCGGGTAGGACTCGCTTCTTTAGGTACAGCTTGCAGTCTAGCACCCATTTCACTATGTACAATTAGCTGATTCTAGGTAGGACTCACCCAGCTCTAGAACCGTTTCAATGGTATTCAAGCTCAGAGGTGCCTTTCTGCATGCAACTGCTGTACTGTTATTTACTAAGAATCTGTGTCATACAAACTGCAAAAATACTTTCTCCTGAGGAGATATGTGAGGCTCGTGTTTTCTCTCCTCAGCTTTCTTGACAGAATTGATTCTGTGAGACAGAACGACTATACGCCGACAGACCAGGTGCGTGGTCTTACAGTATGTGATAGTGTCATCATCGTCTTTATCTTGCTAATTAGGAGGTTTGAAAAACACGTATGACATAACAGCTTTCATGGTAGGGGCTTGAGCTTCACCAGACTGCTGTGTAAATGTGTTTTTTCATGTCTTCATCCCAGGACTTGCTGCGCTGCAGAGTTTTGACTTCAGGGATTTTTGAAACAAAATTTCAAGTAGACAAAGTTAATTTTCAGTAAGTATACTTTCCTTTGGCTTTTTTCCCCTGAAATTTGCTTAAATATAAAACACACCATGAGTGGAATAAAACAGGCAGATATTGCTATGTCAGACCATTTCAGACTTTAGTTTGAATACAACACAAAGCCCCGAGTTGGGCTGTTCCCTGCCTTGCACCTGTAGCTTCCAGGATAGACTCCAAAACCCCCTGCGACCCTAAATAGGATAAGCAGTTTCAGAAAATGGATGGATGGACAACAAAAAGTCAAGGTGCAGGCTGTAGGGGTCGCTGTGTGAGGATTGCTGGATCAATAGCGCTGCACCTATGGCAGTGCACTGTGAACAAAACAATGAGCACATGTAATGGTGTAAACTTGAGCTAAGGCTTGCATGGAAACCTGTGGCCTGTACTACGAAGTGGGGTTACTGGCTTTTCGGGGTAACTTGTCAGATTTAAGGTACTACAGTTTAAATGGACTTCTTATTCGTTCATTTACATTTTGCCCAGACTACCTTAAATCCGAAAGTTACCCCGATTCGTAGTACAGGCCACTGGTCACAGCAAAAGCATTTAACTGTGGGAGACGATAGCACTGTATCCACAAGGAGGCACTGTAGCACTTCACATTAAAATTAAGTATGAAGAATTTGGATATTTGGCCAGTACCTTTTATAGTGTATATATTTTTAGTTGTAATATCTGGTAAATATAAACAGTTGAAACACTTCAAATTATTTACAACATTATAAATATGCACAGAGCAGTAAAGGAGACTATTTTAGTCTGTTTTGCCCTGCTGTGATACTTATGATTGCTGACTAACTGTCTTTGTTTTAGTATGTTTGATGTAGGTGGCCAGAGAGATGAAAGAAGAAAATGGATTCAGTGCTTTAATGGTAAGTGGAGATTGTGATGCTAACGATGAATGTGTGTGTCTGTGTTGGGGGATGGATGTATATATTACGTTGTGTTACAGTTGTTATCCTGACAAAATATATGACTGCAATCAAAAAACTAAAAATACTAGTAGTCTTGCATTTTGTTTGTTTGATTACTTATGTTTAAGGTTAGGGCTGGGTAGAGGTTATGGTTGTCATTGTTTGGATTAGGGTTTTGGCCATACAAATTAATGGACAATCCCCACGCAGAAATAAATACAAATGTGTACGTGTGTGTGTTTGTGTGTATGTGTACGTGTGCGTGTTTGTGTTTGTGTGTGTGTGTATGTGTGCGTGTGCGTGTGTGTGTACGTGTGCGTGTGTGTGTTTGTGCGTGTGTGTGTATGTGTATGTGTGCGTGTGCGTGTTTGTGTGTACGTGTGCGTGTGTGTGTTTGTGCGTGTGTGTGTGCGCGCGCCTGCTTGCCTACTTTAAAGGCATTGCAATCGTTTCTTAAAACAAAAAAATCCACTCATAAATAAAATGACTGTAATGTTATTGTAGTCCTAGACGTGAGAGGTTTACTAACTAATCACAGTCCAGCTTCCCTTTAGCCTGCTATTCAGACGACCCAGAGAGCACCTACAGACGCTCTTTCTGCCTTCTTTCTTTTAGACGTTACTGCTATTATCTTTGTTGTTGCGAGCAGCAGTTACAACATGGTAATCAGGGAAGACAACAGCACCAACCGATTGCGGGAGGCTCTGGATCTCTTCCGAAGCATCTGGAATAACAGGTCATCTTCTCGTCTCCTCCGTGTTGGTCCAGTGTTTTCTCAAGCAAGAGGAGCTGATGAGCAAGATCTGAATATTTAAAATGTTGTTTTATTGAAGCACAGATGTAATGATCCTGCACCACGTTGCCCTGGCATATTGTTAGTCCACATATGAAGAGCATCAAACTGTAATGAATTTTGATAAATCAGTGATGATTTTGATAGGATCAACCAGTTGGTGCGGCTAATTTGGCTGGGGTATGGGGTTGGGGGGCTTACACCACCGCAACCAGCTTTAATAGGCACTTTGTAAGACTCGCAGTCACCCCGCATAACACGGTGTGATTTGATGTCATCTCCAGGTGGTTACGGAACATTTCGGTCATCCTGTTCCTGAATAAACAAGACATGCTGGCGGAGAAGGTATTAGCAGGAAAATCCCAAATTGAAGACTATTTTCCTGAATATGCTCGTTATACGATGCAAAATGAAGGTAGGCTGCAAATTACAAGCTACCCCACAATCTTCACTCTTGTTTTACTGGCAGGAAATATTTCATTGTGTAGACGAAGTGGAGTACTGTAAGAAAAAGTTTTAAAATATTGATACAAATGAATAGTTTACATTTTTACATATGTTGACTGAAAATTTGAAGAAACTGGAATGACAGGAATGTTTTACACGCACCTGGGATGTAGCAGTCAATTCAGTCAGTTGTTCGAGAAACATTTGTCTACATAATGAAGTAAAAATTCTTGTGAGTCTTTCAACTGAAAGTCATGGCCAGGTATTAGATGACAGCAATAAGGTCCAATAAGGAGTAGACAAATTTAGTAAATGTGCTTCTTTTATTGCTAATTATTTATAATCATTTATTTGTTTGTCATTGCTAACAGGAACTCCTCAACCTGGGGAAGACCCAAGAGTGACCAGAGCCAAGTGCTTCATTCGAGATGAATTCCTTGTAAGCACAGTATTTGTTCTGCATGTGTCGTCCTCTTCCGTGTACTATGATGTGTCCTATGGCCATGTGTGTCCTCTTCCTTCCGTGTGCTCTGACCTGTCCAGTCCACATATATGCACTCCTCTTCCTGTGTGTCTGTATGCACTACTGTGCATCCCTTTCTTTAGCGTGTTTTCTCTGTTCTTTCCCCTTGTGGGCTGCAGAGGATCAGCATGCCCAGTGGAGATCGCAAGCGCTACTGCTACCCGCACTTCACCTGCGCTGTTGACACAGAGAATATCCGACGTGTTTTTAACGACTGCCGGGACATCATCCAAAGAATGCACCTTCGGCATTATGAGCTCTTATGATGGACGGACGCACCTGTTCGTGTGAGGACAGTGAGCGCCATTTGACGCTGTGAAATTTGTCATTTTTCCCCACAATGCCATTAGAACCCCATGTCATTCTTGCAGTCAGGAATGTGTGGGGGTGCATTCTTCCTTCATACTCCAGCGTTTGTGTCATTCCAGTCAGTCCGTGACTACCTCTCTTTCTGTTATTTTTGGTGTCACGCCTGGACCATCTAATATTGCCTGCAGGTGGGAGAGAGGTGGCATTTTCCCAGGGTGCAGGAGTACCGACTTTGTGACTCACCCCTGTGATGTGCGGGGCCTCTGCATTGACGGCGGAGGACGGGGTGGTCCCTCCGTGCCACAGAGGAGGAGTACAGCTCATGTAGCTTCAGGATATTGATTACATCGACATACAAGTTGTGGATCAACCTTCTACTTTTTGTCGTGATGTGGCACAGGAGCAAAGGAGGTTGAAGTGGACATTCTGGGGCACCTCCAGTGTCAGAGCTGTCCCAGCTCCATCATCATACTGGCCTACATCCTCTTGGACCATTATCTTATATAGAGCTGTGTGTATATATGTATATGTATTTATGTATATATGTATGTGTATATATGTGTACATACGTCTGTATGAATGTATGTGTGTGTATATATACACTTAGATATGCACACACACCCATACATATATGTAAAATATTTTGTTTGACCTTGTAATGGTGTACAAGGTTTATTATCTTGTATACACTGTAAAATGTAATATTATTTTGTACAACGCTACTGAAAAAAACTACTTGTAGAAGATCTTTGTGCCTTGATTATGGCTGTACCTGTAAAATTAACTCAGATGTAAGTATGTTTTTGACTGCACTGTACAGCTTGATGTCAACTTTATCATAAGGAGAAATTGTGGGGGGGGGCTTTCTCTGTAGACTTTAGTTTTTTCTGGTTTATAAAAAGGACATGCTGTTTAGTAAAAAAATAAAATAGGAAAAATTCCTGTACACATTATGCAAATGTATCTGTTGTTTGCAGTTAGGACTGGCAGAAATGACCTCTGCCTTCACTTCTGTCTTTATCTCACACTCACCATCAGTATCTTACCCTGGTATGTCATTTCTATAGGAGATTCTTTACAGTACAAAGTCTGTCCACAATATAAAATGAGACTGTGTGCGTGTGTTTCTAACGAATGTATACTGTATGTACATCTAAATCTGCTTTGCGATAAGCATGCTAATTTATTCCCAAACACGAAGTTGAAGCTTGACGACCAGGTTCACCCTGAATTCGACATGAAATGAAAGCAAGCCTACAGTATATCACTTGTGACTGGAGACTGGAAGGCCAAAGCTGGGAAATACAGTTGGACCATATGGACTTAGAAGTGGAAATAAAGCTGTAGAGCAGCTAATTTGTGATGCTGAACCCATTTGACAGTGAACCAGAGGATGTGTGGACAGAATTCAGAGTTGTCATCCAAGAGGAACCTGAAAAATGTCTGGTCAGAAATCAAAGTGGTTAACAGAAGATACTCTAGAAATGACAAATAACCTGAGCATTATTTGTTAAATCCAATCTTTATAGATTGATTTAAGGGCCTGTTATTCATCCTGTCCTCCAGCTATGCATTTTGTCTTGACTGAGTCGGTTGTATAATGTAAAGTGCATAAATATGCTACCCAGTGCTTGAAGTGCGGTAAAACAGGTGCCGGTACTCCGGACTGTGAGTAGTGTCCGTACGCAAGAACCGCTCCCAGTACTCTGAAAAGAAAAACAAAGCGAAGTCGGTAGTGCGTACCGGTGAGTACCAGCCCATTTTGAGTACTGAATCTAATACTGCATCTACTCCTTTTAATGCAACGCGGAGTACTCCCATAGAAATTCAACAGATGGCGCTGTAACCTAGTTCACGATGAACCTTACAAAAAAAAGTTACTTTTTAAAAATCCAGGCAAAAATATTATTAGAGACGTCGTCGGTGTCCGATTCCCCTTTCCCATTGGCGGGGGAGCCCGTAATGCTTTCTGATTGGCTCAGGCGTTTGTCATTTAATCACAAGGCAGTGAAGTTTTCATTGAGGATAAAAACGTGAAATCGATTAAATCCGAGCGCAGATATCGGAGCGGTGTGAAGGTGGGTGGGCTGCTTCTTCGCAAAGAAGAAAAAACGATCTTTTTGCTTACTTGGCGTACATGGCGTAAATCTTGAAGTTAAAAACTGGTGTGTCAATCATAAATTCAGAGTTTTTGTGAGTTCTTTTTCAGTGAGACGAGCGAAAAGCTGAAGCCATGAGTCGCCTCACCTTTTCTTCTGCTGTCCGGTCTGAGGATTCTCTACAGGCAGTGTTTCTCCTTTGAAGTGACTGCTTCTTTTGATAACTGAAACTTGGACACTGACTTTGACAAAAGTTTGAACTGATAGAAAACAAACTAAGGCTCCGTGGCTTTGGCGTCGCAGGTCCGTTTGGGGAGGCTGGAGGTGTGACGCGGTGCCATGTCGGGGTACCTGCGCTTCGTGGACCGCAAGCCAAAGCTCTCCTGAAGGATATGCGCGTATCTTGAGCAGCCGATCCAGCCTGTCATCCTGCTCGAAAGCCATGGCTTCGGAAGTGCTCTGCGGGCTCGTCTTCAGGCTGCTTCTCCCAGTGTGTCTAGCAGCCGGTAAGCCGCTCCTTCTCACTCATCGCACGGCAAAGTTTATCGCATCAGCCTTGAAATAATAAACCATCATCTGCGAAACAACTCAGTAACCCCACGCATGAGGAATAGACATAAACCCGCAACGGTCAGTGTGTGGGCTGACTGGGAAACGTGCCATCGTGAAACACTCTTATTGCCGGAGCTTTTCAGCCTTTTACGAATAAGGGAAATTATGGATTTGAAGTGAAAAATCTGGCCCGGCACATATCCCGTCGTATTAGGAAGGGTGATTAGGAAGGTTTAATTTAAGTTGAATACACGATCAGTTTTAATTTAATATGATTATATTTGTAGAACAGTCTTCCATTTTTTTGATACATAATATTATATGAAATTAATTATATGAAATATAATTAAAAACCGAGGCTCGTATTTGAAGCTCTTCATGAAACATTCTGTATTATGACAGCTGTACACGGGTCACTTATCTGTCATTAATACCCCATTTAAAACTTTATTCATATAGGTCTATCCATTGATGAGCGCATTAGAATTACATGCCCACATATGCACTACATTTTAATATGTTTGTTTTAGACTGGTACCGATGAGGTTATTAGACGATATTTAATAATATTAAGCGAATGTTAGTCTCCTTATTAGGACTTTCTTTAAATCGGTATCATTTAGCGACACTTTCAATAATATTTTCATTGTGCATCCTTACTGATTGCGCTTACCTATACGCAAAAAGTTAAATATTAAGGAAATATAGCCTACTTTAAATTTGTTTGATCCCATTAAGGGAAAGTTTGCGTCGCCACATTTTTGACAATAGTGTATTTGTTTTTAATGTCAAATAATTCAACGTCAATAAAATATGTACCTGGCGTTAAATACTAATTTAAATAGAAATGGATGATTTTTTTTTTATTTCCTTTGATATATGTTTATCGTTGATATTATTAATCACAATTTTCTCCTAAATTACAATTTTAACAGTTAAACGCTATATCCATTTTAAATAACGAGTTAGGATTTTGCTGCTTCAAGTAGGACAGTTGGCATATTTTCATTGTGTTTTATAAGGTTTCTGAATTAATCGCCTGTTTTCGTTAGATTTATATACTATGTTACTAAAAGCTACATGAACGTGAAACCGTTTAAATGACTGGGCCGTCTTTTTAAATTTAGTGCCGAATGAGGTGAGGTTTAGCATAATCTGATTTAGCAACACAAACGCATTTCACACCTTTTTATGAATCCAACTGAATATATGGAGTCCATAGGCCTATATATGACTTTTTTTTCGTTTTGGATTGATTTACGGCCCAGATATTTTACGTAAATCATTTCTTTTTAGTATTTAAGTGGGAGATTGATCTGAAAGAAGTCAAGTTATCGGTCCATTAATCATTACGACGTCGTCCAGCTGTTAAAGGGATCCTGATCAGCCGCAAATGTCGCAGTTAGAATAAGCCCGGCCACAACACGCATTGAAAGTTTTTTTTTTTCTCCAAAAATGCAAGTAATAAAAATGTGTTGTTTCGGATTTTCAAATTTGGCACATTGCGCTGAAATTTCATACAGTAGACTAGCGCACAGTCAGAATACTGTGTTGTAAAACACAGAAGGTGACGTTTTGGTAAGCAATATAAGGTCTGGAAATGTAGACCGTCTTGATAAAAGCATAATCTGAAAGCCATGAAACCATGTTGTCTCTGTACTATTATGCTGAGGTTGACCACATGGGATCTCGTTATAATTTTCAGTTGTAGCCTATATGTAAGGTTTATGACAAAGCAAATCTGCAATATTAATATTATCCCCCTGTCTGGGTGCTCCTATCAGAGAGCAGGGTAAGTGACTGCTTTTTATGTAGCAAGGATTTCAGCGGGTAGAATGAGTGAGCAGTCATGAAACGATACTGAACGTCTGAAACGCCCCCCCGTCGGCACTATCAACCTCCTTATTCATAAACATGACCGGTTTAGTAAACATCTTGTTCTGATTGTTGACTTTTCTAAATATTTATACTAGGCACATATTGCATGACACACAATGTACCATAAAGCTGAGGATTAAAAAACATACATAAAGGAAACTGAGCACTGAAATTGGTCTTGCACGTGCTGAATTACATAGCCTACTGCTGTTTTTGAGTGCCGGTGTGGATGCTGGTCCGTAGTCATGGTGGAGTATTACTCGCAGCGTTACACTCAGAAAGGATTGTACGTGTCCATTCATTCACACAAAGCAATTATAAACCGCATTAATTCATAATACTGCGGTGAGAAGGATGGGCTGTATTTCTCGTATCCTTAGTGCTTTTTAAATGTTTCATTCTTTCGTGGCAGAAATAAGTTCTTTACAATCATATTCCAATTGCCAGAAGATTATTTACTGATAATGATGCAGACAATTGGGTTTTATACTTAAACATACAGAAATATTTTTGTTGTGTTTTAGGGCAGATCCAAATCTTAGAGGGGTCCTTGTATACAGTTATTTGACTAAATAGTCTTATAAAGTTTGGTTAATGAACCTCTTGTAAAAAATTAAGTTTTGCTATATAAGATTTATTCACCAGGACTGATTTAGTCACTTATGATGCATCCATGTTAACTGAGCCATGAACCGAAAAACAAGAACATTCCGGATACACTGGATTTTACATGGCAAAAGTCGTGTGAAATTCCAAGTCTATTCTGATTAATAAACCTTTGTGAGCTGTTAAACTGTTCATGCCTTATTCAGTGGTTTTACTCTTAATTATCCTTTGAAAAACAAAATATAATGTTTGAATTTAGATTGTCAAACATACATTCTAGCTATTAAGTGTGCTAAGTCCATTTGGTTAATCGTATCTGGGTTGATTTAATAAAGGGAAATTATGCTGTGTGAATTAGCCTGTCTTTGAATGTCCTCCCAAAATGATTTTCTGTTGCGTTTTGAGAGAATCTGCATGTCTAACCACAGCCTGATCTACTTTTGTGCCCTTTTATAAACCTATACCACTGTCCTAATATCTGTTAATCCAGAATACAGGGTTTTAAATGTCACCAAATGTTTCTCAGTGACACCTGCTGCTTCAGCTGGACTCCCATAGCAGTTGTACAGTTGGTCTCAGTGTATTGCAGTGAGTGAATTTCTCATTCTGAATATTTTATCTTGATAGTGTTACATGCATGTGCTGCCAATGGCAATAGTTTACAGAAAAAGTAGATTCATCTGAGTGCCTTGTTTGCTTATTGTCATTACATCATCTGGCAACATTTAATTGCCATTTTGCATCTTGTTTATAACACAGAGAATGGGGGATCAAATGATGTTTCCGGATTGATTGTAGTGATACATGCACTTCAAATTAAAGGCCTTTTACATTACATTTACATCATTTTCCAGACACTTTATCCAAAATGACATGCAAGTAAGGCAAATGGCACATTGCAGACATACACTATGGGGATAAAAGTATTGGGACACTTGTCATGAAAGTTCCTGTTAGTGTAATGGCCATCCCATTCTAAATCTATAGGCATCAATATGGAGTTGGTCCATCTTTGCAACTATAACAGTTGCCACTCTTCTGGGAAGGCTTTCCACAAGATTTTAGAGTGTCTATGGAAATTTTTGTCCATTCATCTAGAAGTGTATTTGTGATGCTGGACGTGAAGGCCTAGCTTGCAATCTCCATTCTAGTTCATCCCAGAGGTGTTTTGATGGCGTTGAGGTCTGTTTGGGCGAGTCAGGTTCTTCCACACCAAACTCACCCAACCATGTCTGTTTGCTTTGTGCACTGGGACACAGTCATGCTGGAACAGAGAAGGGCCTTTCCCAAACTGTTCCCACAAAGTTGGAAACATAAAATTGTCCAAAATGTCTTGGTATGCTGAAGCATTCAGAGATCCCTTCACTGGAACTAAGAGGCCTAGCCCAACCCCTGAAAAACAACCCCATACCATTATCCCTCCTCCACCAAACTTTACAGTTGGCACAATGCAGTCAGGCAGGTAACGTTCTCCTTGTATCCACCAAAACCAGACTTGCCCATCAAACTGCCAGACAGAGAAGCATGATTTGTCGCTCCTTGGCGACACGTTTCCACTGCACCAGCATCCCGTGGTGGCTTGTTTTCAACCACAATGCCAAGCATCAGATTTAGTGCTTGGTGATGTGAGGCTTGCATGCAGCTGCTCCACCATGGAAGCCCATTCCATGAAGCTCCCGGCGCAGTTTTTTTGCTGGGCTTAATGCCAGAGGAAGCTTGGAACGCTGCAATTATTGAGTCAACAGAGCGTTGGCGACTTTTACGCACTACTGTATGTGCCTTAGCACTCATTGACCCCACTGTGTTACTTTACGTGGTCTGACACGTTGTGGCTGAGTTTCTGTTGTTCCTAAATGCTTCCATTTTGCAATAATACCACTTACAATTTAGTGTGGAATATGTAGCAGGGAAGAAATTTCCCAACCTGACTTACTGCAAAGGTGGCATCATATGACTGTACTACATTTGAATTCACTAAGCTCTTCAGAATGGTGCATTCTTTCACAAATGTTTGTAAACATGACTCCATGATCAGGTCAGGTTGAAGAGCATGCACTGGTACAAGCTGACATGCGGTCCGGTCCCACCCTTCGGAAATGGCTGCAGCCTGGTGTTACATGGGCATCCCCTTGGCCTGGTCCAGCCGCTCGGGTCCTCAGCAATGTGGGTCCTGCGAGCTGCATCACCCTCAGGGAATTGCGCCACATGGCCATAGTGCCAAAACTGACATTGACACTGCGCAGCCTGTCAAACCAGTGGTACCCAAGGACTCTCCAAAGAGACACATTACCAAAGGAGTCCAGTCTTCGTCTCGGGTCACTGGATAACGTTCATGTCTCGCAGCCATTTAGCAAAATGGGGAGCACCAGGACTCCAAGGACTCGGACCTCATACAAAGATGTCTGGCTAGGTGCTTGATTTTATACAATATTTATATCAATGTGTCTGAATGGAACATCTGAATTCAATGATTAAGAAGTGTGTCCCAGTACTTTTGTCCATATAGTGTATGTGCTGTTGAGGGATCGACTAGGCTGAACTTCCAGTGGATGCCAGGTTACAAGCGTAAGCAGTACTGGACCATGATGTTAATATGTAATGTGTGGTGGCTCTTTAAAAAAAAAAATCAAGAAGGTCTTTGATTTCCCCTTTTATTTCTTTATTTCTATTGTGGTTCCTGGCAGCGGTATTGCTTTGTAGTCACTGTTGGCTGGATAGTAAAACCCAAGAGACGATGATGGTCATTTCCAGTTCGTTCCCAGGGACATTTGTTTGAAGACAAAAACAAATTGCTCATGGCTGCATTTAACATCATTTGCTGTTGTACATTTATTTTTTGCAGTCATATTTATGTGTAGCGCAATGGGGGCCCAAGGGAAACAATATTTCATTGCACAGTGTGCTTGTATATGGATGTGTTGACAATAAAGAGCTTTTGAGTCCCGAGTCCTTCGCTGAATTGCAGGAATGGAAAACATTGTCAGGCTCATTCATGTCTGCTATATTTGTGCCGTTTTGAGTGGCAGAGAAGGCAGTGGCAGTGAGAACTGGTTTTCAGTTAATTTACCTGATAAAATAAAGTTTAAATAAATAACATAAATGCTCTAATAGTACACGTACGTAAGTTAGTGGTTTATTTATTGTTAGTTACTGTAATGTTGCGCTGCTTTATTTGGTTAATCGTCCAGTCTGTGA
>JAODJU010000001.1:31098694-31126112 GCA_026776725.1 Gnathonemus echidnorhynchus
ATGGGAACTCGTACCCTATCCCTTCGTACTGGGTGTGCTCCCAGAGCCTGTGTTAAAATGGGAACTCGTACCCTATCCCTCTGTACTGGGCATGCGCCCAGTGAGTGCCTGTGTTAAAATGGGAACTCGTACCCTATCCCTTCGTACTGGGTGTGCTCCCAGAGCCTGTGTTAAAATGGGAACTCGTACCCTATCTCTCTGTACTGGGTGTGCTCCCAGTGAGTGCCTGTGTTAAAATGGGAACTCGTACCCTATCCCTTCGTACTGGGTGTGCTCCCAGTGCCTGTGTTAAAACAGGCGTTTGTACCGAATAAATTTTTGAAGGATTTAATCGTAATTTGGAAAACCAAAAACAGTGTGTCACCTCAAACCTTCAGTCTTTCGTACATCTGGTTGGGCAGCGTTTTTGTGTTAATGATCCCTAAGCACTGTATTCCTGAAGTCTCATTGTTTTTCCATTACTGATGGCAGTTGCCTTGTTGTCTCCTGATAAATTCGGGCGATTAACGTAAGTGAATCTCCATTAGGTGTCTGCCAAGTGGCTGAATGATGGTCTTCACTCCCAGCAGGGCCCGTCTCTCGTCACCTGACAAGCCCCGAGCGAGGCGGCTGTTAAGGATGGGAAGGATACTTGATGTACTCAAAGACTTAGACGTTCATTAAATGTCCCGTTAAAAGGCTTTTTCTCCTGGGAGGACTAAAAGGCGTCTACAGTCTATTCTGCTGTGTGAGTGCTTTGGGAATGGAAAATGGCATAACTATTGGAAATGTGTTTGGTTTGTGACAGATGTAGCAATCAAGTATTTTATTAAAGTGTGTGTGGCTGGAGAAGCAGGGGGATGTTCAGGGTACCTGCCTAACCCTAACCCTAGTGCATCTTCCCTACATCTTTCCAGTGTTCCTCAGCCACCCAAGTGGAGTGCATCTGTTTTTTAAGCTGACTACCTGTGACCTACACCTCATCCTTATCCAGGCACACTGTTTCCAAGCCTTATCAGGTTTGGAGATGCACAGGGGAAAGAAAATCTGGTAACACTTTACTCGAGGAAGCACAGGTGGCTTAGAAACTCAGTTACTACTCATGTTAAAATCATGAACAAATGTAGAAACTGCGTGAAATGTATGAAACTTAATGACTGATTAATGATGAATGAAAATGGAATTAGTACATAATAAGAATCAGAGTGTACTGCTACATTATTTGTGCCCCCTCAAGTAAATATTTCTAAAATTCTCAACTTGCAGCCACAAATTTACACATTTCCCTAAAAGATGTATGGAAGTATAGTGGTAGGAATTAATTTCAGCGTTTTGCACAGAAGCCTTTGGAGAGTGCTAATAGCTGCCAAGTCTTGGAGGGCGAGGTTTGCATTATTCTGGAAACACACAATTCAGGGTTGCAGTGGAATTGTGAAAGAAGCAGCATTTCTATACTTGACCTTCAAGAATTGTGGCTGTCGTCTCTCTTGGGTAGAATTAGTATTATTCTTCTATGAGATCATTGCCTTGATTTTATTTGAAAGTTGAGGAACACCCTCAGAGTCCATTTCCGTTCTCATGAAAAAAAGTGCATTGTCAGTCTGGCTTTGTCTAAGTCTCTGTCTCCTTCTCTACAAGGTCAGCTTTTGCTTGAAATTTGCTTCCGCTTTGTCATATTGGGATTGTCTGATGCCTGTTCCTCTGGGAGGTTGCTGGCTGTTGTATAAATTTTTATCCTTTTGACTAATGAATTAGATGTTGGACCTCAATTCTCGTCTGCTATGTATGATTGTTCACTGAAATTAAGGATCGCTTATGGCCTGTTTTGAAATATTCCCAAAATAAAGCACAGAAACTGTGGCATCCACAGTGATTTTATTGTGTGGGACAGGATTTTAACTCTACTCAAAGAAATGTTTATACCTTTGTAGGGGAATGTTGGCAAATAACGTTTTTGGTTCATGTAACTTTTTTATAAATTTCTTTTAGGTAAAAGGATAACAAGGAGTTTTTATATTTTATTACAGAACTCTGCCTAGAGGCTTTGATCTGACATTTTCTGGTCATTAAATGCTGAATGATTTTTTCCAGTACACTGTTACAGATTTAGAATTTTTGTTTTTACATTTTCTTCTCTCCATAGCAAAACACTACTACAAGTTTACACGTATTTTGTCCAGAAAATAGAACATAAATTCAACCAGAGCACCTGGCTGAGACCCACGTCAGAGAGAGCATGAAGACTGCACATGCTCAGAGCTGAGATGGGATTAGACCTCGCCGCCCTGGAGGTGTGAAGTGCCATTACTACCCACTGATCTGTGGCGCCCCCTGATGGCTGCAATCAGTGTGTTTTTATTATCAGTTTTAAATCCCAGTCCTGTTCAGCTTTATTTGGCGAACTCTAGTAAAAATAAAAAGATTTACATTAGTTGCACACACAAGTTTTTTTTTTGTTTTTACGTGGCTGGCGAGCTCCGAGTCTTCGGAACTGTTCATCCACTCATCCCGTAATACAAGGCGGTCGAGCAGTAAAATCCTCGCTGACAATCACACATGTGTTTTCTGTTGAACTTGGATTTTTGTCAGATTAAGATATGACCTTTTTCCTGTCCCTGATCAGTGATCAGATGCGGGTCGTTGGGGTGCGGGGGTTTGATGGGTATTGGGTTTGTGGGCAGTGATACGTGAGGCGTGAATCATGGCTCTGTGCTCTGTGTTAGTTTTGGCAGGAGAGGGCAGTTCTAGCAGCCCCCCCTTCCCCCACCGTCTGCCCCGGTCGACCCGTACATTTTGCAGCAGCAACAAATTGCAGGTTTGCCTTTACTTGCTGTCCAAACAATCAGGGCATACTGCTGACTTGTTTGTGTGTGATGACCTGCTTTTATGTGCAGTCTTTGGGGTTTCTCCCCCAAATCAGGGGGCAGTTTAAGTGGGTAGTTTTGCTGCTGGGAAAAAGAAAAGTGTGCACCAAAAGTCACTAAATTTTGAATCATTTTGTGATTTAATTATTAGAATCAGAATCACTTTTTTTCCTCCAAGTACAATTACAGGAATGCATAAGGAATTTATGCTACATTTAAACAATTCAGTACAAGCGGCGTCCGACGCAAGTCTGTATTAAGTCTCTGTAAGACAATTGTAAGCCATGAATATCTTCAATAAACATGTAAAATTATAATGGCAAGGGGCTGGGCAGAGCAGTTTCTATCCTTATGCAAACCCGTCTTTACCTGTGGGGCGACGCCTGTGGGCCAGACTAGCTTGGTCTTGATATCCTGCTGTCTGTGCAGTGGCTCTGTGAGGGTCAGGGTCAGATTTGTGCTGTAGGTGGGATTCTTCACCTTTGGTGCTATGCTGTAAGCGTTAAAAATACTTTCAGTGTTTGTGCATTTATTATGCAAAAACACTATCGCTATAGTGAAGACCACCTTCATTTTAATACTATCTATGAAAATCTTGGCTTGGTGCTGGACCTCATGTCTTACGAAAAGAAAAGTGCACGCCAAAAGTTGCTGTATTTTGAATAATTTTGTTTCACAGACGCTGTAGAGTCAGACCTTGCTCTGTTTCGTCTTCCAACACCAGCTTCCTGACCACTCCCTCCCACCCCCACCCCTGTGGTCTGCATATCAATTCATTGCTGTTTCCTTTCCAAACATGACCCCTGCATCAACGTTTTGCCATTAGGTTGCAAAATTGGCATTTATTTTTAGAATGCAGATGAGAGGTATGAGGTCACATAGCCAGAGTCTAGCTCATGTAAACCTTTAATATAAACCCCAGAGGAAAGGTAAGGCTTTTAATTGTAATTAACATAGAAGTTAAATAATCTTTGTAAGGGAAATAACAATTGCCTGAGATTCTAAAAATGGTTCATATATTGGTCTTATATTGATCAAAATTCCAAATTTTGTCAAACGTGCATTGTACATATGTGTAATAAAGTGCTATTGTGCTGTGTCCAGGCAGCATATTGCGAAGTTTCTGTGACCTCTAGGCACCAGACAAAGACTTGTTTAACAAATTATGGCACAGTTCCAGAAGGTGACATTACAGCATACAGATAGATATCAAATGGTCATAAATCCTACCAATCCCTTTAGGATTAATTTCAGCACACAGCTTCATTGTTGAAGAAGTCTGGACTCCACGGCTATATCTTGAGCTTAATTCTGAAGTGTTTTTCTTAATATTTTTGAATTTGTTTGAGCACAGTGCCCTGGGCGGTGGCCCTACCTTCCTGGGTATTTCTCAGCTGGACGCTCGCCTGTCCTCCTGGGTATTTCTCAGCTGGATGTTCGCCTGTCCTCCTGGGTATTTCTCAGCTGGATGATCGCCTGGCTTCCTGGGTATTTCTCAGCTGGATGTTCGCCTGTCCTCCTGGGTATTTCTCAGCTGGATGATCGCCTGTCCTCCTGGGTATTTCTCAGCTAGATGCTCGCCTGTCCTCCTGGGTATTTCTCAGCTGGACGCTCGCCTGGCTTCCTGGGTATTTCTCAGCTGGATGATCGCCTGTCCTCCTGGGTGTTTCTCAGCTAGATGCTCGCCTGTCCTCCTGGGTGTTTCTCAGCTAGATGCTCGCCTGGTCGCGCTGGTTGGTTACATCTCATACTGCTGTTTTACAGGCTGCGATGGTCATTCTCCACCATGCTCAAGACTTGTTGCTTTTGTTGTTTTTTATTTAGTAACTTTTGTTAATGGAAGAATTATTTGGAATTTGGAGGCATCCAAAATTAACATTGTTCTTCAAGACATTTTAAATTTAAATAACAGTTTTCATAAATTCCAGTCAGTGAAGATCAGATGTTCAGCTCTAATATCCTTAACATGACATCATCATAAGCCTTGTTTATGACATGCCTGCAGAGCAGATACTGAAGCTGAGGAACAATCAGCAAGCAGTTCTCACTAGGAGCTGCAGGATTCATGCAGGTGTCCAATCATATGAGGGGAGTGCACTACAGCCATATAATAAAACATATAATGGAAAATTTGAGAATGAACAAATGGAAAGAGCCTTAGCATACACGATTAGCCTTAGCATACACGATTAGCCTTAGCATACACGATTAGCCTTAGCATAGTCTTCTCTGATCCCAAATTGTCTACAACAATGATTCCTCAAACTGTCTGACTGGTACATACCATACTCTGAATGGACCAATGTCGCTTGTGAAACATCTCTAGTTCACTATCATTTCACCCGTATGTTTGAGACTGACGCCTCTCACCGTTCCCTCAGTGTGGCAGGAGCCGATGCTGGTAACGGCATCCGTCTTTTCATCCCGGATGTCGGCATGTGCCTGGCCAGTTTTGGCACGTTGATCATGTGCCGCAGCCTGCAGACGCAGCCGGGGGAGGAGCCTCGATGTGGCGCTGGCCTCAGAGCAGCCAATCAGGTGAGACATTCTAACTAAATCTATTAAATAATATACTATGCTTATGGACACAAGTCATGTCGTGTTTTAAAGCTGCATCTTCTCCATATCTTCAAATGTGATCTTATTGAAGGTAAGGAGGTCGTTATGAGTAGCAAATGGTGCTGGATACACTGCCTAGCCAACAAAAACCTCACTGTTAGATTTTATTTAAGTAAATGCTTCAGAGCTGGTGATTGATTGGATCAATATTACAGCTCAGCAACGTTATAAAGCAATAAAATGAAGTCAGTACCTGAATCTCCTGAATAACCAGGTTGATCTCATCAATGGATTGCACGGGCACATTCCAGGATGACATTGCCAAGATTCGTCAGGCTCGAATCGTGAAAGAGTGGTTCGGGGAGCATGAGGAATCATTTTCATACATGCACTGGCCACCACAGAGTCTTGACTTTGAAATTCTTTTGGGATGTGCTAGAGAAGACATTACGGAGCGATTCGACTCTCCTGTCATCAGTACACACAATCATGGTGAAAAATCTGGATGAAAATAAATGAGATAAGCTCATGGAAACTGTTCCATAATGACTGCACCCTGTAATCAAAGCTAAAGTGGTCCCAAAAAATTATAATTTGCAACTATTTTTGTTTTGACCATGCAGTGTATGTGCTGTGTTTGCTTTTATCTAAATCAAAGTCAGACATAAAAAGTCAAGCAGCACTAACATGTTATTTCCCTGTATACAATTAATATCATTTACAGTTACGGAAGCACTGGATTTTTACCAGCCTCCTTATGTCTGTCTTTCAGTGAGAAAGGCAGCTCTTTTCCAGGTATAGGGCCCTCGATGATGGTTAATTCTCCAGTGAGTAGAATATGTCGGGCATGTTCCTGTCTGGATTAACGTGAACAAGTACTCATTTGTGTGTCTCAGGAGTTCTGTTTTTCTTTCTCATGACATCATTGAAAGTGGAGCTTGCTGATGTGCTGCCTCAGCAGTGTGTGTGTATAGTGACGGTCATTGTCTGGTCTTTGCATTAATCGTAACTGGCACATCATGATCATCCTCCTCATGATCATCCATGCTGATGAGGCTCGTTGTGGCTGCATGCCAGTCGACCCCTTAGACTCCAGCTGGATCGGAGCTGTCCGACTGGCTGACACAATCAATCCATGCTGTTCTGGCTCTTCCCTGGGGTCAGTAATAAGTAGGATGTTGTGCCGTACAGCGCACCGAGTGCAGACAGAAGAGCAGAACAACAGGATTCGGGGAAAATGTGGGGTTTAATATAAACGCAGGCAAACGCACACTGACAATACAACATTAATGACCGGACTAGGGAAACAAACTGAAACGCGGACTGTTGGGGAGGTGTTTAAGTGTTCTGGTTCTTTCAGGGTTATGTCAGTAATCAAGATGGTACATCGGTCAGGATGCAGGAAATGATGAGGAGACAAAGACTTTCACTGTATTGTGTATTGCGTTCCAGACGATGCTCAGAGCTCCAATAACAGTAGCAGTGTAATATTATTGGTACTAGTCTGCAATAACAAATAAACTTCTTTAGCCACTCGTATCTCAACAGCAAATCTACATTACTGCTAAGCATGAATAAAAAAATATTTTAAAGGTAAATAAAGATTTCCAGCCTCATTCTTCACATAACTACTTTAACAGAAAGAATAGGCTGGAGATACGTATAGTAAATACGTATAGGACAGAGAAACGAACACTGATTCTTAACCGCAATGGTAGCTGGTCCTTTCGCTCTCCGGCGGCCAACAACAGGTACGGCATAACATTAACAGTGCATATTCCTCTTCCGCACGCAGACATTAAGTTAACTCGGCATATAAACAAACATAAATGCCAGATAAATGCAACCCCCCTAATCGTACAGAAGTTGCAATCGTCTCGGAAATCTGTAGTTAAAATGTAGTTAAAGGAATATCTGAGAGGACATTATACTGTAACTACCTGAACGATAGCTCCTACGTGCATTTAAATGAACACAATATAAACATAAAATACAGCATAAACGTACTTTTTGACATTCACCCAGACTCTAAAATCGGCTGGATCGCACCAAATTAAATCCAGATGCACGAAAAACAGGTAGGTAATTAATTATATTCTGGAGCCCACCGAACTCGAGGGCCAGCTACTCCCTATAGGCAGGCAAGAAGAAAAAAAAAAACTAAATGACTAAACAGGAAATACGTCACTCCGCGCGCGAATGACATGAACATACAGTCCTAGCCTTTTCTACACAGACTAAATACATTGGACTAATGACAACAACCAGAAACATCGGGTAAACACGGGAATCCACACGAGGTTAATGAGGGAGCATGGCACACGGAAGGAGCGGACGATCGGGGCAGGACATGGGACAGGTTCTACTGGCATTCAGGCTGGTGGCATTCTTATGGGATTCTCAATATCTGCCCAGTAGTACCAGTATCAGGTTTGTGGGTTTGCTGCTGTCATTACCTGGAACCATCGTCTTTTTTATTTGGATAATTGTTTTTGGCTGTAACACACTGCATGTATACAGCCTCACAGCCCTGATTAAAATTTTTTTTTTACTTTATTCACCAGCTTAATGTTTCAGCCACTTCTGATACCTCAGCCTTCCTTTGACATTAGAGGCGTGGTGCAGAGCCGCAGTTCTGCTCCCGGTCAGCATTCCAGCACCCAGCTGCTGAACATCTGGAGAGCATTAGTCACAATGTGCATTTGGTGGAACCAGCACTGAAGTTACGGCACCCCTTCCTGCCGAGCCGCTCCAGCGCCTGCGAGCTGTTGGCCAGGCCCCTCACCCCAGCACAGCCCCCGGCTCCAATAAGAATGCTCTGAGGACATTTCCTCCCAGGGTGCACTGCGCTCGGCGCTGATTATGAGCTGGAATGTGGCCCCCGAGTCTGGAATGCGCTCAGCTGCCTTTGCTGGTGCTAATTAAAAGCCTATGAACCCCCCCCCCCCTCCCGCAGCTGCCTGCCTGGCTGGAGACTGACATTCTGTCTTACACTCACCTAATATACATAAACCTGTTATTTTAAGTGCAAAAAAACCACATCAGCACGATGTTGAACTATAGATACCCCTGTAACTTTGAAGCCATCTCACAATTGACAACTGGTCAGTTTGCTTGAGTTCTCATGCTGTGTAGATGGAATTACTTGTATGTGGCTTATTTAATTTTCTGATAGCCATGAATGGCTGTTTCCACTCTCTCATTTGGTTTAAGTGAAGAATAAACTCACAAATGCATGCAATCACACAAACCAAAGAACGGAAATAATTAAAAACTACCACTTAATGAATGAATAACAAAATCACACTGACTGACATTTAGTTATCTTTCACTCGCATATCCTCTGACATAAAACACTATAAATTGCTTGCTGGTTTGTACTGGTGTGGTTAGTGTTTACATCTGTTCTTTGTATAATTCAACGGATTTCACTAAAACGAGAGCAGGGAGGATAAGAAATTGTTAGTGGTCAGTGCTGGTGGTTTTCAGCACCTCGGACAGCTCATCCAGCAGCCAGTTATGTTGGCAAATTATTTGCAGTTTTACGATGAAAATAAGAAAAGCGATTCCGAAGTGTCATTGATGAATTCTATCATTTAGTCTGTATTTGTGTCTCCTGATTGTTTGCCATTCCTACCCAAGGAGAAGTCGGAGTTGGATGACAACAGGACGCATGAGCAAGATGACGAGGAGCAAAGTGACCCATCTAGTGATGGAGAAGAGTTGGAGGAACCACAGCACAGTGCCAAGCTGAGGGTCTTTCAGAAGATTGCAAGCGTGGCGTCTGCAGTCAAGGAGATCATTGGGAATCTCATTACAACGGCGGGGAAAGTCGTCGTAACCGTATTACTGGGTTTAACAGGTAGAACAACTCGTAAATCAATCTATAGTCTTATCGACTTTATATCCATGACGTGCATTTAGTAAAAGACCATAGCATAGTTCTGTAAGGAATATGAAACGTTTAAGGTCTGTAACTCGGTTTTCTGTTTTCTCAGTAAGTGTCCCGTATTTGCCTGATGTCTTCAGGGATCATGTTGCCTTCCCTGACGTCACTGGTGTACTTCCTGGTTTTCCTGGGCCTCGGTACCTGCTGGTCTCTGTGCTGCTCCTTTGACTTGCTCGTCTTCAGCTGTCTCTGTGTGCTGATGGCCATCTTCAGCGCCGGTCACCTGCTCGTCCTCTATCTCTACCAGCTGCCGGCCTTCCAGGAGCTTGTCTCGCCCACAGACAGATACATCAGGTGGGCCTCTGCTTCCAGCATCACTGCTCCGGTGTGGTCATTCCTAAATCTGTGTGACACGTGACTTGTGATTAAGGTTAGCTCAAGAAAGGCAGAAGTGCAGGGCTGCCACTAAGAACTATTTTTCTATGGCTTAATCTATAGACTATTTTACTGATTGTTCACTTAATCTAAACAATTAATTTTCCTCCAGAAAATCAAATTTAATGTTTAAGTTAAGTTTTATTTTCACAACAACAAACTATGTCATTACAGTGCTTTAGATAATGGACACCGGCTTTTGGGCAGTATATGGACATTATTTTCCCCACAATTCAATAAGCAGATGAGTAGTATGTCTAAAATATTAATGAGATTCTTATTGTGATGCCCAAAAGTTAGTAATCTGTAAAACTCGGTGTATCTGTATGCTTATTAAATATGCTTAGCGGAGCACGCCGGATGCGACTGTTTCATTACATCATGGAAGCGATAAGCACTGAAAGGGACAGATTAGCAGCCACATCATCCTTTAAAAGAGGAGATATTGTGGTTAAACAAGGTAAAAAGACATTGGCGACATTTTTTTAGTAAATATAGTTTTCATTTTTATTTCAGTTCATAAATAATTTTCTTTTATTTCGTGTCCATTTTTGTTTACGTTTTAGTTTGCGGTAATAACGCTGATCCCAATAAGCCCAATGCACATGAACACACACTGGCACCATCAATCACCGAAGAATAAACCCAGATTTGAGCCTAAACACTTCCTCTGTGGAGATTATAAGGTAGCAGACAGACTACTACATGGCTTTAATAATGATTGTATATAGCAGCTACAAGGACAAAAGATATTTAAAAAGCTGTCTGTATTAATGGTAATTCAATAAACATGAATAGACAACTCAGTGGATAGCGCTTGTTCTTCAGATGCTCGTGATATGCGATAGAAACATTGCACAGTGTAAAACCACCTTTTTGTTTAGTCATAATTTGAAGTACTCCCATAATTACATAGTGATAGTGAAGGAAAACAGTTCTTATGATGGATTGCAGCATAATTTAGTTAAAATAATAAAAAAAAAAGATGCAACGATTTAAAATATTGATGTCGATGCATTTTCAGTGTCAACATCATGGAATACGTCGACTAATCACGGCAGCTCTAGTGAAGTGTCACCCTGCAGCATGCTTGCAGTGAATGGGAGGCCGTACACTCAACTGCATTAGCTGTCACACGTGCTCTTTCTGTCTCACTGTGTTTTCCTCGCTCTGCTTGACAGACAAACCACACTAGTTGATAAGTGGTGGGTGGTGCTGTGGTGGAGGCCCTGGGCCCCTCTGGAACACGGGGCATGAATGTTTTATGCTGCTGCCACTAGAGAACACATCCACCCCTCCCACACCCCCTAGTAACCCAGAAAAAACAAGGGGGGCTGTTCCAGATGGTTCCAATTATAGCACACCATTTTTGGCTTTATTGGAAAAACTACGCTGCTGGGTACGGGGAACACTATGCAAAGCACCTCTGGTCTATCAGTGTTTCCCAATCCACCATAGCTGGTCCACATTTTTGCTCCCTCCCAGCTCCTGGCAGGAGCAAGAACATGGACTATCTGTGGGTGCCTGAGGACTGGATTGGGAAACATATTAGTCGCTGTCTCTGAATTGGGACCCGACCACGCAGCATTACCGTATTTTCGTGGTGACGACCAGAGTGACGTAACATTAGGAAAGCAGCCAGAAAAACCCATGAAGCCTTTCTCAAAAACTGTTAATCCTTTGTATTTTTTTCCTGTCAGCTTCTAATTTCATATGAATTATCTTCCTGCCACTGCGCTGAAATTTCTGGTTTCTGTCTCAGATATGAAGCTCACAGCAGATTTCGAGTAGACATTACAAAATGTAGCTGACTTCATGATGCTACCTAATCTCAAGTATCGATTTGTTTTTTGGCATTTAATTGGCAATAAATTTGCTGTGGATTTTATTGGCCTGATCACATGAGTGTATCAAATGTGTTTGGCTGATAGCACACAGACCCCATAAAATAATTTTTAAATACGCATTGTTGTGTATAGATAATGTAGGTAATTGAAATACTGCACAAATAACAACTATAAGTAATGAATTCATCTTATGTTTCTGTTCCTTCAACATTATCATCTATATCTTCAGTTTCTTTACAGTTACATTAATGTTTGAACAATCTCCATTATTACGAATGACAAGTGGGGAGAGAGCCTATTAAAATGTGTGTCACTTATAATTATTGATATCCCTCAGACATGGATATTATTTAGATCAGTTTCCCAAAATCTGGACCTGGTAGGGAGTTGGCAGGGAGCAAAAATGTGAACTGTCTGGCAGGGAGCTGGGAGGGAGCAAAAATGTGGACAGTCTGTGTGTCCTGTGGGTCAGACTGGGAAATACCGGTTTAGTTTGACTGAGGTCAGTTGCTGTCAATGTTAATCTCTTTTGTTGCCTGATCCCCCCCAGAGTCTTTGTCAGTGTTGATTAATTAAAGAGATGATCACCCTGAGGAAGCTGGTTCCCTTGGGAATCCCTGTTGTTTCCTGGAATGAATGTTCTCAGGCGCTTGTTTTAACTTCCTCTGCAGTTTGTTTGGTATATCCTCCATCATTCAGAGTGACTGTTCCAAGACATGGAAGTTCATTGTCAACCCCAAACTGGAGTGGCACCACTTTGTTAACCCCATCATGCTTCTACTGCTCTACTACACCCTTGCAACTTTAATTCGACTCTGGCTCCAGGACCCTGTAATTGACCCAGTAAGTTGGTTTGTTTTCTTGTCACACTCTACTTAAATTTTACTTTTACATTTATCTTATTTAATGACCTTATTTATTGACAAATAAACTGTCTAAAATAATTGGCTCTGATTTCCAGGGCGTGTTCTCCATGTGGAAAGTTGCAATTTTCTGGTGATTTGTGTCCCTTTTGTGGTTGTTTGACATGCTGGTCGCTGTAGGTGTGTACTGGAGGGGAGGTGAGCGGAGACGGAGAGACACAGTGCCAGGATGCGGCTGCAGCTGCAGAGGAGCAGAGACAGACGTGCAACGGGGAGCCTTGCAGCTTAGAGGGGAAGCATGTAAGTGTAGCCGGTTTCAAACCTGTCTAAGGCTGCTTTTGCATTTGATCACTAAGAAGCAGGATAAGAATTTTTCTTCTCATCACTTGTGTTGTTATATTAAATGCACAAGAACATGTTAAAAAATAAGTGCAGTACATAGCTTATACTGTTTATATGTCAGCTTGAAACTGAACATAGAATTGCTAGCAGAAGTTTTATTTACTTTAACAGCTTTGCATCTTATTAATATGGTATCATAATGGACTGTGTGTGTCCCTTTCTGAGGACAGTCGGAATGAAATGGCTCTACTGATATGAACACATCATGAACTCAAACTGTATGACTGTTTACCTTTTATAGCATTTTCCTATTCTGTATGGAAATAAACACCCTTCAAGTATGTGTGTGTCTATGTTTGTGTGTGTGTGTTTTTGTGACTTCTTTATCACTTGTAAAATTAATATTCCAATCAAAAACTACACTGGCATAATGGTATGTTCAACACCCACTGAAATAGACAGATTAGATCTTTTTATATCCATCTTTCAGCAGCTTTACAGTGTGTTTGACTATGGAGACAGCAGAATCAAAAAGAGTCATGGCTTCACATGGTGGTGTTCTGAAGGATCACGAACTGATTTAAATGTTACTTTCATCCAGATGCTGGTGGTGACCTACAATGCTGAAAATGGTCCAGTCGGCTCAGATCATCTCTCCTCTTCTCAGTACAAAGTAGATGACACAGATTCAGGTGAAGCTCTTCCACATTCACATACGCTGAAATTTACCGTCAAAAGAAAAACCTGTTAACTTTCAGATGCTAGCAAAGAACAACATCTCTAGGAAATACAATGTTAGTGACTGTCCCTAACTGTCATTTTGTACTATGATAATCCATCTTTCCTCGTGGATTTTAGCGCTGCTCAGGGGAACTAGCCTCACTGCCATGGCCACAGCCTTCAGGTTCCTCATGAAGCAGAGCTACATCTGTGCACTGATTGCTATGATGGTGAGTAACACAGCCCACCTCCCTTTTACTGGCCCATATCCTGGGCACCAGTGACACGTTAAAGCCTGTGTAATGAAAACCATACGTGAAGCTTCTCTGTCCTCGGAATGGCCCATAAATTCCTCATCTATTCTATTGGTTTTCTAGAAGTTTCAGCCACCATCATGAGTTTTTTTTTTTTTTTTGATGAGACATTTTTCTGCAGTTCATTATTCAGTGCATGTTCAGTTCTCTTCATTGTAGTTCTTAAATCAGCACTATCACATTGTTGTAAAATGAGCACTACTAGCATACGTGATGTTGGTGCCAGACGCTCTGATCTCCCTACAGACCAGGGCTATTCAAGTCGCGGTCCTCAAGGTCCAGCCTTCCTTTACCCATGAACCGGGTGTGAAGCCTCTGGCCAATCAGAATTAGTAGTTATTAAATGAACTACCTGGGAGAACTGAAAACAAGGTCTGGATTTGGAATCCAGGTCCAGATTTGAAGATTTTTTTGCTTATAGGCTGAAGGTGTCCACTGTTCTAAGGCCTCTGACATCTTGTCCTGTTTGGGCTGATCCTAACGTACCTTCAAGCTGCTGATCTCCCCCCCCCCCACCACAGGCCTGGAGCATCAGCTACGTTAGCTGGCTGACCTTCGTCTTCCTGATCTGGTCCTGCGCCCTGTGGATGGTGCGTGACAGGCGCCGGTACGCCATGGTCAGCTCACCGTTCATGGTGCTGTACGGCAACCTACTGATCATTCTGCAGTACATTTGGAGCTTGGAGCTCATGGAGGGCGTGCCGGGGCTCTTCCTGAAGAAGGAGGTGCCCTTCCGGGAGCTGGCCTCTAAGGTATGGCTGCGTGATAACCCCAGGCCGCAGATAACCCCAGGACGCAGATAACCCCAGGACGCAGATAACCCCAGGCCGCAGATTACCCCAGGCCGCAGATTACCCCAGGCTGCGTGATAACCCCAGGCTGCAGATAACCCCAGGCCGCAGATAACCCCAGGCTGCGTGATAACCCCAGGCCGCAGATAACCCCAGCCCTGTATGGAAGAAATCAATTTACACTGTGGAAATAAATATTCATGTATTTCTTTTTAGTTACATGCTTTTATTGGTTTATACTAACCATGCACAGTGTTAATCTCCAACTTCATGCTAATGAATAGAACAATGAACTCAATATTGTGAGATATATTGCTTATTTACAGATGTTGGTATAGTAAAAATACAAATTTAGATAAATGTTTGTAATGAAACTACAACGATGGAAATTTTTCTAAGCTTACAAACTTGAGTTTCCAGTTTTAAATGCCATGTTTGAGAGTGGACCAAACCTGGGTTTCTTTAAGTTTGATTTTTTTATTAGAAATCTCTTATCTGATATTAAAATTAGCTGCCTGTGCTAAATACAAATGTTAACAAGTAAACTGATCTTGCGAACAGTCATATAACTATCATGTAGAATAATCTATACTGGTATACATACTGTGTTGGTTTGCACAATCATTTTTAGGCTGTTCTGTTAACAGGAAAATGCCTAACTAGTGATGAGCTGTATGTCCATGTAGATCCTCCAGTAGGGTAACGTAGGCCTGGCTGATGATGAGCTCTCTGTGATACGATGCCGCTGCTCTGTATGTTCATGTAGATTGTCTGCCTCCTGAGCTTCTGGCTGCTGCTGAGACAAGCGCTGACAGAGAGGAGGGAGAAGTTACAGCAGGAGTCGGCTCTGTCTGGCATCAAGGTAGATGTCCCACCAGAAGGTAAGTATAGTGAAGCAAAGCAGAATTACCCCATGTAGGGTGACTACCTATTCCATGCCAGGGGGAACACTATGAGCTACTTCAGGTTTTACAAACTACCATAAAACTTAAAGGCTCCTGTGCTTGGCTACTTAGTTAATTTCTTCTTGTACTCTTGCTGGTCTGTTTCCTTGATTGTCCCAGCTGTTTTACATTAACATTAGTGACACATGCGTGACTATAGGAGACTGACCAATCAGCACACAGCAAGAACTCAGTACTAAAGTGAAACCCAGGTCTTTTTAATTCAAATAGTAGCTTACAAACCCTGTCCTAGTTCATGGTGTCCCCTCTGACCCCTGGTCGCCCCTAACCCCATGTGACTGGCTGAGGGTCGTTTGTGGTAAAATGCCTATGGGACACAGAGACATCACTTTAAGATGTCCTTAGCCATTATGTAACTTAGAAGACTCCATAAAAAAAATTAACAAGTCTGTTATATTGAAACCCACAAAGGAGAGATGTTCCTTCATTATTCGTTAGAAAACCACTATTCATTAATGTTTGCAATACAGGTGAGTCACTCATTTTCCTTCCTTACAGGGGAGGAAGATGGAGTAAATGCTCAAGAGAAGGAGATTGTGCAGGTCCTGGGCAGCATGGTGATGGCGATGTTTGTGAAGTACTGGATCTATCTCTGCGGAGGAATGTTCTTCTTCGTCAGTTTTGAGGGCAGGATCGTCATGTACAAAATCATCTACATGATGCTTTTCCTTTTTGGCGTCGCATTATATCAGGTACCAGCTTTTCAGGCATGAATTTCTCTGATTATCTTTATTTAAATAATGCGACGCATTTAACTCCAAGCAGTCAAAATTATATTAGAGAGAAAAAAAACTCCAACATCTGAGTTATTTTTCACTTTGCTTATCTAAATAAATGTTATGCAAGGTATGTATTTCATTAAAAATAAAGAACAAAAACTTCATTATAGACCCAGCATTTGGTTTCAGTCTCTTTCTATTTTGAAAAAAAGATGTTCAGAAATCACTCATCCCTAACTTCATTCTTCTTTTTTCTTTAGATTCATTATGAGTGGTGGCGAAGAATTCTCAAATATTTCTGGATGTCAGTTGTGGTGTACACAATGCTGGTCCTCATTCTGGTTTACACTTTCCAGTTTGACTCCTCAGTCCATGTATGGTCAAACGTGACAGGAATGAGCAAAGAGAAGTGAGTCGAATCCTTGCACTTCTGTGTTGTACGCAGTCAAGTTAATATTTGAGCTTTTGTAGAATAGAGACTGGAGAAGAGTTTTAGATTCATCAGACTCAACGTTTTTTTGGATCATGAACATCAATTCCACAAAAAAATATAATGATTACATAAGACACAGAATAATGCATCATAAAGTATGTCATTTCCATAAACATTGTGAAAACCACAGAATCAAACTCGCTGTGAGTTTAATGCATAAGGCAGCACTGCCATATTGTGAAATTTGGCTCAGTAACTGGTGAGGTTCTCCATTTTCTGCACAGCTGAGGGAGGCAGGGTTAGCATCTTGGCTTCCATAGTGAACATTCTCCTTGTTGCTCCCGCCCTGCAGGCTAGAGGACCTCGGCCTGGAGAAGTTCTCCGTGCCAGCGCTCTTCTCCAGAATCTTCATCCCCACATCCTTCCTGCTCGTCTGCATCCTTCACCTGCACTACTTCCATGAGCACTTCCTGCAGCTGACCGACCTCAGGGGTCTGGCCGACCGGAAGCAAAGCACCGTTCACAGGCGCGTGAAGCCTCATGACACGCCGCAGCCACGCCACATGACACGCCGCATGACACGCCACATGACACGCCGCAGCCATGCCGCATGACACGCCACATGACACGCCGCAGCCACGCCGCATGACACACCACATGACACGCCGCAGCCACGCCTGTGTGCCTCACAGTTTAATGTAGAACGTTTATTTCCTTTCCTACTCTGAGTTCATTTATCATGTCTGTGCAGTTTTGGTACCACTGTATACAGGTAGATGTTTTATCTTGATTTTCCTCTCTGACTGACTAAAACCAGCATGTCAGTACTATCTTGGCACATAACTGATTTCTACAAATAATTCAAATTTGCCACTTTAATGGATATTCTATTCCGTTAATTCACTTACCGTTGGGTATGCTATGGGTGAATACCTAACTCATGTGATATTCTTTATACTGAAACCTTACTTTTGATACTGGTGTTGCTGTCTGTTAAAACTATTGGCTTGTTGCCCCCTGGTCCAGCAGTGTTTGCTGTGCATCATTCAGTAAGACAGAGGAGGGTACAGCTCACCCTCTGACTGCATGTCTTCACCCCATAAAGCCTCCATTTACTATAAACAGGAGAACATTGAAAGCTAATTTATGTACTTCATCTGACTTACCTGAAAATGCAGGAATACCAGCCGTAACAGTGAGCCCTTTGTTTTTCAGGCTGGTCCATTTTGATGGCAGCTTGGAGGACGTCAGCATGATGAAGTTGTCACTAGGTCAGCCAAAGGATAAGGAGAGCGTGAAGGAGAAAGTTCTCTCGGAAGAAGGGATGGGGGAGCGCAAGGAGGAAGACCCCCCTGAGCGAAGCAAGGAAAACGAAAGGCAGCAGTACAGGGAGGATCGTGAAGCAGCCGTTGAAGAGGCTTCAGGTACCGGCGATGTGCCTGAGCTCGTGGGGGGATGTGGAGCACCTTCCTGGGGGATGTGGAGCACCTTCCTGGGGGATGTGGAGCACCTTTCTGAAGGCTTCCCAGTCGAAGCCTTAATTAGTGTTATGAACAGTCGGCTGTAGTATCAGTTTATCTATCTAATGATTACAGTGTTGTAATGGGGTGTGTAGCTCAGTGGGCTAAGCTTCTGTGGTTGGGGGGGGGGGGGTTGCAGGTTCGAGCCCTGGCCTCAGTAGAACACTCAAGTGTCTGTGGGCCTTTGAGTGGGGTCCTTAGCTGCTTGGGGGCCACAAGGTGACTGACCCTAAAGCATCTTTGTATGTCTTATAAAAAGTAAAATGGGGAAAAGAGAATTACCCCATGGGGATTAGTAACGTATCACTGTTTTAATTACTATTGTATTTGACAGTAGTAAGTTCATGGGAATCAATCAGGCATGGACACCCAGGATGTCACACAGTTTGCTGGAAGATTGATTCTTTACTGTTCTTGCTTGGCCACATCTGCATCCCAATGTGGAACATCTTTGAGTTCATATTTGTCACGCTCAGTAGAGACATGGGCTGCCTGGCACGTCCTTTTAAATGGTTACTGCTTCACAGCAGTGCCATGATCATGGAACACTAGGTCAAAAATTTGCATTGCTGTCCGTTTTCCCTGACATGACACTGGATGAATTGTTTCAGATATTGGGTCCATGTGTTCTTTCCTCTATGGAAATCTTCTTTTGTCCTTATGCACTTTTCAGACCTGAGGAACAAGTGGCGCCTTGTTGTGGACCGGCTGACCGTGCTCTTCCTCAGCTTCCTGGATGGCTTCCACAAGCTTCAGCTCTTCATCTGGTGGCTTCTCGAGCTGCACATCATCAAGATTGTGTCATCCTACATCATATGGGTCTCTGTCAAGGAGGTGCGCAGTGTGTCTCACTGCTGAGAGCTGCATTGCTTTTAGAATGTTGTTACTGCAGTTTTAATTTTGCCACACAGTTGTTTATGTTAAAAATGTACCATTTAATTGTTTGTTTCATTTGTTCAGGTCTCCCTTTTCAATTACGTTTTCCTCGTGAGCTGGGCTTTTGCTCTTCCGTTCAGCCAGTTCCGTCCTTTAGCCTCCAGTGTGTGCACAGTCTGGACCTGTGTTATCATTGTCTGCAAAATGCTGTACCAGCTGACCTCTATTCAGCCTGCGTCATACTCCAAAAACTGCTCTATGGTGAGTGCTCTTAAAGGCTTCTAAAGGTGGCCTCTAGTGTGTCTCTTTTTCCTTTGTTCTACAGTGATTTTAAATTACTTTGCAGCCTTGACTCCCTTGGAATTAATCTTATAAATTCTATGAACCCAGTGTATCCTTTTTGTGAGCACTGAGTTTTAGATCCAGTCACTTCCGTGGCGTTTTGGTTTATTTTCGCATTGATTCATGTGCCAACAGCCGCTTAATTACACAGACGCGCAGAGGATGGAGATGGAGAGGTCCCTGCTGTACAGCAGCCCTGTCGATCCTGCCCACTGGGTGGGTCTGAGGAAATTCTCTCCTGTGCTTGAGTACCTGAGGGTGAGTGAATGAAGGAAATGGTGTGTATTTTATTGCACTGGACACAGAGTTCGAACTCCAGTAAAAATATCCTCTGCATTAGCCAGATTTGTCCAAGAACTTGTGATAAAAGAATAAATAAATAAATAAACTCTTGTGGTAATCGAATAACACAAAATTATCTATCCTTTTTTATTCACTTTCAGTGATAAACCCTGTACATTGCAATAAATCCCAGTTTAAGAGACATCTTATACAAAGATAATATCATTTAGTATTAATATCAAAAAAGGATATTTTTGACCTGCTTGGTTTCTCTCCCCCTTTCAGAATAACCTGTTAATGCTGGCACTTTTGGCTTTCGAAGTGACTGTTTACCGCCATCAGGAATTCTACCGGCTAAGAAACAACCTCTCATCTCCTGTACCTAAGACTATTTTTCATAACATCACGCGACAGCATCTTGACATTGGCATTGTCAGCTGTGCCAAGTATTTCATAAATTACTTCTTCTATAAGTTTGGATTGGAGGTACATCGTCAGTCATTGCATTCTTCATTCATTATATCTGAACATTGTGTCTGACTAATACATCTTTTGCAATGCTTAAAACATGAAAGGTTTCTGTTTAAAGTCACATTTATAGCCATTATATGTAGTTATATCATAAGTAAATATTGTTCATTGTAGGAATTCCCTCATTACCCCATAAGTACAGCAACATGAAATTTTTGTGATGTCGTTGCAGTCGCTCACTCTTCTCTCGCCTTCTTGTCACACTCTCTCACTTTCCCTCGCTGCCGCGTGAAGACCTGCTTCCTGCTGGCCGTCAACGTGATTGGCCAGCGCATGGACTTCTACGCCATGCTTCACGCGTTTGCTCTGATCGCCGTCATGTATCGGCGGAGGAAAAAAGCCATTGCGGAGATCTGGCCCAAGTACTGCTGCTTCCTGTCCGCCATGCTGGCATTCCAGTACGCTCTGTGTCTCGGGAAGCCGCCGGCGACTTGCACAGGTCTGCCTTCACATAGCTGAGGTTTCGTACATTTACACCATAACAAATGTGGCTGATAATGCAGTACAAACATACAGCTGTCGGGGAGCCAGCTAAGGGATAGATGCTGATTGCCTGAGCTGCCAGTGATCAAACTGCACATTCAGAGGTGATTGTGAGAATGAGAGCCCACTGCCATCATTCCTCTTTTTCAGACTACCCTTGGCGGTCTCCCTCATCCACCATGGACTCCAATGTGATAAAGTGGCTCTACTTCCCAGATTTCCAGACAAGGCCCAACCCCCTTTTCCTGCTCTGTAAGTAGCTAAGATGCTGACATTATGGTGCCTGCGAGCTAGTTGTCACTGCATCCCTCCTTACTTCCTCTTCCTGTCCCCTGCTAGATGACTTCATGCTCCTACTGAGTGCTTCCCTGCTGAGGCAGGTTTTTGAGGATGAGAACAAGGCCACAGTGCGCCTGATTGCCGGGGACAACATAGAGATCTGCAGGGAGCTGGATGCTGCCGCCTTCAGTCAGCACAACCCCGTCCCAGACTTCATCTACTGCAGGTGCTGCATGCTGCCCAGGGCCTGCAGGGGCAGAGTTTATGCTGGAGATCTTGTTTGACAATTATCCCTATAAATAAAGGAAATAATGAACAAACAATAAAAAGACGATAGATTAGTTACATTTCCATCTGTTTCTCTGTTATAACAGCACGAGAGTTCTGTCCACGCGCACATTAACCATACTCTCCATAAGAAAGCTGCCTGTAACAGATTACCCGACGGCCTTTCACTTTTTGCTCTCTCCTGCAAGTTTACACGATAATTTCACTGCATATGAGTGACTCTGACTTGGTGACTTTCAGCACCGCCCACCACGATGTGCACATCTTCAAAATCTTTTATTTCTGCTTTGTGCATCTTTCATGCTTGTTTCAGAATTCATCCTTCGTTCTTGGCTCTGGATCTGGCACTGTGGGCTGTTCCTCCTCCTTTTGTTTTAAGACTGCATATTCAAAGGCTACTCAGTCTTCATATCAAATAACTAACATTTGAAAGGGAATATTTATCATTTGCAGTAACTATTTTCATCCTCTAACATAATGATTGGCTCATGCCCTCTTATGTGTAATTTAATAAATAGCTTTTAAACGTAGAAATTGAGTATTATATTTCCTGAAAAAGCGAGTCAGTTACATTTTATTTGGTGCTTTACTCCACTGCGTACTGCAACATTGGCCGTTGCCTAAGATATGAAATCCCACCTTTTATAAAAGCCATTTTATGCATTAACATTTATTGTGGCATGAGCCAAAATGTAATTTCTGATTACATTAAATGTGTTAATTTTGAACTTTCTTCTACTATTGACTAAAATGTTGTTGGTTGCCATTAGCCATAATTAACTGGAAAACAACATAATTAGTTTATTAGTGTCAGACACCCTCATACACACTTCAATAACAGAACAATCAAGCACGTATCATCAGGCAGGGGTCTGGTCATTTGCTTAATATCTCTATGCCGTCTACCCACAGGTCATACTTGGATATGTTAAAGGTGATCATATTCAGCTACCTCTTCTGGTTTGTTCTTGCCATCATCTTCATCACGGGAACCACTCGCATCAGCATCTTCTGCATGGGCTACCTGGTGGCCTGCTTCTACTTCCTGTTATTTGGGGGAGAACTTCTGCTGAAGCCCATTAAGGAGATTCTGCGCTACTGGGACTTCCTGATCGCTTATAACGTGTTTGTGATCACCATGAAGAACATACTCTCTGTAAGTGCTCCACGCTCTTTCCTACGCTGTTCTGGGGAATGTGAGCCTGATGAACGGTAATGTGACACATGAGAGTTTAATCACGAGGATGGATGGGAGATATATTTATATCAATCTAAAACAGTGTTGCACTTATAAAAATGGGGGTGCAGTTCCTTTAAACAGAGCTGACTTTATTCAGATGAAGTCACAATTCAAAATGAAAATGATCTTGAATGGGTACACACGTCACCTGAGGAGTACCTTTCAAATCCTAAAAGGGAAAACCAACCAGCCTCTCAGACCAATGAGCTCATGGGAGTTTACTTACACAAAAATGTTCTGAGGGCAGAAGGATAAATGATAACCAATCAGATTGTAGAGGAGGTGGTCTTTTGCCCATCTTCTCTACAGTCTGATTGGTTATCTCTCTGAACCAATCATTTTTCATTCTGCCCTCAGAATATATTTGTGTAAGTAAAACTCTCACAAGAGACTAGTGTGGGTCAGCTGGATACATTCCCTACAGCTCTTGTAGGAACAGTATTGGGAACAAATGACAAATGGGTCATTAATTGGTCATTAAAAATCACATTTCTAATAAACTGAGTGGTGCTTTCTCTTATTTCTTAGATAGCTGCCTGTGGTTATATCAAGTCCCTGGTTGTGAATAGCTGCTGGCTGATCCAGCTGTTCAGTCTAGCCTGCACTATAAAGGGCTACTCACGCCGTAAGTAACCTAGAGGAACTGTGTGCTTCAGCATGCTTAACTTCATCGGTGTTATCAGTGGCACCTAAGTAGTGCATTGATGAAATATTGCATGCTGCTAAAATATGGCTGCCAAGCCTACAGAAGAAGCCACAGCCGTCTCTGTAGAGGATTTGCTCAATGATTCTTTTGCTTATTGCCCTGCAGCTGAGCCCAGCAAACAGTGTGAGCTGCCCAGCGACGAGGCCGGCATCATCTGGGACAGCATCTGCTTCGCTTTCCTGTTGCTACAGAGACGCGTCTTCATGAGCTACTACTTCCTGCACGTGGTGGCTGACATTCGCTCCTCGCAGATCTTGGCCTCCAGGTAAGGGGGGCAGCTCACGTCACGTGTGGCCTCCATGAACGACATTGGCCTGCACACCCCTCTCTCACTGTTATCTTCTATACCTCCTACTTCATTTGTGCTGGAATTTCTGCGGTTCATCCAAAAAAATCACATCAAGAAAACATAAAATCACCAAGAAAATGAGCAAAACAATTCATGAAACAGAATAGTGAAAAAATGCAAAAATTAAGAATCCACCCCCAAAATAAGGGAAACACAAAACTCTGATAAACCAATCGTGCTTTGTTTTTTATTCATGTTTTTGTTTAAATATGTAGAGTATTACTTCTGAAAAGAGAACATATGGAGTGTATTTAGTAATATCTCAATGAAATTCCCAGGTAGCATTCCCATATGGGAAAGACATGGGCCATCTGGGCTGTCCCAGCTCACATTTTACCCATGTGGGGCCCATATGGGCAGAATCTGGGCAAACCCATATGGGTTAAACGTGGGCTGTACGACATGGGCCCCATGTGGGCAGGATCTGGGCAAACCCATATGGGTTAAACGTGGGCTGAACGACGTGGGCCCCATATGGGCAGGATCTGGGCAAACCCATATGGGTTAAATGTGGCTGAATGCGATATGGGTAACACAGAGATTTTGTCTAAAAAATTACTGCTGTTATAATTGTTCTGAACACACATACAATTGTTTAATTCTTAATATTTAATTAAGTTTCTGAGTGGAAATTTGAAACCCCCAGGGCCAAAACTATTACACGAGAATTAACGTCCCAAATGTTGAGCTCTGGAATGCAATCTTGAAAAGTTCACACCAGGAATTGATTTATTTATATCTAGTCCTGATAAGATTGTGGAGAATTAAGGTGGACAGAGTGGAAAACGAAAAAAAAAAAACATATGGTTCTGTACTGTGCTTTACTTTTTGGCTTTGTCCTTTTTGTCCTTTGTCCTGTACTGAATACAGCAATTAATGTTATATACTAGTTATCATGTTTTTGCAGTCATAAATATACTGTACACAAATATTTTTGGTAGACGACCATACTTTTTTTACTATAGTCTTGCGGTTACTAATTTACATGCCAGCAACAGTTTTGACTTGTATACAAATATTTGACTTGTATAGTGTTTTCATTTTTTTGCTGTAGTGTGTAATGACCATGTTCATTAGTGTTTATTTAACCAACTGGCTTGATGGGTGATCTGAAAGCAGTGTTTGCTTTTGAGCAAAGATAATGGTTTTCAGAAGATTTTTTGATTTTGCAAGACGAGCGTAAGGTATTATGAGTTTAGCTTGAATTTTAGAGTTTGTGCTTATATTGGTTTGAGAAAAGGAGAGGAGATTTTAGGAAATATGTTTTAGCAATTCAGAAAAACTGTAAAATGTCAAGGCATGTCAGACTACTTTGAAAGTGGGTGATAGGCCTCAGACTCGATCCAAAGGGTTACAGTAAATACTTATTATCCTATGTTTCTTTTATGTTCCTCTTTTTGTGTCTGCTACTTCGACAAAAAAATTCCCAGTCTATCTATCTAGTGCTGCTTCATTATTCCATCCTCTTTGTGCAATGTACTGATGTACAGTACTGTCAGCAAAACAGCATGATACTACCACCACCATGCTTGACCGTTGGTTCAGTGTTCTTAGGTTAAGAAAACAACCTCACCTTCACCCCTGCAAACATATGTCTTTTCATTGTGGCCAAACAGAGAAGTTAATGACACATTCACACATCATTGTGACAATAGTTTAAATTAGCAGGATTGTGAAAACACTAACCACATTTTCTGGATTACTTTCTCTTGTAAAACGTAATTTGTTCTTTGAGTATGCAAAATGCAAAATTATCCAGTTATAACGGACTTCAAGGGACCTGGCAAGATTATATCCAGAGTTGCTGTATTCCCAGAACACAACTACAGGACACCACTCCTTGTAGGCGGAGCCTGTATGTCCGTTATAGCCGAATAAAACTACAGCTAAAAGCAGCCCTGGGACCAAATTGTTTGTCCGTTATAGACGATTTTTCGTTATAAGCGAGTCCACTATAACGGGATTTTACTGTATTAATACTTCTACTTAAGAAGTTTTTTTTCCTCTTAGTGCCAAGCGGCTCACAGCCTAAGCATCTCTTCGCCGTTCCTTGCACACGGCCCTACATGTCCTTTTATGGGAAATTGCAGGGCATTTCCCTATGCTAAAATCCCTATGCTATCCGACGTAGGTTGTTCTTAACAAATTTTGTAGGAACAAATTTAAGAGAATTCTTAAGAAAATATTGGTGAATGAGGCCTAATGTGCTTTTAAAAAAATCCCATGCCTCTTCAACCATTTTGCTATTTAACTCCATCCAGTTTACAGTTTATAATTTCAGTCTCATACCATTAAAGTTAGCCTTCCTAATACTGTATACTTTTGTTTTGGACTTTGCTCTTCGGACACCAAAATTAACCTTGAATTTAACCATGCTATGATCACTACCGTCCAATGGTTCTAAAACCTCTAATTTTCCAATCCTATCCTCGTTATTAGAGAAAACAAGATCAAGAAGGGCTTCTCCCCTGGTAGGGGTATTAACAAACTGAGTAAAAAAACAATCCTGTATAATTCCACCATCTCAAGTTCATTTACAGAACTGCCAGAGACTGTTTTCCACTATATTCCAGGTAAATTAAAATCACCCATAACCACCACATCATTTTTATGACTCATAATCCTGATATCGTCATTTAACATTCTGCTTTCCTCTGCAGCTACATTACATGTAGGTGCTCTATAACAAACCCCAATAATTAGGCCATTTGAGTTTTTAGCATCTAGTTTTATCCATACAGTTTCTGTACTCTTATTTTTATCAGTGAGCTCCCTTGTCTGCAAGTTTTCTTTTACGTATACTGCAACACCACCTCCCTTCTTACCTATCCGGTCTCTACGGAACAACGTATAACCATCCATATTATATTTTTCACCATCATTGTCACTCATCCGTGTTTCAGTTATTCCTATAATGTCGTAAGTGTCCGATGAAATTAAAGCCTCTAAATCATGAATTTTGTTTCTAATACTCCTAGCATTTAAATACAGACCACAAAGGGTAGGCCTTTTACAGTGCCCAATTTTAATATTTATTGGGGCTTTCTGTCTCTCCCTACCTAAATTCTTAAGTAACCTCTCTGTCCCCCCGGTCCCTAGTTTAAACATTCCTCAACTACTCTACACATATGCCTCCCCAATACACTGGTTCCCCTGTGGTTCAGATGCAACCCGTCCGGCTTGAACAGGTCCCACCTGTTCCAGAAGGTCTTCCAGTGCCCCATAAACCTGAACCCCTCTTTCCTACACCACCATTTTAGCCACGCATTTAATCTCTTTATCTTAGCTAACTTAGCCTGGCTTGCATGTGGCACGGGAAGTATTCCAGAGAATACCACCATGGATGTTCTGCTTCTAAGCTTATCCGTGACTTCTATAAATTTATCCTGCAGAACAGCCCTCTTGCCCTTTTCTATGTCGTTGGTGCCAACATGCACCATGACCACTGGATCCACCCCGGCTGGGGCCAAAAGCCTGTCCACATGATTCGGAAGGTCCCCTTCCTGGGCACCAGGCAGGCAAGACACCGTATGGTACCCTCTATCACAGGTGCACATGTAACTTTCTACACCTCTAATAAATGAATCCCCTACTAACACAACCTCCCTCCTCCTGGGGGTAGGCGGCTCCTTGGTGCCCAAGGGCCCACCTGCCTTCCCAGTCTCTTCCGGCTCTAAAGCTGGAAGCACCTGAAAGCGGTTAGACACTGCCACTTCAGGTGACGTCGCCTCTGTGAATTGTGTACGCCCTTTTCTACATCTACAACCTACGTTCACCCAGCTCTCTCGACCTACCTGTTCAT
>JAODJU010000001.1:31126212-31151472 GCA_026776725.1 Gnathonemus echidnorhynchus
TAGGTTGTTCTTAACAAATTTTGTAGGAACAAATTTAAGAGAATTCTTAAGAAAATATTGGTGAATGAGGCCCAATGAGTATATTGATTGTAATCGCCTTAATCTCATATATCCTAGATGAAACATTTGCATATTATACAGCATGGATGGCACTTGTAGAGCATGTCTATTTAAAATATTTTAAACTTTATACAAAATATTGTACAAATTGCACAGATTTATTTGCATGGGACTGGCTCTGTTTCAGAGGAGCTGAACTATTCCAGATCACAATAGTGAAAGCAGTCAAGGCCAGGATTGAAGAGGAGAAGAAGTCCATGGACCAGCTAAAGCGACAGTGAGACCACTTCTACGGTTTATCATCATTTTCTGAAATCGTACTGTAGCTATGCCTGTAATGGAACCTTTTACCAAGCAATCAATTCCATTGAAAATGCAGTAAGAATATACCATCATAAATATACCAGCAGCAAGCTAAAGATTATCCACACTCATGTGTACGCAGAATGGACCGCATCAAGAGCCGGCAGCAGAAGTCCAAGCGGGGAAAGGAGAGGATATTAAGTTTGGCTCAGGAATCCCAGGATGAAGACAAAGAGGATGAAGGTATCACCGATGTCTTCTGGACAATCATGGGGATGAAGATGATGTACCTGATTGATGTAAACTCTGCACAGATAATTCTAAAATGATTGCTGTACAGTGGCAGCATTGATTAGCCCTTTTTTTTGTTTAATGAGGCCTTACAGTAAAGAACCACGATCTTCACAGACCAACAACCCAACTAGGCTCCCATCCAAACACTGGCCAGACCAGATCCTGCTTAGCTTACTCAGACTCCCCAGTCCAAACTAGCAGTACCATGGTTGCTGACTACTTGAAACACTCATCACTGAGAATGTGAACTGGAGCCTAAAGAAAGCAACTACATCAGTTACCTACAGGGGATAGTTAGAGGGGGTGGCCAGATGGCACAGTGGTTAGCACTGCTGCCTCACAGCCCAAGAACCAGCATTCAAGCCTCCCCCACCCCCAAAGCTCCCTGTGTGTGGAACCTGCACAGCCAGGTAGTCCCAGACACCCTCACCCACAACCTGAGAGAACAGGTAGCCAGATTTTAGTCAGGACATCACCCCTACTTTTTCCAAAAGATACCAAACAACCCTTAATGAAGCTGGCTGTTCCAACTCTCTGCGCCATTAATCTCACATCTACAGCTGCACTGTTAATAGGCTTCAGCACTGATTGCCAGCTCTTTCTTTCTTGTGAAAATATCATTAAAATATTTGAGCAGGTAGTGAATTGATGGATTTTTTTTTCTTTTTATATTTGTCAAGAAGGTTTTCTATAAATAGATATAAATAAATTCCCTGAATGTAGGAGCATTAGAATGTAATTAGAATTATTCAGGCTTCTTACTGGGACACTGTCTGGCATTGCAAGTTCATGCCTGTGATCAGAAGGTCACTGGTTCCAATCCCATGGCTGTCAGAGTGTGTTTTGCCATTTGCATTTAAACCATTGTTACTGGTTATAGTTTTATTATCTCTAGCTGTAGTAACGTAACAGCTTGGATGGTCATCCATTACTGGCTTTCATTTGGATCACCTGCTTATGATCCGCAATGTTTATGCATTTATACTTTAATAGGAAGAGCAGACAGAGAGGCGATGAAGCGCAGGGAGCAGTGGTGGCGACCGTGGGTTGATCATGCTTCCAGTAAGTTCCATCAATCCATTCTCCAGAAAACTGCTCTTTACTTTTAATGAAAACTGACTGTAGTGAGTATTTAGTCTCTCCCATATTTTATATGTAATTATATACGACTAATACTGTCAGTAAATTTTATTTTGCCATGTGCGTCTGGATCTTGTGCAGTGTTTCACTAAATATAATGATTTTCCCAGTGGTCAGAAGTGGAGATTATTACTTGTTTGAAACTGACAGTGAGGAAGAGGAAGAGGATGAGGAAAAAAAGGAAGCACCCAAAAAAACAGGTTTACAGGTCAGTAGCACAATGTGATTTTAGAATGTTATCAGAAGTAATTCTATTGTTTTTTGCAGGTTATGAAAAAAATGAATAAAACTGTATGATGCAGAATGCACAGTAATGGATTACCCCCCCACACGGTCCTCTTATGTACAGAGCCATTGGAGGATTTTCCTTTGCTTAATTAGCTTTATGAAAGTCCATCGCAAACCTGCCAAATACTACACTTCAGTGTATTTTACTTTATCTGGGGGCCGGAGGCCAATATCAGCATGGACAGTCAGTTGTTGTTGATTTAAACAACCATTATATTTTCCCCCTGTGGTGAGGGGGGAGGTATGGCCCTGATGTTTGCTGGGACCCTAGGCTATAGCCTAGGATAGCCTGTGTATTAATTCACCCCTGCTCTCATAATCCACTTCTGTTTTGCTTGGTTGTTTACCTGTCCCCTGTCATGTCTGAGTGCTGCAGGATCTCTGGCTGTAGTCCTGCTTATGGTCTCTGCCTCAGCTCTGTGTTCTCTCCACAGCCCCCAGGCTCCGTGGTTTGTGTTCAGTCACCCTAAGGATAAGTCAGTCCAGAACAACAGTCCTGAAAGACTTTAATGCATCAGAACATATTGCTGCAGTGTGTTACACTGTAGTGAAAAAAATCACCATGAACTCAATGATCTCAATGAATGCAGTCAAAAAAAAAATAAAACATACAGATGTTTTATACTGTGTGAAAAACACAGGTATTTTATAGTCATTTCTGATAATCCCACTAGTCATGATGAGCATCTGGTACTGAGCCATATGGTTAGGATCAGGGTGCGGATTCATAGCGTCTGATGTTGAAAACAATGGCACATTAACACCGGGCAGACTTCCAGGGAGGGCCTCGGAGTCAATGGCACCAAAGAAGGGAACATAAATAAACAGCATCACGGAGTAGACAGCCTGCAGTGAATGTGAAAGTTTGGTCTGTGTGAGCTGGTGGATAACCTAAAAGATGGGCCCCTTGTTCTCAGCTTGTGTACCAGACCTGGATGATGAACTCTGGGATGGCTATAAAGGAACGAGCCAAAGAGAAGCAGAGTTTCTGGAAAGCAGACACCAGGAGAGACAAAACAAGGAACGACAGAAAGGAAGGTAGGAGGTTCAAAGTCTCATTCAAAGCACATGGTAAAGCTGGAACGCTCTGCTTATTCCCGACTGGGAAGAAGGAATCCGGTTGACTTCTTGCCACTTCCTCCCTGCCTCTGGCCCCCGCAGATTTTTGCTCTCATCTGTCAGTGTTCTGTGTGAGTGATACAGTGGGTTGAACTCTCACTTCCCCGATCAGCACCATGGTAATAAAAGAAACTTTTGTTCACAAAGTCAACTTCAAACACTTGCTTAACATCTGACGGAGCCCATCCTGAGCCTGCGAAGCACCTCAGGCCTCCATATGACAGTGACAGCGGCTTAAATGCTCTGTCAGCCAGTACAGCCCTAGGAATAGCCTGATGCCCATCTGACTGTGGTTCTGCATTGCCGCTGAAGGAACAGCTGTGAGGTTGGCAGCACTGTACTCCTGCACCTTCTAGTTTTGGGCATTGATTTACAGCTCTGGCTTTGTCTCTGGGGCTTGCATGTTCTGTCTGTGTTCACAGTCCAAAACCAGCTGACAAGGTGAGTTACCCATTGTGACTAAGTGACTACCTGCCCTGTGAAGGACTGGCATCCCATCCAGGGTGACCCTGGCCGGTGCCCTACTTTTCCGCCAACTCATCCTGCCTACCTTAGTTTTTCGCAGTCTAAAAGTAGCAGCAGTTACACAGTGCCATGATAGAGTGATGTTTTGCTACATTTGTCATTCACTGCAGGCTGTATTACAATAGAAGTAGTGGAGGATGACCAGGGAAAGGGAGGTGCAACATCTGAAGGAGCAGGTTGGTATGGAACCGAATTGCATGTCTGTATAGATGCAGTCATTATGGTTTTTAAAGATCACTGGCTTACAGGCTTATCAATATGCAACATGTTATGAAGTAGCTGAAGAGCGGTCAGTTTGGCTTTAGGCATCACTGGAGCTTCTGGCAGCGCCAAGGAAGCAGAAATACATCAGAACAGCTTTAGCATATTGCAAATGGCGCCATTAATTCGCTTATTGACTGCACTCCTCTCAGATTCTCCAAAAGATAGCATCATCAAGAGGATTTTTACCACTGTGAAGTTCTCTTGGATCCTTTTCCTGGCCCTGCTGGACAGTTTCACAAACTGGCTCAACTCAGTCTCTCAGGAGTATATTGACATCTCCACCGTGCTGAGGATTGAGCGCTGCATGCTCACACGGGAGGTCAGGAAGGTACGGGCTGCATGACGTCTCGCTGGCGGTAGCTGTATCTGCTGCATTATGGTACAGCTTACCCATGGATCTCCATTTAGCAGCTCTGTGTTCAGTAGTAGTTAAGGACAAGGGACTCAATGTGGCCGTACGCAGCCCCAAAAGACCCCTTGGACAAGATGAGTAACCTGAATCAATCAGTATTTCTGTAAGTGTACCAATAAATGAATATGTCTATGTCACTGTAAGCAAATGAGAAGTTATAGAGGAACCTGTACTTTCATTGATGTAATAATAAACTGCTGGTCATTTCAAGGAGCCATCTCAAGGTGGACTTTGTGTTTCAGGGGAATGTTCCTTCGCGAGAGAGCATTCATATCTACTACCAAAAGCAGATTCACATCAATGTGTCCAGGGAGTCCGGGCTGAACAGGCCTGCTGATGAAAGGTCCGCATGCAGCCCCCAGAAGCTCGGAAAAGGACAGCCTGGTTCGGACCTGGAAAGGCAGGATTCTGCAGCTTCTCATGAAAGCCTGTCGAGGTACCACAAAATGATGGGATCGCACCACCTGCACGTTAACGCACTCCTAACAGTCACAGCATAAATGGTAACTTAGAAAAAAGCACATTTAGCTTCTCACTGATTTAATATTATTCGCATAAAGCAGGAACATTACATTCTGGGAGTACAAGGGTAGGAACATGTGTAGTATCCTCTCCTCCTTCAACAATACTTCAACAAGGTCAACAATACTTTATTCACAGAACATGAATCCATGTAACTTCACATTCACAGTTCAGATGGGCTTCAGCTTTGATATTTTTGCCCTTTGTCTCTTTAACAAGTCTGTCTGAGTTTCTTCCTGTCGTAAAATACTTTGGAATGCTAGGCTTCCTTACTTAGGCATTTGTAAATTACTGCCAAAGTTAAACAGCGACTCTTTTTTTTGCCTCCCTTGCATTGAGTCCTATTCCCTCATTCGCTATCAGTTAGCTACACCGTTTATGTGATCATGAGGATGGGTTAGGCATCTGTGTATCTGTATGAAGTGTGTCTGTGTCTGTGATCTCATGAATTAATTGCTCTCCACCTCTCTCCACGCCCATGTGGCAGTGCCTTCACACAGGGTACCATGCTATTCTCTCGGCAGTCCACCCAGGAGGAATGCGACAGAGCTGTGGAGAACGTTCCCAGAGACAGAGAGAGTGACCGGCCAAAGCTGCACAAGATGTACAGCGTGGATGTGTCCGATTCAGCTGCATGCGGCGGCAGCAGGTGCCTCCTCCGGGTGACACCCATCCCCACCCCAGACTTCACCGATCCCCTCTGTCATTGTTCTTACAAAACAATCCGTTACTCTAATTGCACTAAATGTGGCAGTACTAGGGAGTCCTTAGTATTCATATTGACAGCTAAGAGATCTGAGGTCTGGGCCCAAACGGCCATGATGAACAGCAGGAGATGGCAGTGCTGGCATTTTCTATAGGAAGCACTGCTGGTACTTTGATTCTTGTTGTCGTTTGAATTCTTCCATGTTCTTCTGACCTTTGAGGTCATGGTAATTGTCAAAGGAATTTGCGTCTTAGGTTATGTGGCCCTTAGTGTTTTGAATTCTGTGACTGTGTGTCAGTCAAGTCCATTGGAAGGGACCAAATCAGCTCTGAACACCCCCCCAGTGGCCCCCCAAACACCCACGGTCCTCCCACAACATTGATTGGGACATGTTCCTACCGTCCATTACGAAATCTACTCTCTTGGTATCAGTAGTGAAACTACATTCAAGTGCATTGCTCTCGTCTATTACTCTTCCTGAGTGATACAGTGGGTTTTGCTCCAGTTCCCAGATTGGCACCAGATGGACACTTACATTCTTGTCTTTAAGCATCCCGCTAATAAAAATAGTTGCCTACATGATGAACACAGCAGCAGGTAAATGACAGCAACAACCTTAAGTTAGCAATTGCTTCGTGCTGAGACTTAAATGTGGCGTTTCCTTGTTTTTCCCCATGTCTTAGCGAGGCCACTCCATGCACAACTCTGCACTCACGGCAGGACACTACTGATACTAAAGAAGAGGTGGAGCAAGAACAAGACCAGGACTTGCCTTCTCAGGGAGAACTTTGCTATGGGAGAGGATGCAGATCTGAGGAGCTCCAGGAAGCCCCCCGTACCAGGACCGCAGACGAGATATCAGGCTGGGTGATGGATAAGTGCGGCCAGGATGAGGCCTGTAGCCCCCTAGCAGAACACAAGCTCCCGCTGTCCAGTCCAGAAGCACCAGCAGACCAGGACATTCCGCCTTCCTACAGTAAGGCAGTTAGCTTCGACCGGCTTTCTGTTTGCTCCACTGAGGACGGGTTTGAGCAGAGAAGGGACAGCCAATGCAGCCGGCCAGAGGACACCCTACTGCCCCCGTTAACCCACGAGCTGACAGCCAGCGAACTGCTCCTCAATAGGTGAGTGGTTATTCTTTGGTTATTATTTGACTCGAAAAGCAGGCTGTACTTCAGGAAGAACTTACTTCACGGTGAGGGATTGAAACCGTACGTTCACACCGCAAGTGGCGAGAGTGTCAAAGCGATCGCAAGTCGCTCATTCTCTATGGGAGAGGCTGTGTCAACAGGCAATGAAGAGCAGCCCATCGCAATTTGGGCGGCGAGAACATCAAAAGGAAGTTAAAGTCTGGTCAACTTTATCGTAATGAGCTATGATGCGGTTCGGCGGCAACCAGTCGGAACATAGAGATGCGCCGCTAAAGAGAGTTCCACAGAACACAAGCATGTAAACTTTTGTTCTGACCGAACAGTTCCCAAGCACTGGCGGGAATGTAAACCGTGAGACAGGATGTGTCTCCACATGGCATTTTACCCTCTAGACACAGTAAAAAATACCTGTGTTTAGGCGGCATAAAACTACGCATTTAAAAAACCCGCGTAGACATGCATTTTTATATTGTCTCAACACAGTATAAATGTACGTGTTAAAAAGGTCTTTCAGTACTGAGATATACCTAGCCTAATACTTCTCTATTCAAGGGCAAATGTTTCAGTCTGTAGTGCATTATATTGGTGGCCATGTTATAATGTTTGGGCTTTTAACCATAGCCACTGAAATTAAAATTTTGTGAAAATTTTAACGAAGAGGTTCATTGTTCTGTCTGATACACTGAATTTATATGTCTGATGGAGTGAAGTAAAAGAAGACTGAGTTCAAGACCCAGACAGCCCAATAAACAACTATATACAGTAAATACAGTAACAGTGTCATTGTAGGTTTCCATGAACATCCTGAATCATGTATTTTTAACTGGCACGTTTCACTGATATCATTAAAGCGAGTTTGATACAGGGACAAAAATGGAAAAACTGAGGCATAGACCAAGATGTTTGAAATTATTGGTGATCCAGATGAGTTGGTGTAGTGCATGATATTTTTTGTGGAAAAAAGCAGGAAATCACATACTATTTTGGCGCCATTTAATGCAAAATAATGCAAACCTTCGGCAACTTTAACGTTACTTATTTATAGCGGTAGTGTTTGTCTTAACATAATTACATGTACTCTGACAAATTATATCTTATCAGCAGTCAGTACAAGGATAAGCTATACATTTTACTTTGTGGGCTGCTTTTCTAAGTTTGCGAGACCTAGCATTGTGAACATCTTCGTCTACGTCAGAGAGCGTACGCAGCATTCGCTAGCATCGCGGACAGGGCAGCCAGAGCAATCACTGGCGCTCTCACCACCCGCGGTGTAAACATATGATGACATCAGTTTTGCTGACTGTGGTTTCCCTCAATGTGCTGTCAGGATGTTCTATGACGAAGAGCTCGAGGAGTCAGAGCAGTTCTACCAGAGTCAGCCGCCGCTGCTGCAGCTCTGCTACGCTCTTTACAGCGTGCTGGTGGGCCACTCCGAGATGGTCTGCTACCTGGTGATCATCATGAACCACATGGTCTCTGCCTCTGTGGCCACGCTGGTGCTGCCCATCCTGATCTTCCTGTGGGCCATGCTGTCCGTGCCGCGACCCAGCAAGCGCTTCTGGATGACGGCCATAGTCTATACCGAGGTCTGCTCTGAGCGGGTGTAGAGGGCCATAGTCAGGGGTCAACACTGATCCCTATGATGGTTTTATGGAACAATGCTTATGATGGAATATTCACCATCTAACAACATTCTATGACATTATATAAACTTTTATAAAACTTTTAAATTAATATCAGAACTGTTTTTTTATATTACTTTTCTTCTTTCTTTACAGGTTACCATTGTGATCAAATACTTCTTCCAGTTTGGGTTTTTTCCTTTCAATCAGAACCTGGAGCTGGACAGGACCAAGCCGTTCCACCCTCCAAACATCATCGGTGTTGAGAAGAAGGATGGCTACGTCCACTTTGACCTGGTCCAGCTGCTGGCCCTCTTTTTTCATAGGTCCATCTTAAAGGTGTGAACCATCACTGCATTTAACTTTTAGTCCTAAAACACCATGTGTCTGCTTGATTAGATCTCACGCTAGTTACACTGTGGTGAACTTTGTACTTTGGATAGAAAGATTTAGCAAAACAATGGTTACAGTGGTTCTGGGACTGAGGTATACGCCTGTTTTAATGTAACTGAGTTCATCCAAAGGCTTGAGCACCCTGGCAACCAACACAAACTGCAGCCTGCCAGGTGTTCCACTTTAGAGCGTCCCTCATGCTGTTCTTTACTCTGTTCCCTCCGCTGCACAGTGTCACGGCCTGTGGGACGGGGACACGTCCCAGGGTGGCTTTGAGAGCAGGGAGAACCCCAGCCCCACCCCCATGGGATGGGAAGGGTCTCGTCAGTCCTTCACAGCCGCTGATGGTGGTGTGACCCCCGGCTCGGAGGTGGAGTCAGAACCAGGCTGCACTTGCTTCTCCAGTCCAGCTTCACCATGCTGCAGCAGATCGAGTGCAGGCTCCCAGATCTCCTGTCGGTCCTGCCATTCTGCTGTCTCTGGTAAGGAAATCTAGGGGGACATGAAAATAAGCATGTTTTTAGAATAAATTTAGCCATGTAGACATCTGACCTCCTTTTAAATCACATCAGTGGGTTAAGATGACAGTATTTAACAAATAACAATGCTAAATGGTTATTATTTATAAGCAATTAATCATAATTAAGCAAATTAAGCATTTGCTGGGGCGAACAAAGTTCACTGCTGAATACATTACTGCCTGTCGTTCCCTCTGGCAGAAAACACACGTATGTTTATGAAAGGACATTTATCCCACTCTTCTGCTTGAAATATGTGATGTCTGAGGTCTTCCTTACATGCTCAGCTGGTTTCACAGCATTTATTTATTTTTGAGCTCCAAAAGTTTCTTCTTCTTGAGCCATTTAGTTGAAGATTTCTTCTTGGAAAACCACTTTTTGATTCAACTTAAGTGTTTTGACAGATATCTATAAATTCTGCTCCAGTATTGTCTGGAACATCGTGGAATTCGTAGTTTACTCAGGAACAGCAACATCCCGAAGCCCTTTTGAGGACAAACTTGCATGTCCTCTCAAATGGATTTTCACCTGATTTTATGCAATAGATGCGCCTCATAATCAGTTGAGACAATGCGCAATTTTTAGAGGTAGGCTGCAATTTTATATTGTAATTTCTTAAATCTGGTCACCCATGGATCAGATATCCAGATGAACTATCCACACACACACACACACACACACGCACACTGCCTGGCTCCACCCAAACCGTGCCTGTTTCGGCCCTGGCAGGCAGTGTGAGCAGCAGGCGAGTCGGCAGCCAGCTGAGCATCTCGCAGAGGAGCCACAAGGAGCTGCTGCTGGACAAGCTGAGGGAGAAGCTCCTCAAAGCCAAAGCCTTCACCACAAACATGTACGTCTGCAGCATCACAAGCAGCCATCAGCACGTTTCTGGTCAGATGCATCTCTGCACTAAGGTTTCGCTTAGCTTACCATCTACGCCAGGGTGACTGTCTCCAAACACAGTTATATGCTGTAGATATTAGGCTTCTTGTCTCTTCCATAGCTTTGCATATTTTAACCATTTTTTCACTTTTAAAATCATTTCTTGAAAGAACATTTGAGAGATACATAGCAGTCCGGCAGTTCTTCAACAAGCTGATCTACCCAGAATACAGCGCGGTGACAGACGTCTACGTCCTGATGTTCCTGGCAGACACGGTTGATTTCATCATCATCGTGTTTGGATTCTGGGCATTCGGGGTACAGTGTTTTCGGCATGTCTCTGTGCTGTAACCCTCTATAACAATTTATTCATATATAGAGTCGTTAAAATTATGTTTTGCTATTTCATGATTATTATTAATTCAACTTAAAGTTTTTAATTATTAATTCTAAATTTAGTGCGGCGGCCAGTAGCATGAAATTAGAACAGGGTGAGGGATATTATATGCTTTGCTGTTCCATGATTATTTTATGGATACCTTCTGTTTCATACAGAGACACTCAGCAGCCGCTGATATCACTTCTTCTCTGTCGGAGGACCAAGTCCCTGAAGCCTTCCTGGTCATGGTCCTTATTCAGTTCGGCACGATGGTTGTGGACCGTGCCTTGTACCTCAGAAAAACAGTCATGGGCAAAGTCATATTTCAGGTCATTTTGGTGTTTGGGATTCATTTCTGGATGTTCTTCATTTTGCCTGGAGTCACAGAAAGGTATTGAACACAGTAACATCACCTTTGAAACTTTCCATGTTCAAACATCATCATCATCAAATATAATAAATTCCTGAGCATTGCAGATATGCACAAGAATGTAGGGAAAAATTTAAAAAATTAAATAGAAGAATTTCTAGTATTTGATTGTTTATTGCTAATTTATTTGGGTCTCTCTCACTCACCAACTGTCATTAATACACCACAAAGTTCTGATAAAGGTGTTTATAAATGTGTGTGTCTGTCTGTCTGTCTTTCTGTGTGCTTCAATCCTCAGGCGCTTCAGTTTGAACACTGTGGCACAGCTCTGGTACTTTGTGAAGTGCATTTACTTCGGCCTGTCGGCCTATCAGATCCGCTGTGGCTATCCCACCCGCGTTCTTGGCAACTTCCTCACCAAGAGCCACAATTACATCAACCTCTTTCTCTTCCAGGGGTGAGTGCATGAAGTCTCCATCTGTGTTTATACAATGATCCCCATTATATTACTGGCAAGTTCTTCATGTCAGCGCACTTGCTTTGCTCATGGATGATGCAATTTGTCTTGTAAATACCAGATAAAAAACAGACGTGCTGTATTCTATTGTTGATATTTTGTAACCTGTTGTTTTTAATCACAGTCCTTGATATCAGGTCTTGGCTGAATAGTAACACAAGCTGCTAACCGCACCGCAGTCCTTGTCCCTAATTGTGCTTTTTATCATCAGTCGTCCTGTCGTGTTCAAAAGGTGTTAAGGCTCATCATGGAGCACCAAAGCAGTAGCTTTGTATGTTGCTTGCTAGCTTTCGTCTGGTGCCCTTCCTGACGGAGCTGCGTGCGGTGATGGACTGGGTGTGGACGGACACCACGCTCAGCCTGTCCAGCTGGATCTGTGTGGAGGACATCTACGCCCATGTGTTTGTGCTGAAGTGCTGGAGAGAATCGGAGAAGGTAAATCACGGTGGGTCCATGCGTTCTTCTACCTTCAAGAAGCAAGATGGTCCTTTCTTGAGGTCGTGGAAGAAAATGAGTGCAATAGCAGCAGTGTCACATAATATGATGATTTTATTCAAAATGTTAACGTGCTGAAATATGGAATAGGCCCTGGTGTATTTCTGTAACTATACAGCTTTATGTGTCTGGTCTTTGCCAGAGGTACCCGCAGCGCCGTGGGCAGAAGAAGAAGAAGGTGGTGAAGTATGGCATGGGTGGCCTGATCGTCATGCTGCTCATATTCATCGTCTGGTTCCCTCTGCTCTTCATGTCACTCGTCAAGTCTGTGGCCGGAGTGGTGAACAAACCACTCGACGTCTCTGTCACAATCACCCTGGGGGGCTTCCAGGTGGGTCAAGCATCTGACGAGGACTGAAATGTGTGAGCTGTAAAGTCGGCTTGGCTCATTCAACGACCATTAAAACTGATTCTTGTAATTTCAGACCTGTTGTGTTGCCTATGAGATTAAAATCCTTGATGATGTTTCCATATCGCATATAAATGTGAGCATATTTGTGGGTTTGGAATTTAAGAAGTAGATTAAGTTCAAAAGGATCTTCCTTGATGTTGGTTAAAATTTGATATCAGATTGAATATTACTGTAGCACTAAGTGCATTTAAAAAATGTTTTATAAATAGTATTTTTTGCATTTAATTTTCACAGCCAATCTTTACGATGAGTGCCCAACAAAACCAACTTAAGGATATGTCTGAGGCAGAGTTTGTAAAATTCATGAATGGGTATAAGTATTGTCCTGTAAGTACTTTTGATACATTTCTGTCAAATGCTCTTCTGTATGCTGTGAAAAAGCAGACAAAGGTGTCTGATAAGCAGGACTCGCAGTGCATTAACAATGTGGTGGGGGCATAGTGGGATTTGAATCCCCCACCCTGGAGGTGTGAGGCAGCAGTGCGACCCACTGAGCCACAATAAACAGGATATTTTGATCAAGCTGTGCTGTGTCTTCAGGGTGCATTGCAGTTTCTGGAAGCTTACACATCTGATGATGTCACAGTGGCTGAACTGGAGGGAAGCTCAAACTCTCTGTGGACCATTAGTCCACCCAGCAGGAAAAACTTGATGCAGTTACTGAGTGAAGATGACCAATTTTCTGTTACCATATCCTGGTCCATTCAGAGGTATAACTGAATTGTAATTAAAGCTTTTTTAGGTTGTTTACCAAATGCTATTATGCAAAGCAACGTAATATTAGCCACACAGTAGATCACTTTAACTAATGGAATGATCCAGTTGAAAGTACATGTTACTAAAATGTGTTCTGCTTCTGTTGTTAAACAGGAATCTTAGTTTAGGGGCCGAAGCTGAGCTGGCATCAGATAAACACGTGACCCATCTTGATATGGAAACAAGAAAAGATCTTATACAACTGTTAAATGGGACAAGGAGAGAGGCAGTGTAAGTATCGACTGAGCTCTGAATGTCCTCTGTGTGCCATTCCTGCTCAGGCTTAAGCCTCTTTTCCCCACTTTTCTTTGCAGAATAATTGCACACATCTTCCCAAGTTTTATTCGTGCTCCCAGCAACTCTAATGCCAAACCAATAGATAAGCTTTATGAAGGTAATGTATCAGGAATTTTGCTACACATTGTATTGAGTGCAGCTGCGACAGATCAAGCTCTGACTTGTAGTGATGGAAACCAAAGGCCTTGTGCTCAGTCTCCAGTCACACATCATGGAGACAAATTTCACTCTAACACAATTTCTTTGAGATACTGCTATCGGTTAAAGTTGCAGCACAACTCAATATGCTGTGATGCTAGTCCTTTAGCAAATTCTCACACATCAGATTAGTAACCCATCCTTAAAACTTCATTAAGAAATAAGATTAATGAGTGATATAGACGCAGTTTAACCTGTGCAGGACTCTCGTCGTCAGGTACAGATTAGTCTTATCTGTTTTAGATGATGAGTATATGAACATTACTCTGGCACTGGAGAGGAGCCATAATACCACCAGGAGCATCCAGGAGTGGTGGATAGTGGACCAGGTTTCCAGTGGAAAAATGAACGTGGGCAAAGGACACAGAAGGAGTAAGCCGGGTCTAAGGCTGTACGTGTTCAGTGATAAAGTCAGCCCACCCAGCTTGGGCTTCCTGGCAGGTTATGGGTGAGTTGCTTCACATCGCATAACAGATGACTTGCTAGCTGTAGCATCTTGGCTAGCAGAAGGATCACTGTTGCTGTACCTTTCAGGAGAGTTTGCGTATAACTTATCCAGTTATAAATATATGCTATGTGTAATTCCTTTAAAGACATGAGCTATCCAGCAGAATACTGCAATAAACAAACAAGCACTTGCGCAAAACATGTGGACTAAGTGTCTGATCCACAGGATCATGGGTCTGTACGCCTCCGTGGTGCTGGTCATCGGCAAGTTCGTGCGGGAGTTCTTCAGCGGCATCTCGCGCTCCATCATGTTCGAGGAGCTGCCCTGCGTGGAGCGCATCCTCAAGCTCTGCACCGACATCTTCCTGGTGCGCGAGACGGGCGAACTGGAGCTGGAGGAGGAGCTCTGTGCCAAGCTCATCTTCCTGTACCGCTCACCTGAGACGATGATCAAGTGGACCCGAGGGAAAACACTGTGAGGCCTGCACTTAAGCGCTGTCTGCTACCAGCGAGGAGATCCCATCGCCTTCTAGAAGACTGCACAGAAATAAAGACGCTGACCCTGGCTCTGGGCCATGCTTGCTGGCCGGTTCGTGTGTGGTGCTGAACACTTATGGGATTTCACTCCATCCTACACTAACTTGGGCTGTGCAATATAATGTATGAAAGGATGGCTACAAACTTGTTTGGGCAAACTGTTTATTATGAGCTCATACTGGAACAAAGAACAGCAACAGACTGAGACACCTGCCACTTTTAAAAAGACTTTCTTAAACCTGGGAATATTTTGGCTGTGGCTGTGAGTCATCTTATTTTTACTTGACTGGTCAATGTCTTGTCTATGACATGTTTTTTCTCAGGAATAGATAATCATCTCAAAAGGAAAAAGTTTTTATTCAGTGTCCGCTGTGTCACAAAGAGGGATTGCGGAGAGAGGTTGTGGTGATAAACTTGCTGTCATTGCGTTTGAGCCAAGGGATCCCAATGATCCCCAGATGGAGGGCTCTAGAAGCATGGTTTTTATATTTTTAAGTAAAGCAAGCATTGTTTTCTATCCAAATGAAATTGAGTAAAGGTTCAAACTATGCATTCAACAAATATAGCAGGAATTATTAGCAGTGATAAAGTCCTTTCTGTTCAGTGTACTTTTTATAAAATAAAGTCTGCATTGATCTCCGTGGGTGTTTAAGGTTATTTCATGCACTTGCGTTTTGATTCTCTCAAAGTAAATCACGTTTGTAAAGATCACATGCCTGGACCTGTAACAGTTACTGTACAGTAAAGAAGAACAAACACCCACTTTGGTATTTGTATGGAGCCTGCAAACGTTTACTCACTTATCTGACACTATTATCCTAAGACTGGAGGGAAGGGACCTTTGCGATAAAGCTGACAAGGGACCAGATCCATTTTCAATGTACATACACAGGTCACATACTGTGAAACAGTGTTTTAATCTTACCTTTAAATGCACAGAATACACTACAAAGTCACACCAAAAAAAGGTTTAAAATAACTAAACTCTGATTTTAGTCAAATACAAATAATGTAGTGTTTTTAAGCTTTCTCAGCAAATTCCTTACATGAATCATAGTAAGACAAGCTATAAATGTCATTCATCAAGTTGGTGTTGGGTCAATAAAAATCATTTAAAGCACTGGAAAATAAGTTTAGTAAAGAATGAGTTGAGGGGGGGGGTTAGTGATGTCAGATCATTGGGAAAGAAAGAAAAAAACGATGGAAATTAACATTCCATCACATAAAGAACAGCAGAACAGTAAACATGAAAATAATTTCCAGTTCTAATAAGAAATGTTTCAAATGTAGGACATGGGGTCTCGAGATGTTTTACACCAGCACTGTAACAGCCATCGATAACACTGCCACTGACAAAAACTCGATTTCAGTTTCATTGTACGGGTGTAAATGTATGAATGACATTCCTTCAAATATTAATTTAAATATACCCATATTATTACTACACAATGCATAAACTTGCAGCTCCGATTTTCTTCCTTGCGTAACCTGGGACTTTTCAATTACATTATTTTTGTACAGAAATAAAGTTACCCTTCTAACATTCTGAAGGGTGGATAAACTAAGGGGACTGCAGCAAATCAAAAACGGGGGCTATCAAAATTATGACATGTAGCATTTACATATATTTTACCACACTGCCATGCTTCTGTCATTATGGTGCGAGTGCACAACGCTGTCTGGATAGGTGTGACGTGGAGCCGGACGCCGGGATGCGGGGCGCCCGTACCTGGAGGTTAACACAGGCCCCCTGCATACTCATCCTCCTCCTCAGCAGCCTGAGCTCCACCAGCCTGTCCTTCAGGACCAGAGGGAGATTTCTTTTTCTTCCCACCCCCTGGCACTTTCAGGCTGATTGCCAGCTTGGCATACTGCAAGGGCAGAGAGATAAAGAGATAAAGCGAAACGACGCAAACGTCAAAGCGCGGCGAGAATACTGGCAGAGATGTAGGGATTTAAGAGTAATTTATACGCCGTGTTAAAGCTCACATCGTTGTCCATGTACTTGAGCAGAGGAGAGTGACAGACACGGCTGACTTGCTCCTCATCCTGCTCATCATAGCCCTGCAAGAGCTGCTCCACGGCTGCACAGTCTTCACTCCCACTGAACCCTGGGATGCTGGAAAAGACCATTCCGGCTAAGACTAAGCTGCGGGCCTCCTTACCCATGTTCACGTTACAAATATACTCAGGAATAGCTCAATGTACCTGTAACTCTCTCTCACGCATTTATCTGCAGCCACGAAGTCATTTCTGTGAAGTTGCACGAGCACCTGGGCAATAGTTTTCTGCAAAAAGAAACCTTGATTGCATATCTGTTTTCTTTAATATCGAACATATTTCTATTAAACACAGAAAGATAGTAAAAAAAGCCTGTCCATCATAAATGCAAAATAGCATATGACTAAACTGGAACCAACTCTATACCAAAATGTAACACTTATTGTTGGTGATATGTACTGCTTACATGGCATTATCTTCAGGTCCAGAAAGTAAAAATCCAGACCTTGATTTTGTTCCAACCATCTGGTTGAGTACTCTGTGACTCTTAATACGCAACTGATTGGATGGAATAAAATCTTGGTCTGGATTTGTACTTTCTAGACCTGATCTGATCTTATTCATACCTTAAAGCATGTAGGGTAGTTTTCTATTTCCTTGTACATATTCTTCTCCTTCTGAAGGGACACAGCTGCTTCATCAAAACTGACAAAAAAAATAGTTCATGATTTATTTTAGGCATGAAGAAAAACAAAAAAAAACAAGCCACCACAGATTTTTGTGTAAGGACAGGTGGAGGATTGTACCGCCGTTGCCTGACTAGGAGTCTTGAAGCTTTTCCTAAAAGTTCTGAGGCCTGTCTTAGTCGATCTTCATTCTGCACACAATGAATAATGACACATGAATTATTATGCAGAATGTAACAGAATCACATGGTCTCTGCCTGAATTCTCAGCTTACCTCAAACACAGACGCTGCATGCTGGTAAAGATGAACTGCTTTATCTAGATCTACTGGTTCAATTAGCCTGAAAAACGAAGCAAGATTACACTTATAAATTCTTTTTTTTTTTTTTTGCAAACTCAGTTAATTTTGTTGTTGCTCACTTTACGCTTTATTGACATGCTTTTATCCTAAATGCCTCACCTAAATATTTTTAGGGTTTTTAAAGGCTAAATGTGTATATTTCACATGTGACACAAGTCTTGTTAAGCACCTCACCTAAGTCCTGGGATTCAAACTACATACTCCAGAACCAGAACCCTTATAACACTTACAAATTCTGGTAAATACAGAACACTGAGGAAAATACGGAAGGTGATGTACTTTCGTGACAAATATATTCAAATGGAAAATTGCAGAACAATGACATCTGTTAAGCGGTGGATCCAGCAATGATTTATTTACTTGTTTTGTTCATGCATGTGTATGTAGAAATGAACTCACTTTCCAGCCCTGTCCAATGCCATCGCCGCAGTGTCAGGAGTGCCATTTTCTACATACATCATGCTGGCTTTCTCAATATACTCAACTGCCTCAGGGATGCGCTGCATGTCCTGCAGAATGCGGTCAGAGTCAAACCACACCTCTCAGTCTTCATCACACTGTACACGCTATTCAAATGCAGTCACCAACACATTCTGGAACACTGAAGAACATTCCACTGTTCACTAAGCTGCCGTTGGTGTACAAACCATCTCCTTCACCTCAAAAAAAATAAATCAGTTCTAAAATGTACCTGCCACTTTTATTTGGTTCAAAACATACAATCTCAGACTCTCTAATGCTGGCTCTGTAAACCCAGTACAGTGTGTTGCTTGTAAAGTAAATTACTACATACTACTATAAAAATACACCACATTTCTAGCGGTAACAGCTTAACTCTTAACTTACCTTTAATATCATTCCAGCTTGTTCAAGCGCCCTGAAAATAAAATTATAGGTCACAGGAGGCAATAATTCATTGAGCAATGATCAAACTGACACCTACATAACTGATATTATACTTATATATTTTCAGATATAATACTTACTTGGCAGCATGGAAAAGGCTGCACATGTAGTTAAGAAAAGGTTACCACTGGCATCTAACCCAAAAATCACTACAAACTAAAATATGTTCACATGTATTTTTGCAAACATTACAATGAAACTTAAAATCAGAAGCTGCTGCACTCCTGATTTCAGTGTGTAAGATGAGTCTTTCTTGCAGTTTAGGATACGCTTTGTTGTTGCTGTGGGCTTCTGCTTCCTTCAGGTACGCGTCCTTGGCCTGCTCAAGCTGCTTTGCATTCTTGAAGGCCACAGCTGAAGAAAAGACATCAGTTAGGCAGGACTGTGGTCTGCATACTTACAAAGTCATACATTAACAGAAAATAATTTGCTTAAAGCCTACAAAAAGTATTAATAAAGTAAAAAAAAAAAAAAAAGCAGTTGTAGTGGGCTTATTACAATTAAAAAGATCTTATATGTTTAGCCCAGGAAGGAAAAACATTGTTTTTCTTATACCCTAAAAACAGTGCTGGACCACCAATAGAATCATATGAATAAAATGAGTGGGCCGTACCTGCTTTTGCATACTCTGAAGCTGCACTATCATAGTCAGGCTTCCACTTCATAAAACTTGTCTTTAAACTGCAGTTAAAAAATACTAGTCAATACCACACACAAGAACACCAATCATTTGATCAGTCAAAATACAGTCACTGATATGATCAGGAGTCTTTCACATACAGCTCTGGAATAAATTAAGAGACCACTCCATATTTTTTAAGAATCTGTATTGTTAAAACCTGGTTTAATCTTGGTTCTGTTGGCAGAAGGCTACACTGAACGGCAGGCTGCTTCCAGGCTCAATGTTTCTAAGACTGCAGTACACAAGAACACGGTGTAGCAGGAGACACTGGAAATGAGCAGCCAGGTAGAGGGTGGAAGTGACTTTCTAATGCCAGAGTTGACTGTCAACTTATCTGTCAGTTTCTCATGAATCGGAGGATGACATCAAGTGACCTTCAAAAGGAATGGGAAACATTAAGTGCAGGTGTGAAGTGCACTGCTAGGACAGTTTGTATCAGGCTCCTAGAAGCAGGACTGGAGTCCCATAAAGCAAGGAAGAAGCCCTTCATTCATGAGAAGCAGGGAAGAACCAGGCTGGAGTTTGGAAAAAAAAAAAGAAGTATACTTTACACATTGGCGCATAACTATAAATTGAGAAATGAGTGAACCTAAAACTTATTCTGTGGTTTCTTAATTTTTTCTCAGAGCTTCTATGCCAGTTTGGTAGGGAAAGGCGGTCTGATGTAAAATCCTAGTAGTAAAAACTTAAGTGTATCTCACACCTATCCGGTATACGCTCTGGATCCCTGCGACTCTGCATAGGACCAGCGGGTATACAAAATGGATGGATAGATCTCACGACTATCGGAAACGTGATATTGAAGGTGCAATATTTACAGTTAACAGCGCCTCTGGTCGATATTATATAGAGAGAGGATGGTGTGTGGAGCCGCGGTTTAGGATCATACGCCTGTGATCTGAAGGTTCTGCAGTTGGCGGTGATGCTACTGTCTCGTTAGTCTTCACTTATATGTTGCTTCACACAAAGTGCTTCTTTAAGTAGATGCAAGAAACTATACATCTGGGAAAGAAATCTCTCCCCCTTTTACTTGGAAGACTGGCAGAATATAAAGCCTGCAGAGTATGTAACTACATGCATTGCAGGGGTCCGGATAGCGACAGCTTACACGGTGAGTATTATATAGCATCTGTTACAACTGACAAAAACACTAATAACCTATGTATTTAACCTTAGTCTTAAAAATACCAAACAAAACCGAAAGAAGACGTCTATAAAACAGGCATCTATCCACACAGCGTAACAGCAATCATATTTATGATCTCCAGCGTGGCTATATGTAGTTAATTTAACATGAACCTTACTGCTTTTCAGCCTGGGATAGGTGGTCATGGGCTTCGTTTATTTTTTCAGCAGCCATGATACAGTCGTGGCGGTTAAAATAATATGCAGTTGTATAAATATATAACTGAGAAGAAAATTAGGGCAAAATTCAGTAACACTTCCCCATCTGGCGTCTTCCTTGTTAAATTTTGACAACGAAACGTAGCAGGGTTACCAGACTGAGTTTGTGATTCACACGGTCATTTAGTCTTGGACCCAATTTTTGCATAACAAAACGAAACGCTTTATGTTCTGAAATGCCCACAGATCCAAGCACCAAATTATACTGTTAACTGTTGTTTTCCGCAGCATTACAAATAATTCTTTAATTGTTTTTAAAGGTGTTATTTTATATTTTTAAAATCTATAGGCTACATTGAGTGTGAAACATCAGGCAACCCAGAAGTTCTACGTTACAGTCATGCGCCATACATCAGAAAAACGCGACTCTAAATCCTTTTCGGTTCCGGGTTGTGTTTCGTTTTATTATATTGATTTAAATTATGTTACTCGTTTTTTTCCCTCTGTGTAGTTGCTGAATGTATGTTTTGCGTTGGTGAGCTTAGTGATGGGCGGACGACACCCCACGAAGCTTTTAAGGCTTCTTCCTGATTGTGTCGGTATAAGGGTTCGAAGTTTCGCAGCTTTGAAAACAATGAGTGACACCTAGCGGTCTGCAAAAATACAGCAGCTGTGCACTAGAGACTGCAGAGGGAGCACGCCTACACGTGGTTGATTGTATCATCTGTGTCAATCCACTATGTGCATTAAAAGCTTAATGATTGTTGGATGTGTTCATTTATGAAAATCATGCTACCCATTAAAAATGTGAATGTGTGACATTATTGCATTATAATACCAGTAAATATTTGTATTCATCTGACAACTATTTGGTGAAAGAACATTGTTGCTGTGGGACAACATGAAAGAATGATTCAATATCCGTATTTGGGGAATTGTGGCAAATCATACAATCATAATAGGGATTTAGGAAATGTGTTTGCGGAACAGGGTATTTTTTAAATATTTAGGCAACTTTTTCTCTGGCTCAGTTTCACTTGCCTTGGAGAAGATTCCCTCACACAGTTCAGATTATGCTGGTATGCAAAGACACTGAATGTGTGACCTGAAACAGGTGGGGATAAACAGCCTTATGCATGGTCCAATAGGGTCCTCTGAGCCCGAAATGTGGGCATCTATAAATACAATGATAGATATATTATAGACATTAGTTATTACTATAATTATAGTAAATATAAATATTCATTACACTTTAGTCCTAAACATTTTCCATTGGTGGATAATTTTAAGCAAATGTAGTCCTATTTAGCCTGTATAACTGAGCCTTCAATCATTTGACTAATAACCTGGTGAGCTGAGGCTTATAAAGTGATGCTCCTAGTTGGCACCCAGATTTCCAGTCTGGAGCTGTCCTGGGTGAGAGACGTGAAGCAGGCGTGTGTTTACTCAATGACCCTGCCTCCCAATTTAGCACTTGTACAGTACCAGTCAAAAGTTTGGACATGCCAAGCCACCTATAAAAGAAAGTGATAGTGCCATATCAAGACCTGAGGAAATATTATTGATTGGATAAGAGGACCTGGGTTCGATGACATCCAGCAAATGTCACCATTTGCTTTAGTGTGACGCCACGACTGCAAGATTCAAGGTTGGTTGGTTTATAGCTTCAAAGCTGTAAGAGTGGCAGCAGTTTGAAAATCCTTCCAGTAAAAGTCAATGGGGTGTTTGACGGGACAGAATGTGCACAAGTACACTCCACCACTATGGGTCGATAAAGTGTGGAATGTTTGGTGGTTGTACTCCTAAAACTGTATGAAGAGAAGTGTATAGAAAATGGGGGAGTGGAGAAAAAAACCAAGAACAACATGTTGACTTTTTCAAGCCAAAATAATGATAGTAATAATGGTTACTGATGTAACAAACATTCAAAGGTCCATTGTTATTGTACCATTAATTAAGATGTAAAATCCTATAGCTGCCAACACAGAAATGTTTTCATTCATATAGTGTTGTCTTAAGAAGGTATGTGAGATTAAGAGAAAACACATATAAAAATAAAATTGCTTGAGCTGGATACAGATCCTGAAGGTTCAGTTGAAGTTCCCGGTGAAACTGTGGGTCTGATGTGTCAGAGTTTGAATGGACGAATACTGGGTTCCTCAACAGTGCAGCATATAAAGCCTTGTGCCATTTTACAGCCTCATTGGCTTTATATGGACTAATGAAACCAAGAGGCCTGAACCGTAAGTAGAGCAGAAACTGTCATTATGTTTCATAATTCCAAGTTGGACAGATTGTCTCTGGGATGCCTGATTAGGCTTTCGTTCAGCTGTATTGCTGTTCGTTTGGTCAGGTTCGTAGCCTGACATTGCAATTCATGATGCAACATTTTCGTCGTAGAAATTACTTGAGGCATACATTCTTTTCCTCTGGTAGCGCCGCTGTAGCTTCGGGGAATGGTGTGAGCGCATGTACGGTCTCTTCAGTGACCATGTATTCCTCTACGGAAAGTGGCGTAAGATCCGTTTTTAATGAGGCCAAAGATAACCACACTGGCGCTCTCTTTTCATCCTAGCAATCATGTGAAAAGGGCTGTTCCAGGATGTTGCCACTTCAGTTATTAACATTTTAGCTGGTCTTCTCATTTGTTGCTGAATCTGGGCCAGTTTCTCCTTAGCAGGGTGCTTGATTTAAAGTATGGTACAATTTGCCATGTTTTTGTGTGTTTTAGTGCTAGATTCTGGTCAAAAGATTTTTTAACTATTAAATTTAGTGAATGAGTGATGCAAAACAAAGGCCAAGCATAGAGCAGCCTGATGCATGCTATCATGTTTGTTACCACATCTGTGACAAGACACAATCTTTTATGGCCTAATCCACTATGAGGTTTATTTACACCTGAGCTAAATTCTCTGCTGTATGCATTTGCAGAAATTTGTCCACCCCCAATAAACTGTGCAGAGCTGGTCATTTTCTTATAGTGTCAAAGTATGAATCCATGTTTAGAAGTTCACATGTCTAAAATGGACTCACTACTACAACATTCTGAATTCTCTGCTTGACCTTTTCTTTTTGCATTCACCATGGCTATTAAAGCCTAAAGGCAACAAGAACAAGTGTATCTGTGCCATGTTTTAAACATATACTGTACGTGTCTTCCTAGTGGAGAGCACAAATGTAGCATCCATAAGGTACATCAGCTCTCTGAACCCTTCAGCCTCCTCCAGTGTAAAAGGTTGGCTGTTGCATAATTATACTGATCACACCCACTGCTTGCTTTCTAGAAGCTTGGGAGGGTGAAATTTTATTGTTCATGCCCAGTATTTAGGAAATATTTCCAAGGGTTATAAAAAGTTATGAATATCTATTTCAGTTATAATTGGGGCCATACCTGGATTAGTCACAGCATCATTATAATGCCTTAGCATTGCTCATGTACACCATTTGAGACAGAGCCAGCAGAAAGGAGACAGAAAGCTATGCTTGTGACGAACATGATCATAAATAGGGAAATGAATAGTGGCATTTCATATGCAAAATACATTTACCTTACTGGACGACAATGACAATGTCAAAACATTCCCAAATATGTAGTTTTTCTTTTTCTCACCGGATCAGTTGGTGCATTTACCCTGCCCCATAGCAATTTTGTTAAGCGCAATGTGGTTAACACTAAAGATGGAAACAAGTCATTGACTTTCAAGTAACAAGTAAGTTTCAAGTCTTGCCACTCAAGTTCTAAATCAAGGCCAGAGTTAAAACAGGCAAGTCTCGAGTCAACAAACCAAAACCAAGTCAAGTCTCAAGTCCTAAGCAAGTCTGAATATGAACATTCATTCTAATTTTATGCCATAATGAAGTTATACAGTATATAATGCATTATTCTCATTTGGTGAGGATGCAACCGATGAATCCTTGATTTGTGGGGCAGGGTTAGAACAACATCTGATGATTTTTACCATCCTCTACACTTCTGTTCTTAGTACTGGACCCGGCCACAAAGAAGTTGACTTAAAATGGGTACCTGAGAATATAAGTCAGTACGCATATTGAGAAACACCACTATCATCACATGTACTATGATATTATTAGATTATTATGCATGTCTACATCATGATGACCATGCAGAAACAATATATTGCACAGCCCTAGAATAGACCAACTTTAACATACTATCTTTGGTAAAACTTCTGCTAGAAATAAATCAAGAAGATCTCAGAATTAAACTAAGCCCTTGATTACATACCATTGTCATGGCAACAGGGCATAGTGCAGGCAGGAAGAGGTGATGACGATCCAATAGCGGCTCTGAAACACAAAGGGGTTTCTTACAGAAATTAAATACACTGGGTAAGACTACAAACGAAAAGGACCACAAGGGGTCAAAAAGCAACATGGAGAAAACCAACTTCAAAAAATGACAAGGAAACAAGGTCCAAGAACAAGGCAAAACTGGGAGCAGGAGCAAGCAAGGGAACATAGCACAAACCTATAATACATCAAAGAGTAACATCTAACACAGTGACCAGCTACGGAACTGAACTGAAGGCAGGAACATAAATACAGAAACCGGACCAGTGGCCTGTACTACAAAGCGGGGTTACTGGCTTATCGGGGTAACTTGATATTCGTTCACTTACATTTTGCCCAGACTACCTTAAATCCGACAAGTT
>JAODJU010000001.1:31164418-31174640 GCA_026776725.1 Gnathonemus echidnorhynchus
TTACTGCAGGCATGCAGGTCTCTAAATGATAACTATAAATAAGGGCCCTTTATTGGCACAGAATCAATAATCTGCTATTAAAATGATCTGCACCAAAATGTATAGTGAGTTTAGTCATTGTGATACAGGGATGGATCTGGAGGTATTTTGATCCCAATGGGAAATTAAACAGAATTAGAGGAGGGACAAAAATGAAAGTGAAAATGAATAATGGAATCCTGTAGACCAGTTATTTTGTAATTTTTTTGCCCACTGAGTGACTGATTATGTCTAAACTCTTTTCTCACAAATAATAAATGAATAATACATAATTTGGTTGGTTAGCATGTCTCATTGTATATCATTTGAAACTACAGGACTTGGACCATTTGTAAATTGCACCTTGACTAATGGTACAGAGATCGCAGTAAGAATGAATGCTGCACTGGGCACTTCTCTGTTATATAATATGAAAATATTCTTCACTGTCAATGGGACAGAGACACTGGCTGCTCTTTGTAATACGAGTAGCCAGCAAACTGTCAGAGAACAAACATGTGATGATAATCATTGTAAGTGTAAATTATTATTATTATTATTGTTGTTGTTGTTGCTGTTTAGCACTGGCTCTAGTGATTATATTTGTCACATTATTTCATAAGAATACAAAAGATAAATATGTACAGGATATGCATGCTGGAAAAATAATAAGAAAATGTTTTCTTTTCCAGTAGTTGATATGATGCCGATGCTTTTTGCTGCACTGGGAACAGTGGTCCTACTCCTCGTATTGACAGTGGTGGTTTACCATTACTGCAGGAAGAGACCTCATGTGCAGGCAGAAGGTCAGAATTGAAACAGCCGCATTCACTGTACATCAGAACTTAACAGCTACACATAACTCATATAATAACCTGACTTGTCTTTGTCCACCTAGAGATTAAACCTGACACTGAAGAACTGACATACGCTCAGGTCACATTCAACAAGAATAAGAGCAGGAGAGAGAAGAGGCCTGAACCGGAGGTGGTGTATGGGGAGGTCAGGAAATAATCTAAGCCAGTGGTTCTCAATCCTGTTCCTGGCGACCCACCTGCCAGAATGTTTTTGTTCCAACCCTACCTTAATCAGGCTTATATGGTCCTTAATAGGCTAAAGCTGGTTACAGACCGAACGCGGCATACCCTACGCTCCGTGCCGCGCGCCGCTCACGGAGTTTGTGCGAGCACTTTGGTCAAAGATGAACTTTGTTGAACTTTGACCGCTGCGCGCTGTGACGCATTGTCTCGCGATCAATAGAAACAAGGCACCGAACCGGGCACAGTAAACGAAATGGAGGAAAAACTTATATTGTCCGTGTCTGAGTTCCCAGAGCTGTATCACACAAGCGTAGAATCTTTTTGAATGCGAAATATACATCGTCGCTACTGACCGCGAGCCAAAATGACAGGAGAATTTTGAAAACCACGCCTACTCTTTGCGCAGAAGCCTCGCGGCGAGCACAGCGCATGCCGCGTTCAGTCTGTAACCAGCTTTAGCCTATTAAGGACCATATAAGTCTGATTAAGGTAGGGTTGGAATGAAAACATTCTGGCAGGTGGGTCGCCAGGAACAGGATTGAGAACAACTGATTTAAACTATACAAAAATGTAGCTACAAGTTCAGCTGATTCAGAATAAGGTTGATACAGGCAGCTAAAATAATTAGAAAATGAATAGTGGCAAGTTCCTTTCTAGCACTAAAGCACATTTCCTCCCAGATACAATCTCCATTTCAGTATAGCAGGGTTTATATGCAGTAATACAATACCCACTATTATCCTGCTAATTAATATTCCTATTCTGTGTTAGGTTAAATATTTGCAAAGCAAATAGTGTCCCTTCCTTATTGAATTGTGTCTTTCTGATTAATAATTTTATAGTGCTTTTAAAGAAACTCTACTCAACCTTCCAGAAAACTGCTATAATTGCGATTTTTATAGCTCTGCAGTATTTTATTGGAGGGATCGACTGCAAAGTGTCAAATCCCTTCATTCACAGCTAGTATTACGTCAGTCATTTTAACACAGGAATAAACCACATTCTTGTTATGCAGGACTGAAATGTTTCTCGTTCTATGAATTTAGATGAAGTCAAATATGTGCAGTAATCTACAGAGTTCCTAAAAATGCTCAGAATGGAATGGCTAATAAAACAGGCTTTTAATATGATTGATGACTTCTCTCTCAATCTGGGGCCCGTTCTCTATTATATGTGCCACCTCAGGGACAGATATTACAGCCCATTGGGTCACAGCAGGGAGCCTCTCCTCAGTTATTGTTGGTTACTGCTGCACGGGTCTGGTTCCAAGCCCAGTGCTTGCTTTTCCTTTCACCAAGGGGGACAGACACTGGACTGCAGGTGGGTCCTTTCATAACCAGCCTGCTGCAGGATACAAACATTCCTCATTAGAACCTCTCTGATCTCTCTCCATCTTCCTCACTGGCATGTCCATCAAAGAAAAGCCATCCTTCAGTCCTGCCACTGCTGAGAGGTCCACTGCCTCTCCCTGCATCATTAGATTACTCCTGTACATTAGAACCTTCATCTATCAGAGCTGAGAAAAAAAATCAAGGCTTTTAAAAGGCCATGAGCCATCACACAGCCTGTCGTCTGGCAAGTGAATATAACAGGCACCCCCTCAGTGGGCGTTTATGTGCTGGAAACCCATACAGACCCTAAGCGGTGTGACACAGAAAGACCTCAGCAGCTACTGACATCAGGGCACAGCACAGCAACTGCTTGATTTAAGATGCCTATTAATTGTAAGAGCAAATGTCAGGCGACCAGCATGTGTTAATTACTACCCAGAATCCTACACCCAAAGCAAAAAGCAGGATGTTGTAGAATCTTCGTACTTTTAACTGATGGGCACAAATACATCAAAGAATATCTTGCTTATCAAATGTCACAAGATAAAATACATTTTCTCACAACAACATTTTGTATTTAATTAAAATACAAATAATCTGTAATTTGAAAATACAAAAATACGTACAAAATAGAAACAGTACACGACGAATACGTGAATAGTTACAGTCCTAGTAATGTGTAATATTTACAAAATATACAGCGTTGCCCAACTTTACAAGTTTAAATAAAATAATATTTTTGTAACGTGTTATATTGTTAACTGAAATAAAAAATGACTTTTGTAGCATTAGTAACGTAATGAGAACTCAAGAGGCTGCACCTGCGGGCTGGGGCTGGGACTGGGGGGATATCGCGGCTCCGGGATTCCGAACTGCGATACAAACGTTCATTATCTCCTATGGAGATTTCGGTCTAGGTTTCAGACCCGTTACGCCCTTAAATTATACCCAGTGTTTCCCACAGAATTAGTGTCGATGGCTGACAGGGGTCGCGCGGGCGCGTGTGCACGCGGAAAGAGGCACACCAACGGTTTCTTAAATTCACTATCATAATGCGTGAATTTCCCGCTTTGTCTTAGGCGGTGTGCCGAACATGAGCAAACTCGAAGAAGAACCTGATTTTAAACTGTTTTTAGATAAATGCTCAAAAAAAACAAAAAAAAACGGAACAGGTGTTATGCCGAAAAAAGCATCTCTGCCTTAGAATGCATGCCGGTGTTCTGACGAGTTGAGCTTTTAAATGTTTTTTGGGTGGTTAGGGTTAGAGTTAGGGTTTTAGGGGTGTTTTGGGGGTTAGGGTTTTAGAGGTTTTTTGGGGGCTATTGATTAGCACTACGGTAGCCTAACTCGACAAAGTAGCTCAACTCGTTTCAGATCAGCGACCAATCGGTCATTTAGAGACAGGCATGCCTTTTTCGGCATAACACCTGCAGCTGTTAGGCATATAATATTCCAAGTTCACCAGTCGCTTCTCCCTTTGATACAGGCTTAGTGGCTATAAAACTCCTACGTCTAGCTGATAGAAATTAATTTTGTCCGTCGGAACAAAAGTAGCTAGCCTGTTTTTTCGCTATTAAAGTCTTCTATATATGGCTAACCACAAGATGCTTCTGCCTGAGCATGTCTGTTGAAATGAACCAATAATGCCACTAGCCAGCAAGTTAATTCAGAAATTCCCGACTGCTGTCTGCTAACTGCTCTATTTTACTGTCCTAAAATGACATTCAGTGAGCAGTATCTGATAGTGTATCTTACCACACACTTTACCTTAAGGAAATCTGCATTGAGCACCAAAACAGCTTCTTTCCTAGCATTACCGGTGACGGGAAAACGAAGATTCACAGCGAGCAAGCTGGGCCCGGCAGGGTGGGTCACGTGATATAGTCGCATATAAGACGGTGATAGGCTGTATTTAAAATCTTTTATACATAAAATAGTCTCTCAAAGTGTTTTTTATAGATTACATCAGATTTTTTTTTTCGTTCAGCAAAATACAATTTATAATATACTTAAAAATAAATAATTAAGTATTTTAAATATATTTCATTGAAACACTGGCCATCTCTGCTTTTAACAGAATCGGCTGGTAGAGATTTGTCTTTTATTGGGCACCCACAGGTATTTTGACTAATCTGTTTGTTGTCATGGAAACAGACTGCATCCATGGCTCATCTGTCCAGAAATATGTTCTAACTGCAATGCTTGGTGTCTACCAGGAGGTGGGGTGCCCTGGGCACATCTTGGCCATCATGCTAATACTCCACTGCAGAGTAATTGAGGGCAGTACTGTTACTGGTGTGGCGTTCACTGTACTGCTGGTGTAATTTAATACAGCCACACAGACGGCATGCTTGTTGCAGACAGCAGGTCTAGGACCACTGGCCTCAGGCTACAGCACCAAGCCTTCCACTACCAGGTTTGTTCCTGCCTTCATTAGCGTGCCAATGAGCCGATGATGCAAATATCCTGTGCTGCTGAGGGAATTAAAAACGCACAATAATGCAGATTAGCTTCTGTACTTTCAGCATAGATCCTGGGGCAGTAACACCCCCCAAGTGCAAACCCTATAAAATAAGAGAACAGCTTTATTCAAGGGTCAATCACCCACACCCACTGGATCCTGGGGAGGTCACACCTCCTTAGTGCAGACCCTATAAAATATGAGAACAGCTATACTCAGGGGTCAATCACCCACACCCACTGGATCCTGGGGAGGTCACACCTCCTTAGTGCAGACCCTATAAAATATGAGAACAGCTATACTCAGGGGTCAATCACCCACACCCCACTGGATCCTGGGGAGGTCACACCTCCAAAGTGCAGACCCTATAAAACAGTGGCCCCCGGGCCGCGGACCAGTACCGGGCCGTGGGTCATGTGGTACCGGGTCGTGGGTCATGTGGTACCGGTCCGCAGGCTGCACAGAAACAATAAAAAACTTCGGTCACGTGATAGTTACCGCTAAAAATAGTCCCACAAGCCGTTTATTATTATATTTTAAAGATACCCCATTATTATATTTTTAAAATATCCCCATTTTTATACGTATCATTTATTCATATAAATACGTATACGTATATTTATCTGCCACTCCTTAAAGGCCGGGCCGTAAAAATAGTTTCTGATATTAAACCGGTCCGTGACGAAATAAAGGTTGGGGACCACTGACTTAAACGACAGAGGGCAGCAAAACTGGAACTGCAAGACAGAGGGCGGCTGAGAGGGAAAATGGAGCCTGCAGCCACCATCTTTGAACACAGCCGTCTGTCATCTAAACTTATTCCATGGATCTTCTTGCAAACATCCCAGGAAAATTGCACATGTCTGTACTTCTAAAACTGCGGGGGCGCAAGATAATTTTCAGAATATTTTTTAAAGTTTATGTTTGCTAGCCTCCCATCCGGCAAATTTTATCCGTAGCCAGTTGGCAAAGTGCCTGATGGAGAACTCGGCAAAATTTATTGTGAGAGAATTTGTTTGTGTCACTTTATTTTGGACATGTGGGGACCTGTTAAAATTTTGTGACAAATCGCATCAAAATTTAAGTGATGACGCTTAATAACAGCAAAGAAAAGGATGAGATGATTAGACTTATCCTTGTGAAGAGGATCAATCTATTTGTTATTATTTACTCTATTTACTCTACTTCAACTATGATGGAATTTATTACCTCTTAAAAATATGTCCATGGCCCGTCCAGACCTCCGTATATATCATTACTGTATCTATCATAGTTCTTACTGTCACGTCACAAAAAATGTTGGTCATGGTGCCAAATAGATATAAATAGAATGCAAATATCTAAACATATAAATAATTTAAATGACATTTCCAAACATGAACATTAAAATACACAAAGGAATAGGAGCAACCACCTACAGTAGTTGGTGGGAGTAGATTCTGCAAATTGTCATATAAGTGGTATAAATGAATGTTTACTTTCAGACTTAAATATACCAACAAGGACTCAGAGCATTCAGGCAAAACCATTTATTAACTTTCACATTTCACTTTCACATTTTTCATTTTGAAAAATATTTCAAAGTGAAAAATATATTAAAAAAAAAAGTGAATAATATAAATGAGACTTAAAGACATGGACATTAAGACACAAAGAAATACAGTTTACTACCTAATTGGTAGGGAAAGATTCTGCAAATTGATGTTAATGGAATGTGCTATTAATGAATAAGTGTAGAGTCAAGGTTACTTGTCACAACTAGGACTCGCAGCATTCGGGTAAAAACACATTTGTTGGCTTTCAGATTTCCTTGTTGATCCATCCAGTAATTGTACAAATTATACAGATTGGTGAGTGTGCAAAGAGTACAGGTGGACGAAGCGGGTGAAGAGGCTGTCCGGCGAATACAATACTGTGGCTCTGACAGTCCCCTTTCTAGTTTGAAATATGAATTTGTGTCACAATGGTGTGTTATGATAAGTTAATATCTGCTGTTACTGTAACTTTCCAGGAGACTTAAGAAAGAATCCGCAATATACTAAACTGGAACAGGAGAATGAAAATCACCACAAAAACGTTATCAGTCAGTTGATCCTCCACAATATTGCAGTGTTGGAGAACAATGATGCCAGGAGTCTCAGCAAATGGTTAAGTTACCACAACTGTTTTCATCCTTAATCACTTACAGTTTGGTGCTGGTACGATGTCAGTCAAAGGACAAGAGAGCTACGTGTACGACTTCTGTGATGCCGGTCACCCAGCAGAACTCCTGGACGCGCTCAGGGAATTCTACGTAAGCAACCTTTTCACTGATATCACCCTGCAGTGTTCCAGTGGGCAGGTCTTTCATTGCCACAAAGCTGCTCTGTCAGCCTGTAGTTCTTATTTCAAGGTGATGTTCACGGCAGATATGATGGAGCGCTCAAACAGTGTTATCAGGTTATCGGGGATCGACAGCGAGATTCTTACTGCTCTGGTAGACTATGTGTACACCTCCAAGGTGAGCATCACCCAGACCAATGTGCAGAGTTTGCTCGAGGCAGCCGACCTGCTGCAGTTCAGCACAGTGAAGATGGCCTGCGAGAACTTCCTGATCCGGCTCCTGGATGTGGATAACTGCCTGGGAATGCACGCGTTCGCTGAGCTCCACCTCTGCCCGGCATTGGAGAGGGAGGCCCGGCGAGTGATGCTCAGTCGATTTGAGGAGCTCATGTGGCAGGACGAGTTCCTGGAGGTCGACGTGGAGAAGCTTACCACCATAATTTCGACAGAGAACCTCAACGTGTGGAAGGAGGGGGTTCTCCTGGAGGCCGTGGTTAGGTGGGTAGCACATGATACACCGGCACGCATAGACTATGTCCGAGACCTGCTCTGCCGTATCCAGCTTGACTTGGACGAGATGTACTTCAAAACCATGTTGGACATGCAGAGTTCCCGTTTGCTGGCCAATGAAAACAAGATCCGCTCTTTGATTGCCCACTCTCTGAAGTCCACATGCAAAGGGGTGTCCGTGAGCTGCAAGAAGCTGACCTCTTGCATGTACATAATCGGGGGCTACTACTGGCATCCACTGTCTGAGGTCCACATGTGGGACCCGGTCACCAACACGTGGGTGAGCAGGAAGGACATGCCGGACCACACGAGGGAGAGCTACAGTGTCGCAATCCTGGGACCCAATGTTTACGTGACGGGAGGCTACAGGACGGACACCATTGAGGCGCTCGACACCGTGTGGATTTACAACAGTGATACTGAAGAGTGGGCAGAGGGTTGTCCCATGCTTGACGCCAGATACTACCACTGCTCTGTGGCACTGCATGGCTGCATCTATGCAATAGGTGGCTATAGGGGAGGTGCACCTGCACGGGAAACTGAATTCTATGACCCGCTGAAGAAACAGTGGTTTCCAGTGGCCAAAATGATCCAAGGTATGGGAAGGCTTTGTAAATATACACATTTTAAAAAGATATCTGCCTTTATTTAGGGCGGTGTGTAACTTAGTGGGTTAGGAATATATGCCTGCAGGTCCAAAAGGGGTTCAAATGGCAGCATATTACATAAAGTAATCATCTGTTGGGCCCTTCAGCAAAGTCCTTAATTTCAACTGCTCCGAGGGTGCTGTACACTGACTTGCTGACCCCAAAGTTTGCTATCAACGGTGTCTGTGTCTTTCTTGGAAAGCAAGACGGGATATATGAAAACTGAAAAAATACTTATGTACTTGTAGTTATACAAATGACAAATAAAATATGTTGTACTTTTTTTACCACACACATTAATAATTATATCATGGTTCAGCTGAGCTCTACATCGCTGTCAGCAGGTAAGCCATTCTCCTAATGCCATCCAAGAAAATGTCGACAGATTGGCGTTATGCCTTACAATGTCACACAGGCCTCTACAGAGGGACATTTTTGTCACATGTGACTAAAAATCAATATGTACAAATTACAAAAACTATTCCCTTGCACATGTGTGTATTGGACTGAGCAATGGCATTACACCACTACCTGTTCTATATTGAATCGATTAGTCACTGTTAGGTAGGTTAAAATGAGTATTCCCAGCATGCATCGCACTGCTAAATGACCCAGTACTGAGCATTCAGAATAACAGTAACTGGTGCTCGTGCTCAACAAAAGAACTAGCGCTGTGACAGACACACTGCATCATGTTTCCCTGAGCATTTGAATGACTGACGTCTATCAGTAACAATCTAATGGTAGTAGCCAAAATCAATTATTAATTAGGGCTGGGCAATATCTAAAAAATAATGCATGATAATTTAATTGAAAAATATCAGGATAAACGATCATATCATGTCATCCTAACACCTCCCCCCCCCGCCACCAAACCCACACTCAACCACAGAAGCATGCAAATAGTCACAATACTCACAAGTCCCTCCCATAAATGAAAGAAGCTGCAAAGAAGGAATTTATAACTAGGTTGTCAAGGCTGTCAGCAATGTCCTTTCTTGTAAGGGAATTCCCATTGGTGAGTTCTTGTTTTGTTCTACCATGCACATAAGTTGGGAATCTCGGAATTCCCGCCAGGAAGTTACACTTGAACATCTGACATTCTGGGGCTGCTGACTGGAAGATAGAAGTTGGTGATGTGACAACATCTAACTTCCCAACTTACAAGAATGGCAAAGATGCAATTGGTGCAACATGCAATGAAACACTGAGCTGTTTTTTTTTTTTAGCAGCATCAGAAACATAGACTGGAAGCCTGAACTGGAAGCCAAATAAATCCTTCTCTTGTCTTGCTTTGAGTGTAGTCTAAGCCTACTTTCCAGACACAAGCAATAATCGCCAGTTAGCCACTGACAGATATCGACACAGGGTTACTTGTCTGTTATCATCGATTACCAGTAATACTGCTATATTGCCCAGCCCTATTACTCATTATTTCAGATGAGTTGACATTTTCTCAGAAGGAGGTAACAATTATGCTGGTAGCACCGTTGCCACTGTGTAACGCAGTGTAGGGTGACAGTGAGGGTGTGTGCGTGTGGATATCTCTTCATACTGTTTGTGAGCACGTGTTTATCAGAGCAGGCTCCCTTTGTGTTTATTTGTGTCTTAAAAATTAATTGGCTGGTTAGTGCCCTATTTTAGTGCTCCTCTCTCTTTTTAAAGGTGTGGGGAATGCCACAGCCTGTGTGCTACGTGACACGATCTACGTAACAGGGGGCCATTTTGGTTACAGAGGAAGCTGCACTTATGAAAAGATTCAGACCTACAGGGCTGACCTCAATGAGTGGAGCATAGCCACAATAAGCCCTCATCCAGGTAAAGAAAAGTGGACAGAGTAATTACAAACTACTGTAACAAGCAGAGGTGGAGGTTTCAGGTCCACAGAGTACA
>JAODJU010000001.1:31198961-31226993 GCA_026776725.1 Gnathonemus echidnorhynchus
GCGTGTCCCAGTGTGTGTGCGCGTCAGTGGGCGTGTCCCAGTGTGTGTGTGCGTGAGTGGGCGTGTCCCAGTGTATGTGTGTGTGAGTGGGCGTGTCCCACAGTGTGTGTACGCGTGAGTGGGCGTGTCCCAGTGTGTGTGTGCGTGTGAGTGAGTGGGCGTGTCCCAGTGTGTGTGTGCGTGTGCCTTTTGTGGGGTGCGTCAGCCTGTACAATACTTGAGTGTCGCAAATCTCCCGATTCTTTCTGACTCACGACTTGAGTAATTACTACGGTAACCTGATGGATTTAAATGTATGTCCTCTCCTTATCTCAGAATTGATCTTTCCATGTTTCTAAGTCGGCCAGGCTAATTGCTACTATTCAGGTAGCAGTCTTATTTAGGAGCTGAGATATTTCATGGTCAGTGGATGCATTTTGTGAGCTCTGACAGGGTTTGAGATGAAGATGAATTCAGTCAGGCATGCAGACCCTTCCTGCTTCAGCTCAGTGCCCCACCTTCAATGTATAGGCTGCTTGCTAATGAAGATGTAGCAAACCTCATAAGCCGTCGGTGACGAGCCATTTCTGGGGTTTATCTGACCAAAAGATGGAAGTAATGCCCCCCTTTGGTATGCGGGTGTTCCTCAGCCGTGTGTCCTATACTGGATACTGTAAGTGGTGAGAAGATGGGAGGATGGACCAGGTAAATTTGAGTGAGCTTTCCAGAAATCAGTCCTGAGCGCTGTACACAAACAGGAGGGTAAAAAGCTATTTAGCATCGCAGTGGGTGACTCTGAAAGGGATGGTTGCAGAATAGTGATACTCAATAGCTATAAGGACACTGGTTAGATGCTCCATGCGGTTGGTGTGAGGTGTTCAATCTCCAGTGCAGGTTCTCTGACACCACTGTTGTGGAGATGTCAGGTGGGCCAGTCTCTAGGCTGCAGAGAAACCTAATAATGGAAACAGGCTGACTGTCATATCAGCTGTGCTGTAAACTGAAACCCCAAGAACTCCTGAACCTCAGACTGTACGTGGTGCTGGTTGTAACTGAGCTCGCGGTGTTAATTCTATTCCCCGGTCTTCGTTCAGTACATATGGATTAGCTCTGGCCCACTGCCACCGCAGCCACTTCGGTATGTGAGCCAATAATGCAGTATCACAATGTATGTGACCAATCGTTTTCAGCCTTTAGATAGTTGACATTAGTTGTAAGGGTGAAGATCTGGACTTGGTCATATTTTGAGACAAATTGCACCAAAACTGAAGCAGAGGTATATGGTGACAGGGATGGGTTACTTAGATAACCCTGTGAACAGGAAAACACTAGTATTATTACTCTGTTTAAACTCTAATATTATTACTCTATTTACTCTGTTTGATCTTCGATGGATCTTATTGCCACTTCACAAAAATATTATGTGGATAAAAATCTGCACCTGAGAAACCGGAACAAATTGCCCCAAAATTGAAACGGTAGCCAGAGGGGGCAGCAGAGCGTATAATATTGGGCCCCCCAGTCCAGACCAATCCAGTTATTTTCCAATTTTTTTTTTCCAAATTCTTGGAATTGTCCTCACTCCCCCCCACCCCCCTTATGGGGCCCTTGTGTGTCTGCATGACCAGCATGGACAATGTTGGTCATTGTGCTTATGGGAAATAGAAGATAAATGTTTATACATATAAACAATATCAGTTGCATAGATTACATTTTAACACATGAACATCAAGACATGCAGTTAACCTACTTGGTGGGGAAAGATTGGCAAACTGGCATGTAATTGGGATGTGCAATAAACAGGTATGTTTTTAGAGTTACACAACACAACTTGGACTCACAGAATTCAGGTAAAAACACATTTATTGGCTTTCATATTTCCAGCTGACCCACCCAATAATTGTAAAAATTGTAGAGATTGTGGGGTGCAGGAGGAGTAAGGATTAGGTGGGGGTGCGGTGATGGGCCTGTCGGGGATACATTCTAGTTTGAAATGAATTTTTTAGTCCCCCCCTACTTCACATAGATGCTCTTTTCCTTCTGAGACACATTAATTCATTTATATATACATTTATTCAGTCTTGTGTCCATGAACAATGAGTAATTTCCCTTTCCCAATTCATCTCTGTTTCTAATGTTTTTGTAAATACATTAACTGTATAAGAATTTCACTTTCAGAGGCTGTGACTTTGAATTTGTCCCTCATCTGTCACTGATTCATGAGGATGAAAGAGCCTTGTTTGTCTCTATGGTGTCTGTATTTTGGTTGCTTTGTTTTTCCAGGCGACAGAAGGCCAGAGAAAGGCAGCAGAAGTTACTGGCAGAATTTGCATCCAGACAGAAGAGTTTTATGGAAACGGCGATGGATGTGGGTGAGTGGGAGATAATCATTTTATGTCGATGTTACCTCACAGTTTTATTTTCAATCAAAAATCCCCCATTTAAAACTAATACAGCAATTACACGTGTGGATTTCAGTGCAGGTTTTATAAGGGGACAGTAAGTGCCACTGTAGTTAAGGACCAGGAGGGGCCTTGTGGGTGCCTGGTAGGTGCAGATAGGCTGTAAATATCATGACTCTTACGACGAAGGCACTGCCGGGTGAACGAGCGTCTGCTCCCTATCCATTTTGCAGATGTCTGGGTCGGCAGGATTCAAATGGTGCAGATTAGCATATCCGTAATGGCTAATCGTTAGACGCACGCGGGGAAGCGTCACCATGGCCTCTCGTCCAAGCGGCTCGTTTTTCATGCCCGTGTTTAGCGACTGATGCAACGTAGGGCAGACGAGGATGTTTAAGTAGCTCCTGATGGTCTTTTCCCCCACCCGCATAAGACGAATGCTCTGCGGGGGACGGTTTGGAGGGGGGAACCGGGCCAGCAGTGTGGGTATTTGTGTCTGTAATCTGTGACTCTCCCGAAAAAGGACGCGGTGAACTCGAGTCCTTGAAGGGGGAAATCTGCAGGGAAGATCTCTAAAGGGGAGGGGAGCGCCACACTTTAAAATGTTTTGTGATGCAAGGTGACACACGAAGCTGTGTCCCAATCCTGTTAGAAGGAATTAGACTGAAGTGCCCCTAGCGGACCTCCTCTTCTGGGCCGGGCCGGGCTGGATCAAGCATGCCTTAATGGGGACTGTGGGGATTACCCTGACACGCGGTGCTTAATCGGTGAAATGTGTCTGCGGTTAGAAAACTTGACTTTCTTTGGGACCTCTGAGCAGCAGCTAAGAATAACGGGTTTGTTCTTAAAGGAGGTTGTTAGCTGTTGTCCTTCAGCTGCTTTCATCACAAGGTGTTTCTGACTCCCGGACTTGCTTGTTATTACAGAGGTGAAAAATGAATCTTCGTAATTAGTAATGGGGGGGGGGACATGATGATGATTTATCAGGACCGGTTGAAATTATATGCGCAATATGCATTTCAGTGTTATTGCAAGAATCGTGATGCAGCATTACTTAACACTGTTGTTATGACAAGAAGGATCCGTGAAGCCCCTGTCGCACGATGGCTGCCTGTTCGCAGGCTGCAGCGGTACGACATCTAAGGATGCGTGGATAGGATCAACACTGAAATACTGGTTCTTTCGATTATTTAATGTTTCATTTTGAGAATCGATTCTAACCTTAACATTTTTTATGTGGTAATTTGAATGCTTATATTATTATGGGGAGCAGGACGCAAACCATTACGAGGCAGGACTGCCCATAAGGTATATCTCAACTAGCATCTCTGACCTCCTTCTTGTACTTTTCATACATATATTTCATATATACTTAGTACTCAATAGACTACTCAGTAATTTTTGCTCCTTGTGAAATATTATAGGAAATATTTTTTGTAGCTGACGTTCTGGTTGACGCTGTGTTCTGGTTGAGGTCTTACTAGTAGAATCTTCATATACAAATATATTAAAGCATTTTTAAGTACTTCATCACAGGAAGTGATTTAATGTCCAAATGTCTCTCAAAATTCTTATTTCTCTGCTGTATTTGTTTGAGTCTGTCCAAATAGAATTTATTTTTTCAGCTTGTTGTGTTTTGTAAAAGTTATTTTTGCATTTTGTCTGCTTGGGTCTCTAAGAGAAAGTTAACTATTTTTCACACACCTCAGATTTTACTGCGTATTAACAAAATGTAGGGAATTTTTGAGGTACAGATTTACCTAAACCTGCATGGTTTTTTGGAGTGTAGGAGGAAACTGGAATATCTGGAGGAACCAACAAGCACAGCCTGGAAATCGAAGCAACAGCCACATGCACATATACGGGCTTGGAATCAAACCCACATTGCTACCCACTGATGAGCTACTGTTCTGTTCAGTAGGCCAGTGTGTCAGATATGTCTTATGAGTGATGAACTGGAAATGCGTTAAATGGGGAATCTGGCAAGGTGAAATAGGTTTAGAAGGGTTGTCGCATGTTTGTGATATAATGAGGCTCCTTGTGGAATATGTGCTGCAGTTATCGAAACCCCTTATTCCACTGGGCAGAAACGGAAAGAAGGGAGAAAATTCCAGGTAAAAGGGTTTTATTGGGGGATGAGTTCCTGCCACAAGCGGAGGAGTTTGAGTATGTCAGGGGTCTTGTTCACGAGTGAGAGAAGAAGAGACATGGAGATAGGACAGAGTACTGCAGTGTCAGTAGTTATGCTTGAAGGTGAAGTTATCGATTTACCAGTCGATCTACGTCCCTGCCCTCACCTATGGTCGGTCACGAGCTTTGGGTAGTGACCTAAAGAATGAAATCGTGGATACGAGCAGCAGGAATGAGTTTCCTCTGCAGGGTGTCTGGACTCAGCCTTAGAGAGAGGGTGAGGAGCTCGGACATTCGGGAGGGACTCAAAGTAGAGCCGCTGCTCCTCCGCATCGAATGGAGCCAGTTGAGGTGGTTCGGGTGTCTATCTAGGATGCGTCTCGGGAGTTTCAGGCATGTTCCACTGGGGGGGGGGGGGAGACCCCGCAGTGGACCTAGGACATGCTGTAGAGATTATACCTCTCAGCTGGCCTGAGAACGCCTTGGTATTGCCCAGAGGAGCTGGAGGAGGTGGCTGGTGAGAACGAGGTCTGGGCATCACTGCTTAGACTGCTGCCCTTGGGACCCGATCCCAGATGAGCGGCACATGGATGGCTGGATGGATGGGTGTGAAAAACGGCCATGTCTAGTCCGTAGCCGATTGGTCCATCCGTAGTAAAAATGCATTTTCCAAAAATGAAAAATAGAACATTGTAATAATCATAATGAACTAAATCCATGACAAAATCCTGTGTTCTCCACTAAAGAGGATATCTGTTGCATTAAACATCCCTATAGCGGTAATTATTTTTTTAGCCAGGTCTAAATTTCCCGGCAGAAGCCCCTGAAATGCCATGGGGAGTCTACATTCCGCCTTGCTCCAGTCGTACACACCTTCGGATGTCGTCTTAAACGAGTTACTCTGTTAGATATGTTTTATCTGAGGTTGGTATAACAGAGCCAATAGAGGTCTTATCAGCTACTCTCTCTCCAGTCTTGGTGTAATTTATGCACCCAAACTGCCAATTATGACTGACTGCAATCAGCATTAGCTGTAACCAGCTCACAGTCACAATTAGTATAGTACTTTAGTGTTGAACATCTACTTGTGAATTTATGCTGTGCCTGTGTTTCATTGTGCATACCCAACAGAAAATGACGTACGGAACAGTACGCGGCAAATCTGTGTACTGGTACAGCCCTAGTTAATAAAATGGAGTTAATTTCTGAGTTCATTCCCATGTTCCAAGCCACCATGTACCAAAGACAGCCTATTCCCCCAAATAACACCCCCCACCCACATGTGAATAGATTGTGCTGTTAAAGCCATCATTAATAAAGCCTTGATCTATAAAAAGGTGTGTCTGTGTGCCCCCCCCCCCCACCCCATTTTGATGGGCTCTTCTGCTTGTCTCTGTGCCTCACCAGCTGTTTGGTATATTGGGTAGGGGGTGTATGTGATGATGTAGTGTGTTTTGCTCCTGCTGCCTGGGGCCAGAACTGCTACATTGTCTGTCCCATATGCTGTTTTCCTCAAACTGTTTTCATTTGCCGTCAGAGGAGCTCCCCCCCTCTCTGGGGAGTACGGCCTGGGAGTCAGTTCCCGGGCAGGTTGGCGTTCTTCTCCTTCATGCCTCTGCTTTAAATTAAATGCAGATTTTAATAATATAAGAATCGTTTTGCCAAAGCAGATGATCTTTAGGGCTGTCAGAGTCTGCTGTTGGGGCCGGTTACCATGGCAACGTACACAAATACCTTAATTATGGTCACTGGCATTTGCAAGAATGCGTCTGCTTTTTATGTGTGCTTATGTCGAGTGCATCTGAAAACCTAGTCTATTTTTAAGAGCATTTCTTTGGGAATACTATTTGAATAGAAGGGATACTCCTTTACTTAATAGAATATGCAGTTTTCTTAAAAGCCCCAAGAATAAATCAGTGTTTAAGATGATGATGTGTTTGTGACTAAAAGGTCTCTAAAAGCCTCAGGGTCCTGGCAGGTGTGAAAGCCACATGATCTCCGAATTTATTCCATGTCCCCAAGAAACGTGTAAAAAAAAAAAAAAAAAAAGCACATTTAGGCTAGTTATTTTTGCCCGTTCTTCGTTTTAATTAAATGTCTGCTGTTATCTCTAACGCAGTTTCCCTGCCTGGCTGAGTGTCTCGCTCTTTCTGTGACTATGAAAAGCCTCCAAATTTTCACAAGATTATACCTATTTTGTGACGTATTCTGATATTCTCTCATCTATAAGGTGTTTTATTAGTCCTTTTGTGTGTGAGGAAGGTTGGCAGCGTTTTTCTTTTTTTAAAAACCTGGATATCTGTATATTAAGCATTAATGGAGTGGATAAATGCCTTCATTGAAAGGGGAGTCAGAATACTTTGCGTTTTGTAGCGCTTACTAACCATTATGGTTACCATAGTGACTGTTTGTGTGTGTGTGTGTGTGTGTGTGTGTGTGTGTGTGTGTGTGTGTGTGTGTGTGTGAGAGAGAGAGAGAGAGTCAAGTGCTTGTTTTCCCAGTTTTGAGAATGCCTGCCAGCCTCTGTGCAAACATTCTGTCCACACGTCTCTTTGTCATCAAATGGGGCTGTGTGTTCCCCCAGTTTGCGGTGTTCAGCAGTACATTGTGATTTATTGCTAGGTGGACCAATGCAGTGTAACTCCCAAATGCCTCAGTATAGTAACAGTGCAAAAGCCTGCTGACACTGTATACATGTTTAAAGACACATGGATCTCCTCCATGCAGGCCATCCCAAAGTCTACAGCTCCTTTCACTTGCAGCATATGTATTTGCGTACTGTGTGGTACATTTTGTTTTAGCACATAGACTGTTTCTTGGTTTTGTTGGGACCTGTCAATTGTTTTTGATTATTCTGTACATCTGCTTAACAATGAAAATGAGGTTGTTGAGTGGAGGTGACATTCTACCTTCCAGTTCTATACGCTGCATTAACAAGGTAATGGTAACAGTGACAGGGGAGAAATGGTAACCCTTCACTAGCCTCCACTAGCCTTCACCATTTGGTAGCCACTGTTTTGACAGGGTAACCGGCCTTTGACCAGGCATGTTTTTACTGAAAAAGCCTAAAAGTCCAAGCAATTGGCGTAATTACTCTTTAGTTACATGCTTGATTGTGGTTATTGTTTTTAAAATTATACTTTTTTGTGGCCAAGTATGTTGGAATGGTTCTTTTTTGCATATCTCATTTCTTCTCCTTTGAGATATACACACACACTTATATGCATTTGAGATTGAAGCTTGGGGTCTCAGGCTCAGGCTCAGTTATATATCAGACCCCCCCTGGTTAAGGGACTTGCTCAAGGGCCCAACAGAGATGTGACTGTCCTGAAGCTTTAACTGGCAAGCTTCCTATCACAGGCTCTAGGCCTAACCCCCTCAGCCACATACCACCCAGTTATTAGCTAGTGGTGATTCATAGGTCATGATCGTTCTGTTACACCTTGTGTTCCCTTTACCCTGCCCCCCACATTGCGGGCTGTTGTCTTTCAGAGTTTTATGTGTCAGATGTCAATCCATCTTGCAACATTTTCTTCTGATCAGAATCAAGGGGGGCGGGGTTGCTTTGTGATTATTAAGTTGAGACAGTTGCAAGAAACATGATGTAATGGAGTATTTAAGTCGGGCTTCAGAAGGGTCCAGGGTTGCATCTTCTGGTTTTGTATGATGGTTCCGTGAGGATTATCTATCTATCATCTTTTCAGCGTGTCCTGTGTCTGCCCCAGGGTGTCCCCCGGGTAGAATATTCCTGAAGCACCTCCCCGGGAGGTGTCCAGGAGGCATCCTAGATAGATGCCCGGAGCACCTCAACTGGTTCCTTTCGATGCTCTACTTTGAGCCCATGCACTCTGTGAAGGCGACTTGTTTCAGTTGCTTGTTTCTGCGATCTCATTCTCTCGCTCATTACCCAAAGCTTTTGAGCATAGCTGAGGGGTAGGAACATCGATCTTCTGGTAAGTCAATAGCTTCCCCTTCCAGTTCAGCTCTCTCTTCACCATGACAGACCGATACAACACCCACATAACTACTAGTGTTGCACCAATCTGTGTTGCTGTCTCACGCTCCCTTCTTCCCTCACTCGTGGACAACATCCCGAGATACTTGAGGCAGCTGCTTGAGGCAGCTGCTTGAGGCAGTAACTCATTCCCAACCTGTATGAAGTAATCCACTCTTTTCTGGTTGAGAACCATAATCTCAGATTTGGAGGTCCTGTTACTTCACACTGAGCTGCAGAGCACCCCAGTGCATGCTGCAGGTCACAGCTCAATGAGGTCAACAGAACCACATCATCTGCACAAAGCAATGACGCGATCCTGTGATCAATAAACCCCAGCCCCTCCACCCCTTGGCTGCGCCAAGTCAGACTTTGAGGATTAGTAAAATTAAACATATTCATGGAGGTTGCTGGGAAGAAATTCCAAAGAGACATGCATCATTATTTTTTCTTCAAGTTCAATTCCACATTTTTGGGATTCTGGGGTCCTGCTGATCTTAGGAAGGACTAAGTGCAGCTCTCAACACAACCCTGACGACTGCTGAGTCTTGTGTAATATCTTTTTTTTAAGGGGATGGTAGAGCTGTTGTCAGCGGTAATAAACTGTCAGAGGAGCACAGATACTTTGACTCTAAAGAGTTTGTGGGTGGAATTGTAGCTTTTCTTCCTTCAGATTAATTCATAGTTTGCCACAATTCATTGCTTCAGACACGTTTACCTGAAATGGCTGAAAAGCTTCACGGTTTAAAGCTTGTGTCAGCTTTGAATTTGGTTTTAATATTGCCAGAAAGATTTTCCCTGTTTATTTTGCGGGTAAATTGTGTTGCCTGCTGGTTCTTTCTGCCCGAACCCTGACTGCTTGCAGGCGGCCTGTAGTTCTGGGTTACAGATCTCTTCCCATATCTGGAACATTGCTGGTTGAAATTCCACTGGCTGGCCGAGTAATTTCACTGTCGAGCCCCTGAGCACAGGTCTTAACCCAATTTGCTTCAGGATTTTAGGACATTGATCTCTGTCCCTCACTCATACATCACTTTAGACAAAAGTGTCTGTTAAATAAATAAGTGTAATGCTGCAGTGTGTTTCCTTCCAGAGTCTCCTGATGGTGACATGGCCATGGACCTGGATGCTTTGGAGCAGCCAGAATCTGAGGTCCTGTACGACTGTGTCATCTGTGGTCAGAGCGGACCCTCTACAGACGAACGGCCCACCGGCCTGGTGGTTCTGCTCCAGGCCACCTCTGGTAGGGCGCTGTCCTGTGCATGTGTGTCTGTGTTGATCTGCATGTTTGCACAACACATACAGAACCAGATAAATATATCCCTACCTCATAATTGTCCTAAATCACATTTCCTCTTACATTACTCAAAACCCTCCACATTACACAAAAAACATGTTAACAGAAAGGTTGGTGGTTTTAATTGATTTTTAAAAAAATTATTTTCTCCCCCCGTGTTTGATAGTCTGCTTGCCAGAATATGAAAAGGCTGTATTATCTGTTTATATTCAGTTCAACAATATGAAATGCACGCAGTGTTTAGCTCTTTACAGCACTAGTAAAGTTTCATAAGCTTTAAGATGGAAAGAAAAACAATTCAGCTTTTGAAGCTATAAAAATGACAGTTTCTTGGGCTGTTTTTAAAATGAGATTGATTGTAAATCTAGTTGAGGAGCTTTAACTGTTCGCGCATTGTCAGTGACCTTTCCTGTGATAAATGAGGGGTCATTTTAAGAGAGCAGTTTTTCCATCTTCAGTAGCACAGACTGATTGGATTACAAAGATAGGGGCTGATTCGCAGGTCCTCACGCTTCCATTTTATCGATGACCAGTCGCTGTCCTGGCATAGGGAGGGGAAGGGATCGTCCTCGTTGTGCTCGGAAGACCGCTTGCTGCTTCGCGTTTAGCTTCCCTTCTCCTGAGATGTGTTTGCGGTCACTGCGCGTTCCAGTGCTGGGTCACCGGTGCCGGAGCACTGAGCCGAAGAAACTCCCCACCAGCGACGAGGAGCACATCTACCCGGCGGACACCTGTGGCGCCATCCATGACGTTCGGCTCACCCTCCTGCAGCGCTTCTTTAAAGACGTAAGCGTCTGATTATTACCCCGTCGGGGCGTGTGCACTGTCACACTCCTGAACATTGTGTTACCTTTTCCAATCACTTGTTTCAGAAGTGTGTGTCTGAGACCTGCTGTACTGTCGCTGCTGATCTTGGCTGTGCTAATCCTAACCCAAGAATGTGTCCTTCTCCAGAGCTCCTGCCTGCAGTCGGTCTCTATCGGCTGGGATGGAGGTGTGTACGTGCAGACATGCGGCCACACACTGCACATCGACTGCCACAAGTCCTACATGGAGTCTCTGAGGGTAACCTGCATCCCTTTACTCATTACTGACCTCGTATCCTCCTATTCTGCGTTTTTTCCTCTGTTGAAACTGAGCACAGACTACAAACTACTCTAAGTACAAACTACACTAACACGGACTTACTGTAAATACACAAGACTAATTAACACAACTAGAAACAGCTGCTGACACAGGGATTCCACACGAGGTAGCGAGGGGGGCGTGGCACACAGGAGGATCGGCATGAGCAGGGCGTGACCCGTGCTTTCTTATGCATGTAGATTTGAGTACCTTTAAAATGATGTTGAATAGCGACTTACAAAAATTTCAAGTTACGAATGGCTGTTCGGAACGTATCTCGTTCGCAAGTAGAGGAGCGTCTGTACTTTCCAGCTCTTCATTAAGCTCCTTAAAAACACTGTGTTTTTATATTAATGTATATCTATAAGTGCTTGTTTCATTTGTATTCCTGCTGTCTTCCTACAAGTTTAATTGTATATATAGGTATATTTCAGAAGCAAATCTGTGAGAGGAACAATGTCAAATCGTCTTTATCTTATTTTATTTACACATGTATAAATGCCTCCGAACAACCCAGGCCTTCTCTAGGTGGCCATTTTAATTTGAAGAATTAAAACCAGTGTGCTGAAGTCTAAAATCTGTGTATAGAGTGGTGACTTACACAGGATGTGGGCAGTAACTTAATGGAGCCAACTGAATACTCTTTTTATTATGAATCATATTAACAGATATGTATGGTTTAATTGCGGGCAAAAAATATAGTTTTAGTGTATTGGGTACAAATTTGTGAAGATAAGCTACTTATTCCCTTTGTCTTCAGAGTATCTATGAGAAAGAGAAACAAAGGTGAAAATTAGTAAATGATAATACTTTGTAATTAATAAATGGTACTTCAAGGGGTTCTAATTTGTTTTAATTAACATTTAGGGCTTGTCAAGAATGATTAAACCTGTTAATAGGATCAAAAGCGCAGCCTGTATTTTTTCTGTTCTTTAGAGGTCAGGCTGAACTAAGTGGGCAAAACGAATGAAAGGTTTCATAGCATTTAGACGTAACTCGCCGTTTTTGCCGTTTGAAGGCCTCTCTCGTGTTCTCCTGCCGATGCATGCATCTGACTTGTGGCGCCTGTTCTCAGAATGACCAGGTGCTCCAAGGCTCCTCGGTGGAGAAGGGCGAGTTCACCTGCCCCCTGTGCCGGCAATTTGCCAACAGCGTGCTGCCCTGCCAGCCAGGCCAGGCCACGGAGAGGGGCACGTGGCACGGTCATACCAACAAGGGCCTAACTCTGCTTGTCAAGGAGGTGGAGGAGCTGCAGGACCAGCTGGGCGCTTTTCCAGTAAGCGCCGCTGTAAGGCGGAGATCTGCATCCGCCCCCCCATCCTCACATACCCCTCCCCTACCCACTCTCTAGCATGCCTCCTCAAGCTGCTCATTCTTCTCTGAGGATCATCCTGTCTACAATTGTAGGGTCAACCTTTTTTTGGGCTGAAGTGAAATGAATCTCGAGCCTCTAGTTGTGCTGAAATAATGACGCGTGCCTCGTCGCCTTGGCCTCCGTGGTGATGACGACTCTCCTCAATGCCGCGCCGTCCACGCGCCATTAAACCAAAGCCTCCGTCGGGTCTCATCTCGGCTCCCCCGAGGATGAGAATCTGAATCCCTCTATCTACTAACGTTTTTCTTTCAGACCGAATCCAATCTGACTAAAGAAATGGAGTCTGTGATAAAAGACATCAAGAACACGACCCAGAAGAAGTACATGGACTACGGAAAGACCCCGGGGTCACCTGACAACGACTTCCTCTTCATGTACTCCGTAGCTAGGTGAGATCAGTGCAACTCGTCCTCTGGTTTTGCACAGAAGTGAGATTACTCCATTCATCCATCCATTCATCCATCCATCATAATGAATGAGGCTAAACTTTATTCTAGGGAGTACTGGACCTGAGGCTGGGAATGGTTGGGACAGGATCCCAGAGTGGCAGGTCACTCGCTTAAAACACACACAGTTACACACCATGGGAAATTTAGAGACTCCTCTTCATCTAGCTGCATGTTTTTGCACTTTGGGAGGAAGTTGGAGCTCCAGATGAAAACCTGTGCAAATGCAGGAAGAGCTTGCAAACTCAACAAAACAGTCGGCAACAGGATTCGTACTGTGAGCCCTGGAGGCGGGAGGCAGAGCCTCTGTCCCTCTGGTGCCCGCATGAATTTCATAGGCGGGATAGTGTTCATATTGAAATGTCTTGAACATTTTAATAAAATGTTAGTGAAAAAACGTACATACGCCGAGGGTGATGGAAGTACAGGGAGGTCCCCTGGATGTGGCTGCCAGGTATCTTCAAATATGAGTAAAAACGTAACAAGGATAGGTAGCCTTTCTGAAACCGCCCCCCCCGGACTACCCCATCCTTATCACAGCTTTGCCCCCGTGCGACATCAGGTCTCAACATAATTGAATTTAATGGTGTATTACCTAGGGTGCTCAGTAATCTCAGAAAGCTGAGAATTTCATTGGCTGGATTGATTAGCGATTATTTTTTTGGCAAGTTTGGTAACCTCCTCAAAGGGCTTCCTGCAGGGTCATACTAAGAACCCAGGTTATGTTTGCCGACTCGTTCCTGCATGACCTGTTCACCAGCCCGGTTAATACACATTACTAACCCCGATGACATCCGTCAGGCTCCCGTTGGCTCTAGTGATGGTTATTCCCTGTATTTCTCGCCATCTCTGTCTGAAACATGTTCAGAAAACACTCTGAGGGAGGCACCGATTTTTAAAAAAAATAGCCTTTAGTCTTCCTATTAGCACCAATTTAAGGAGAGGTCTTTTTTTTCTGTGTGGAACGCCCGCTCGTGTTCCCTCCGCCTGCGCCAACCCTGCATATCCTCTTCCCCATAACCTGCCAGCTTCCCTAAACGCAGAAAGCGGCACGGATTGCCTGAGGAGTGGAAAATTCCTCTGTCGCACCAGGGTTCTTATCAGCAGCAGGCAGATGGAGCTCTGTGCCGCCACATTATCAATGTGAAATTGCTTTTTTCCTCCCAGAAAGAGAGGATTAGCCCTCCGCCTTCCAGCCCTACAGAATAAGCCCATGACTTCAGCATAACACCACCCCACTCAATTTGCTCTTATTTTAGCAACATATGCAATGTATAAATATCACCTTTTTATATCATGTCATTATTTAAAAGCTGTCAGGGTTTTGTTCTTAAATGAGCAGACTGGGTTGTTACCTGAGATGTTGATATTGGGGATGTCCAGAAATCTTGTAAGTCCACCATTGGTCAATCTAGGTCAGGTGGTCACACAATGGTGTTTTTTTTTTTTCATATGTGATTTTTATTCTTTTCCCTGTATCTAATTGCTTGGAGAAAGCAAGGAGATTTTTTTTTTTTTATGAAATGCTAGTGTAAGGGTTGGTAAATTCAAACACAAAAGGGAGTGGGTAATTTGAATGTTGTAAAAAGGAAGAAAAAATGTAGCATGGCACTCCATAAAGTGTCACGGCCGGAAGTAAATCCTGTCTGCTAGGCGTTCCCCTGACGCCGTTATCGTCTCAGGCACACAGTACGGTTAAGCTGGGGGTCCGACTGCTCCGTTCGAGCTCATGATCTCTGTGCCGTCATTTTACTCATATCTCAGCCGTGTTAAGCTGACCGGTGTGGCTGATCGGATGCTGGTGTCTCCCTCCTCCGCAGGACCAACCTGGAGCTGGAGCTGGTGCACCGCGGCGGGGACCTGTGCTGTGGGGGGGCCAGCGCTGCTGCCAAGCGCTCCTGCCTCAGTGAGTGCAGCTTCTGTCCAACCATGTTGGTTGTTTTGATGCTGCAGTTGTGGGTGAAGTTCAGGTTGTAGTCACTTTAAAATGCTATGAATTCTGTTTATTCCAGGTCAGAGATTTACACACAAAACATGGTTATCACCAAGTTTGTTCCTTTATATATTTAGCTTCAATACAAAGCATTTCCCAAAAGTTTTCATCACGTAGGTTAGAATTAGGAGATTTAGAGTACAACCTAGCATACTGTTAGCAATCTGAAGTTTCCACCGACGACTCTGAATCTGATTGTCTGAAGTTGGACGGTTACCATGGTGAACTCCGTAGCGGACGGGTCAGTTAATAACCTTTGTTGCAGACACAAGTTTCAAAATCTATTAAAGGTGGCAGGGAAAGGGAAGCCATATTCCCCTCCCAAGTGAGCTGTGTAAGACATGCTGTCAGGAAGGAGGAAACAAATGGACTGGATTTAGAGAGATGTGCTGCCAAGGAGAGCCGTCGGCCTGTGGAATGGAAATGATGACCGATGGAACTGCCTGTGCTCATGACTTTAACCTCTTTGACAAAACCACTAAAGGCTAAATGCTTCAGCTAATACAGCAGTCGTGCGCAAAGTTTTAAAGGGGTCAGCGTTGGGGTTTTGTTTAATTTGGTGCAGGTTTGGAAGAAAGTTGTTGCAAAGTGCATAAGAGAATTCAAATGGAATTGAAAGACAATGTGGAGAAAACAAAACTTCAAATACTGGAGGAAAACGCCTGAGGCTTTAGTCCTTAAATACAGCTGCAAACAATATACTTCAGAGTATGATTTTCTGAATGGATTCATTTCCGATTCACAAAGTCCCAGTTTGATTCGATTTTCAGTTCCATTAGGGATATTTCAGTTACAATACCAGTTTTGCTTGGATAGGAAAGAGATTCTCAGAGAATGTTGTGAATTTGTACAAGTTCCCCTCCAACCTGGCGCATCATTGAAAGTATTAATATGTGCATTACGAATTGACCCCAAAGCAGCTACATTAATACAAAAACTTTTTATTTAATGTGACGGTAGGTTTGGATTGGATGTTTTTGCAGATTGCACGCCTGGATAATGTCTCATTAAATGGTTCCAGAGATTTGTGGTATTTCTGCAGTATCTTCTGCAGTTGTTTTTGTCTAGCTCTTCACCGTCCTCATGCTGAAATACATCTAGACATCTATCTGTAGGTTTGACTGAACCCTCTGGAGCAGCCGTCGCCATGTTTATCTGTTTCTGTCACCAGATCTTTTCGCACGAGGCCGGTCAGGCGAGATTAATGGGGTTAAAGCAACAGACATCCACAGGAAAAGGCCATAGACTGTAAAAGGCAGATATTAAAAAAAAATCTATCTTGGAATTTTCTGAGTCAATATCGGATTATGCAAAGGAAGATCGATTTGAATCAGAAAATCATTTAAAAAAAAAAAAAAAAAAAGGCCCCTCCTGAAAGCTTAGCATATCTAAACCTTTCTAACACCCTCCATGTCCTTCATGTACGTGGCATATTGCTGCTGTCCAATGAAAAACATGTATCCATTTCAAAATCCATTATTTCTGGAGTATGAAAAAAAACTCATTTTCCTAGAAACTACTTTACAAAATATATCTAAAGCAACGTAATGAAACCCTTAGCACTACAAACAGATATGGAATCTTTACACTGCCATCATTGAACAGTTGTAAATATTAAATATTTTTAATCGACTTTAAATTGACTATGTGGATTGTTCGTGAGCAAATATGTCGGTGTCAACTAATCTCACTTAATATTCACAATTGACAATATTAGTTAGCTAGCATTCTTGCTATTAACATTATGTCGTTACGATATAATCCATAAATGAATTCATACAAACAACAATCATGAATGCAAATGTTAACTAGCACGAAATGCTAATTAAACAGATGACTTCATAAAACACATTTTTATTGGTCAGTTAGACACTATCAGTAGACAGAGGAGAATAGGTGTATTCCACCTATAGTAAAAAGTCACAGTCGTCAGAAAGTAACGTGGTTTTCATCAGACAGTGACAAATTGTTTCTAGGCTTGAGTGTGCTGCCATTGTTTTACCTTCCAGAGCAAACATTATTGCATTATTGCACAAGGGCGCGATCAGTCAAGCCTGTTGTTGTTTGGGCTGTTTTGCCTGAAGAATTCAAGCAGACCCAGCAGCTTTGTTCAAGGAGTTTGTTCCAATAAAATGGATCGCAAAAATTCTCCAAACCCATCGTCATTGAGCCCTGGGTGAAGTTCTTTTCTGAGGGATGCCCCAAGCGTCATTTATGGGTGCAGGGTACTCCGTGTGGGGTCTCATTTGTCTTCGACCCCCCAATGGCAAGGGTGAAGAAGCATTCAGTATTGGAGAACCAGCCCAGGGGGGCATGTCTGTCGAGTCATGGGCATGGGATGTTCTTCTCGGGGCAGAAACAGGGAAGCTGTGGCACTAACTTCCTGGTTATAATGAATCTACATGTATGACTCTGGGCTTATTTGTAGAGGCACATGTGACCTATTTTCGGAGGACCGCTGGGTGTGTGTGAAATCGTACTTGGAAACCAGGTATATGTATCTACAGTGAGCTGTAGGCCGAGCGCAGGCAGGGAGGATGAAGGCGTCAAGAGGAAAACTGGTGATTCGGTCACCTGGGCATCACGGGTCCATTTCGGATTGATAGAACAGCAGAGAAAATGATGGGAAGAGAGCAGGGCTGTTATCTGCAGTCAGAGGGCATCTCCATTCTCGCTGCTGCTGTGCTGGTAGAGGCAGATAGACCGTGCTCATGGGGGGCATCTCTGCCTGCTGTGCACGTCTGTGCATCCACACGATGGGGACCGTAGACTCTCTGCGTCCTTCGACACTGACCCATCAAGGCTTTGACTAGAAAGAAAGCTGCTATCCAGTGATTTCAAATACTCGAGAAATTGTTTGGGGGTCTGTAGTAAATCATCCATAGTAAGATGGTGGAGGATGTCCACAGATGAATCATCGATGTCGTGTTGCGTCCTTCATGTACACAGCTGTGGTACAGATGGCGGATCTGACCACGCCGATGACGTCAGGCCACAAGATGTGCGTCAAGGTGACGGGAGTCTTTTCTGGAGAAGGCTGGCGTGTGTGCCGGCAAGCTTCCACCCTGGGGGTGGAGAGGCGTGCAAGTTTGGGGCGTGTTTATGTGAGCTGATGGAGGGAAAGCTCTCGGGTACCAGCGACGGCGTTCGCCTTGTCCCTGCACACCAGCATCTGCTGTGCGAGTGCTGACACGTTTATCTTGTCAAAGTAAGCCGCCCGCTCAGGGCCGAAGCCCGCAGAGGATGCGAGAGCCCATGTCGCTTCACATCAGCAACTTGAAATTTGGACAAAGACACTCGATTTTTTTTTTTTTTTTTTTTTTCTGGGGTGTTTTACAAACTTTTGCCTGTAGAGGGCACTATTGCCCCAGTTTTTCCATAATTCTGGTAGATATTGCGCATTCACAGTCAGACAGCTGTTGTAATGTAATTTTGCTGTTCATCGCATGTGTAATGTTAAAATATGACTGCAGGCTTACATACAGTTAACATCTAAAGGAGGTGTTTGAGTCAGGATTTTCCCGCCCATCCGTCCATTTTCCCAGTGCTTATTCTGGATACAGCTCACAGTCCGGGAGAGAGATTCTGATTGCTATGGGCTTGCTAAAAAGAGAGCCACAATTACTCCTATCCAATTCAGCGTTTCGCTGCGTTCCTCACAGTGTTATACCATCTGCATATTAGTAATGCAGTAATTATAGTAAATAAAGTTATCAGTAAATCATTAAAATTGTTTATGATTTCTTTTTCAATCAAGGTATTCATTTTCAGCATTTACATTCTGGAATCCAGCTTGGATGTGTGTATCCTGTAATTGCTATGGTAGCGCGGTTACATATAGAAATATAGAAATAAAGTAGGTTAATGATTATTCTGGCATTAATAGGATAAGGTTGGACAACCATCATAAAAACAGTAAAAGGGACACTTTTGCAGATGAAAATGTAAGTGTCCAGTAGCCTTCAAGGCTGAAGGAAGGACCACTGGCAGTTGGCAGTATGCTAAACTTTTCTTTTCCTTTAGGTTACAGCAACATCTGACTGTTTTTGTTCCAAATTACGCAGGCCGTTGTGCATACAGAGATGATCAAACGACCTGATTACTCTGCAGGTGCCCATGTATTGAATCTCATTCTTATAATTATTGCTGCTTTTTTCAATAAATAAATACTATAGACATCCATGAGTCTTGGAAGTTTCAGGAGTCTCCCACAAATTGATAGCAGGACTTAGACACCCACTAATGTCCTGGAAAACTGTCATTCTGTTATTCAGCAACAGTAAAATTTGCCGGCAAGTTTAACAGCTGCAACCCCACCCCACCCGGTTTGAAGAAAAATACTGTGGTAATACCGTAATACCCAATCCTAGCCTCTCTCGTTGTCCTGGTGGAGTATCTGAATGCTGTGCTGTTGTTCATGGATGGCAGTTTTAGCTTTGTGCATATTCAGTTTTTCTCTTACTTTTTTGATGCTTTTGGATGCAGTCCTTCGCTTTTTGAAGTGAAGTATTAGTTACAAGTTTTTTAAAGCAGTTTTTTAATAAATGTGTTTTTCTTCCACTTTCCACATTGAGTGCTGAGAGCAAAATTAATGCCTGACATGTTTGTTATTTATGGGTCATGAAAAAGCTCTGTCGTTTACTCCGGTAAAAGCGGGCTATGTTGAATAATCGAGGCAGCATCTGGAATTAAGTCCATTTATTCACTTTGGCTCAGTTTTCATCAGTAAAAATTTGGGATTAATGTTCTGGCATGAGCTAGCATCTTGATCTTGACGTTCTGTAGTCCTGTAGTGTCAGTGGATGGTTTTGTGTAGTTTGTATTGAATCTGAAATTCCATTAGTTAAAACCAGATATCCAGAGATTTTTGAAAATGCTCTGAGCTGAATCCTTCTGAAAAGTGTTGCAGTGAAAACACAGTCTTATGAAAACAGAAACTTTAAAAGCACCCTAATTCCCTTCTCATCACGTGGCCCCTTCCCCGATTTTGATCCTGCTACTTATAAACTCTTGTCTGATTGGTCACCTGGTCTCCGTACACAGGGGTGAACTGCAATCCAGCATGGCAGATATGGGGAGCTGCTCTCAGTAGCACTGTCACTGCCAGTTGAATAGTGTGCAACACAGTGTGACTGCTGCATATTTGCTTAAAAAGAAACTAATTTACCGACGGCAAAATACTTTCATAAACAATGTGAAAACATCTGTGTGGATGGAGATAGTTTTTCTTTTTAATGGAAACCTAGTGGTGTGGATGTGACCTTACACCAGTGGGTCTCAAACTTTTTTTTTTCCATGGAGACCCCCTGAAAAAACATTAGTCTTGTGACCCCTTTTGATATATAGGGTCCACAGTTTGAGATCCACTGTTTAAGGCATTGTTCTATCTGACCTATCAATGCTAAGCATCTACATCTAGCTGTGACCTCCAACTGAGACCTTTGACCAGCCAGCATATGATTTTGGCTTTGACTCTTAGACTTCCATCATCCCACTGTCTGGGTAGTAGCAGAGCTGGTACATGATTGTGTAGTACAGCATTGTGGGTATTGCTTTACCATAACCCCTGACTGTAAAAGTCACCCCTTGCCTTTTGTTGCCAATGAGTCACCTGACTGTTTCTCTGTGAGTCTGTCTGTGTGTATGACTAATTTTTCCTCTACGTTCTTGCTGTTCAGATCAGCTCTTCCATGTCCTGGCTGTGCACATGCGTCTGTACAGCATCGACTCGGCCTACAACCCATGGACCCGGTTGACGCAGATCTCCTGCGGCAGACGTGCCGAGTGAGTGTGAGCCTTGCGCTGCCTCCTTGCTTTCACTCCTCACTGGGTCTCACACTGTCACTGTCACCCTTACTGTGCCTCATGCTGTCAAATTCACTGCTCACTCTCACCTTCACCGTGTGTCACGCTGTCACCTTCACTGCTCACTGTCACCTTCACCGTGTGTCATGGTGTCAAATTCACTGCTCACTGTCACCTTCACCGTGTGTCATGCCATCAAATTCACTGCTCACTGTCACCTTCACCATGTGTCACCTTCACTGCTCACTGTCACCTTCACTGTGTCTCACACTGTCACCTTCACTGCTCATTGTCACCTGCATCGTGTCTCATGCTGTCACCTTCGCTCCTCACAGTCTCTCACTCTGTCACCTTCACTCCTCACTGTCACCCTCAGTGCCTCACGCTGTCACCTTGACTCCGCACTGTCACCCTCACAGTGTCTTGTGCTGTCACCTTCACTGTACCTCACGCTGTCACCTTCACTCCTCACGGTGTCTCACGCTGTCACCTTCACTCCTCAGTCTCTCACACTGTCGCATTCACTCCTCACTGTCACCCTCACTGTTTCTCAAGCTGTTATTGTCCCTCCTCACTGTCACCCTCACTGTGCCTCACGCTGTTTCTGTCACTCCATACTGTCATCCTTTCTGTCCCTGCACATCATCTCCTGTGCCCCCTCCCTTTCCCTGAAACTCCCCCCATATTGAGGAGCTGTGATGACAGTGGAGTGAAACTCGCAGCGTGGTCACCATAGATACCAGCGATTTGCCGCATCCTCTGAATTGCACAGCGCCTTGCTGAGGGCAGAGTCCCACCCACGCTGGTCTCGCTGCATTGAAACATGCTTTCAGGAGATATTCAGAGAGCCTCCATTTCTATTGACCGCAGCAATCAGTGATTCTATAGAAAATGTCTCTTTCTGGGCTCTGCATCGAGTCACACTTTGTTAAAAATTAGTCCTAATGGTTTTTCCTCTAAAAACATTAGTATGTTAAACCAAGATCTTGTCGTTCTTAGTGTTTGCGAGCGTCCCACTCTGGATCTTTATGTGTTCTTCCCCACTTGCAAAGCACTTAGTGCTGTTAATGAATTGACCTGTCGCCGCCCCCCTTCACTCTCTCCCTCCCTCTCTCTCCCTCTCGCCTGTGTAAGTGCAGTGCCGCTCGACATGAGACTCAGCCCTCAGTGGAGAGTCGTTCTGTCGGGAAAAAAGCAGGGAACTCTTGTTAGAGGTTAAACAGGGGGCGTTTGCTACACAGTGTGCGCCGGGGGTTCAGCTCCCTGACCTTTCCCACCAAACACAGTTACATTTCGTAGTTGCATTTCGTAGTTACATTTCGTAGTTGTATTTGGAGAGAAGGCCCGATAAATCAGTGCTCTAGTACCGATGTAAAGTATTCATCTGGAGTACAGCTTGTTATCTATAAGAAAGACCCAAAGTTTTATCCCAGCCAGGCTTTAAGGCTGCAGAAGCATCTAGATTACATCTGAGTGTTTAGTTTCCCAGAGTTTATGGGTGTGTTTTCAGAAATCTTTCTAAAAGATGTTTGGCTCCGGGCCTTATCGAACATTTAGAGGAGAAATGGCAGCATTTCTAAGGCACTGTCCTTGAAAACTGTGAAGTTAGTAAGAAATATGTAAATGATTTTACAAAATGGAACATTGTCACTTCTCCTCAGCAGCACTTGCAACGGCGACAGCCCTGAGGTGCCAATGCTGTTCAGAGACGTCCCGTCCCTCCTCATCATCTTCGTGTTGACTATGCCACAGCCTCTGCGCAAAGGTAAATTACCTTTAATGGTTATTAGGCCAAAGGCTGGTTCTGCTGCAGTCAAAAGCTGCAGTATGACTTTAAGAGCTCTCCTTCCTGGTGACCTAGACTAGCTCCACCTCTGATTGTCCTTCAGCATTTGCTCAGAGAGACAGGCCTCAATGCCTTATTATTCTTTAAATTGACTTTGTTTCTCTTTTCAATTCCGCATTGATTAAGCCAAAACAAACATCGTTACAGTGCTCGTCGAGGAGCGGAAAATTGATTTTGACTTGCCACAAAGAGACAGGGCCGAAATGAAGACTCTTTATTAGAGCCGGGGTGTCAAAATTGAGGTCAGGACGAGCCCAGTGTCTGGTGCTAAGAATGAGCAAGAAAAAACAGCTTTGGGAGGCTGGGGGGGGGGGGGCAAGCAGGCTGTGCAGCATTGTTTATGGCAGTAGAGGGGTCTGCGTGCTTTGGTGTGTCGATGGAGGGTACAGGGAGCATTGCCAAGCGCCGGTTTCTGGGGGAGGTGAGGGCACTGGAAGTAATGCTTGTGCATTTGTCCAATCAGAAGCAAGACACACTCCTCATGGGTAACACCTAGATGCTAATGGCTATTTATTACTCCTTTACAAGTATGTTCATTGAGGAAAGTCAATAGGCAGATTTCAGCCATCCTGTGAAATGTTTATAACTAAGAACACTGTTGTGAAGATTTTTATTTTTATTTAATTTTGGTCTTCTTTCTAGTAGTAATGTATACATTTATGTGATGGAAATTACACATCAAGCCGCGTTTCAACAAAAAATACAGAGACGTCTGGGAAGCTTTTGTGGGCAATTAAGTTTCAAGTTACATTGTCACAGTGAAATTCTTATTGCACAGATCCCAGATAGGGGACAGGTGGGGGGGGCAGTAGGACAAACAGCAATGTAATAAAACACCAGACAGAGCAAGACAAAGAATGTATATGAATAAAGAACAATAAGTAAGTCATAAATTGGTGCAATGGGGTATAGATGTGCAAATAGGCCACAGGGGCTTTTATTTTTATTGGCTGGATTTGGTGTGACATACTAGACTTGATCCATCTCAGATGCCCTGTGGGAGAGTCGCCGTCGTCAGTGGCTTTCTTCTGGGTAATGAAGGTTCCTCCTGCAGTCCAGTAACATGCAGGTGAATTAGTGACCCATAGGTAGTCGTTCTGCCTTGGTCTTGCAATGGATTAACATGCCGTCCATGGTGGGACCCTCAAACTGTCCTTCAATGCATTGTATAGATACATAATGAACTCACTCACAAAATAAATAGAGCAGAAAGGTACAATTACTGCTGCCTGTCAAAGTTATAGCAGGTTTGAAAATTAGTGTTGGATCCTGTATTAAGTCTGTTTTCTTTGTTTTATTATTTTTATTAACAGGAATTCAAGGGTTTCGTTTCCCCCCATTTATTTCCCAAAATAAATGACGTTGTTGTAAAAACCTCCTAGCACTCAGAATTTATAATTACCGGATTTACATTTCTTTAATGAAGTATACAGTGGTAAATAAAACACACTCGCTTTACTCCTTTGAGATCGCCAGCAGAGAGTAAATCTTGTTTAAAATCCCCCCATGTCTCTCCATGGGTGGGATTCTACACCTACACCTACACCTACACCCACGTGTCTGTTCATAAGGTAGTGCATGGGCTTAAAGTGAGTGGTAAAGGCATCGCATGTAAATGGTTACTGTACCCATTATGAATAATTACGATGGCAGGGTGCACTCTCGCCTTGTCTCTGTGCTGCCTGGAGTGGGCTTCAGACCCCTGTAGCAACCCTGACCATAAGCGATTGGTGGGTGGATGGATGAATAGATGGATGGGTGATATCTATGGGGTTGGGTTCTGGGATGCTTGTATATGTCTGCTTTTTATGTGGTGTTTTTACCGTCATTCTGTCGCTACAGAACACTTCACGTGCATGGTGAAGGTGCTGTACACCCTGCAGTTCAGCCAGGCCCTTGCCGCACTGTGTGTCAGGCTCGGTCCGGATGAGAGGCAGGCCTGGAGCACATCCGGAGCTCTCAAGAAGGTAACCAAGGCCTGGACCTCCGGCCCATGTGGACCGTCTTCCATATGTGACGTTCCGAGCTCAGCTAGAGTAGGGCATCTCCAGTTAAAGAAGAGCTAATTCTTTGAGTGTCTCTGTGTTGTTTTTTACTTTAAATGTGGTTAGGTAAATGTTAAGTTAACTATACTGCGGCAACTATAAAATTTCATATACAGTAGCTATTAAATTAAAACATTTTGTAAAAAAAAATAGGCACAATCTTATGAAAAAGGTTTAAGTGTGTTTAAAGGGTCTTGATGGTAAATATATGGCTATTCTGTAATATGTGCTTTCATTTGCAGAGACATTTGCATTAAAGCTGCATTATAGAGATGGTGCCTGAAATATAAAAGGAATTATTAGACAAAAGCTCATGCAAAATTGTTTCTTTTATTGTGTTTTCAAAGCCTTCTTATAGCGGTTTTTTAATGCCTGATCAGACGGTGTCCTTTTTCTGGGAATATGAAGAATTCCTAACAGTCCATGCTTAAATCACCCACGAGTCCTGCCATGCCTAATTCTTACACGGTTGGGAATATAAAGACCTTAAATTGCACCAGAGGGGAGCATCAGCTGGGAAAATGGAGCCTTGAGGCGTGACATGTCTCTGACCATAAATCTACCACAGGGAGGGGGGAAATAGATAAGAGGGCTGCCATTTTTGTATTCTTTTACTGTCGGCTTGATAAATGCTGCCTGCTTTACCTCACATGAAGTATTAGTCAAACCAGCTGGATTTCATCTCAACACTCATCCTGTAATGTTTCAGCACTTGTCAGAGGTCAAATATTTGGTCCATAAAAAGATGGCCAGCTTTCTGTATGTGAATTATAATGTCGTATTATATACTGGGGGACTGACCTGGACACTGGTACAGAGGAATCCTCTGTACTGGGGTCTGCATCGTGTGCAGTGTAGGCTAGCACATCTCAGGGCTGGGTGTGGTTATTGGGAATGTTTGTTTGGTTACTGTGTTTTTAGGAGGGACCCCAATGGTATGTTGGGCTGCATGTCATGGCAGGATGTTAGTTTTACATTTGTAGATGAATGAAAGAAATTCCTTAAAGATTCTGTCATTTCATCAATGAACCAGAAGTAAGAATAGGAGGGAGGGATGTGCTTGAGGAAGCGGGATTTGTTTAATTCTACCAGTGGAGAGTGAGGGCAGTGAGACCAGACTACAGTCTATTTTCCGGCCCAATGGAAGCAAAAGCCCAGAGTTAATCACCTCCGGAATGATAATCGAGATGCCCCATGTATGGATAGTGCTAAGAAAAATTATTCAGATTGGTAGGAATGTCTTTGCCCTGTCAGTCGTTGTCTGACTTATTTATTGATTTTATTTTTAGCCAGGTGAAACCATGGTGTATGGTTACCAAAGTAACAAATAGGAACCTCAGGGCTCGAACCTTGCTGCTGCCTTCACGCTGATTGTTAGCACCGCCAAGGTGTCAGCAGGCTTAAGTGAGGTTTGCGCTGGTGTGGTGGCGGCGTTGTCACGCTTGGGCTCTTTCGCTCCGCAGAGCCTCGCCAACGCGGACAGATGCTGGGAGGCCCTTCTGAGTCACGCCATCGATGAGCTGGCCAAGGGCGGGAGCGTGTACGAGGACGACGCCGACCAAATGTCCATGGTAGGATATCCGCAGTGCACCAGTGTCCCCAAACACATTCCTTGTTTTTTGATTCCGATTCTGAACTGCTTTAGAAGGCTTCAGAACTCAGAGTGGGTGGGATTATAATGTGCTGTCAGTCACCACCTGATATCACCCATCTTCTATTGGATAATCTCATTGGCTTAAAGCTAGCCATGATTGACAGCACACACTAATCCCACCCATTGTGAGTTTCTACCTATATAATGCAGACTGATATAGCCCATTACGTTGGACTCCTGGTCAATAGGTTTTATATTCCTGTGCTGCTGCATGGTGTTTTTTTCTTCTGAATGGAGCATGAATGTGAATGAGGGTACGAAACTGAAGGCTCTGTGTGATCATGTTCCTGACCCCCCCAGCTGAGCTCCAGCGTCTGGACCCCCCAGTCCATAGAGTACAGCCTGCAGCAGTTCTGCCTGCCCTTCCTCCGCCTCTCCTGCCTTCTGCAGCATCACCTCTATGGGGACAACCTGCACGGCTGTCCCGTAAGGCCCTTCTCTCTCAGTGGTTATACCTGTAGGTAGTCTTAAAGGTCTTAACAAGATGCCCGCGTTTGTGTCTTTGGTCAGAAGGAGGACGAGTTCTCGGTCCTAGCCAGCTGTCTGGGCTTTTCCCCCCTGGCCCTGCCGCCCTCCGGTCCCTTGTACAGCGCCAGCTTCCTGGAGTGGCCGGTGTGTGCTTTTGATCTCATGTCCCAGTGGTGTGCCGAGGTCACCGGCCTGGCGGGAATTCAGGCCGACGACTCTCAGGTGAGGGGCCCCGCACCGGCGGACAGGGTGGACCTCACACACCCAATCATGAGCTCAGCTCATAATTATTGTAAAAAAGAAGGGAGCAAGCAAGATTTTAATTTATTTTTCAAGACTAACTTATAGAACTCTTTCACCCAAACATTGCTCAGCTCGACCCCTCCAAAGAATCCTCTGTCCCACCTAACGTCTTAAAGCCTGAGTCAGGTTTAAGTGAAACAACTGTAAAATGTATGTAAAACGGGATAGTTAGCTATTCATATTATATGAACGCAGTCAGAAAGGGTATCCCTCTTTTTCCCTCCTAATTTAGGATTTCCAGGTAAGATATCAGTCCCAAATTTTTCTTCTGCCCACTGAGATTCAGGCATTAGTGGTTTTTTTTGCTCGCCAATCCCAGCATTGAAACAGAAGTAAAATCATTTTCCCACCTGGCACCACTCTGAGATAGGAGCATGATTTCCATTTGCATCTCTATGAAGCCACTGAGTCAGACTGGGGATTTGGCACTCCCCATGTCAGACTATATGAAGATCGATGGACTGGAATCGGTCTGTGACTGAGCCTTAGCTAGGGCTGTGAGGGACAGTATTACCTGCTAACTGAAAGGTCTATGTGAGCAGTTTCTGCATGAAAATGAAGCTGTGGTATGGAGCTGGACTGTGCTTTTGTTACTCTGTATCATATTAATGCCATATTAATGTCACCCATCCCTCAATAGACCCTGCTGGTGCAGGACCCCCAGTGGGCAGCACCACACCTCCTTCAATTACCTGAGAACTACAACACCATCTTTCAGTACTACCACAGAAAGACCTGCTCCTATTGCAAAAAGGTGCCCAAGGACCCGGCCCTTTGTCTCGTCTGTGGCACCTTCGTCTGTCTCAAGGGGATGTGCTGCAAGCAGCAGAGCTTCTGCGAGTGTGTGCTGGTGAGTGTTCAGTGAGGCGTCCTGCCAGTGCATGCTGGTGAGTGTTCAGTGAGATGTCCTGCCAGTGCGTGCTGGTGAGTGTTCAGTGAGGCGCCGTGCTGGTGAGTGTTCAGTGAGATGTCCTGCCAGTGCGTGCTGGTGAGCGTTCAGTGAGATGTCCTGCCAGTGTGTGCTGGTGAGTGTTCAGTGAGGCGCCCTGCCAGTGTGTGCTGGTGAATGTTCAGTGAGGCGCCCTGCCAGTGCGTGCTGGTGAGTGTTCAGTGAGGTGTCCTGCCAGTGCGTGCTGGTGAGTGTTCAGTGAGGCGTCATGCCAGTGTGTG
>JAODJU010000001.1:31249454-31261485 GCA_026776725.1 Gnathonemus echidnorhynchus
TTACCTCAAGAGCTTCGTAAAAAGACATGAAAATAACAGCGAAACCGTGTACAAATCAGCGCGCGACAGGGGAAACAAAACCGCGGGAAACTGAATTGCCCGGAACACCGGCTCCCAATAACCAGAACTCCATCACTACACTCCCAAAGCCTTTATATATAGTTCCATTATCTTTATGTAATGTATAAAAGAATCAATAATAAAATAAACATGAAATTATAAAGTAATCTTAATGAAAATAAATGTCATCTTACAATACTATTCACTCACCGTGTCCATATGTTAAATTAACTTAGAAAACGGATATATAGTGTGAATATTGTCAGTTCCATAAATAATTAAAATATTTGTCTGATATATTTTATATTAACACCTACAGTTCAGTTTAAGTTACTAGTGTCATGTCCTGCCCGTCACGTTCCTTCACGTCACCTTCCTGCCTCCTCCCCGATGTGGCCCTAATGAGCCACGGCTGTTGTTCCTAGTCTTTGTATAAAGTGTTTGTCTGTCGCGTCAGCCCCCAGTCCGGTAATTAACCCTGAAGTGCATTCTGCCTAAGTGCACTTAATTATATTTTTCACTACGTGCTCTGGAGTAGTTTATCAGTTGTAGAGTAAAACAAATGACAATATAAAACAATTGAACAAAATTAATGTACATTTTTTAATAGTAATTGTCTTTTGTGGGTTATTATAGAATAAAATAAAGTTGACAGACTTAATATTTTATCTAATTTTGTGTTATTTGATCTTAAAACTGCAATTTTAGTGCTTATCAGGGGAAAATTGTTGAAGGATCATTAAATTAGATCTATAAATGACATAATTTTAATATACCTAATAAGTTAAATTAATGTCAGTTGCTCTGCACAAAATTCTAACACTGTTAGAATTTTCAAACAGTTGTTGAAAATAATGTTGTTCAAAATAAAAGGGGTTTCTGCAGTGGATTTCAGTTAGTTTCACAATGTGAACTTTATGGGACATGTTCCATGATCTGCTTGTTGCCAAAATCATTGAGGGTGTCACCCTCTTTTCTTGCTTGATGAATTAATTATACTTATTGCATGTCCGGGCATTCTTATGCAAAATAAGAGTGGTGGGGGTTACTGCGTTGAGGAAAGAATATGTGTGACTTAAAAGCGTATAACTTTTTACGTTTTTTAAAGTCATGCAGTCAGGTTTACAAACATCTGTGAAAGAATGGATTGTCCTAAGAGCTCAGTGAATTCAAGCATACTGTCACGGGATGCCACCTTGGCAATAATTCAGTTCATGACATTTCTTCCCTGCTACACATTCCATAGTCAACTGTAAGTGGTATTATTGCAAAGTGGAAGCATTTAAGAGCAACAGAAACTCCCCAGCCGTGGAGTTGCAGACCATGTAATGTAATAGCGGGGTTGTCGAGTGCTGAGGTGCATGGTATGTAAAAGTCACCAATCTTGTGTTAATGTCTGGCTTTAACCCCAGCATAAAAACTGCGCTCGGAGCTTCATGGAATGGGCTTCCATAGCTAAGCAGCTGCATGCAAGCCTCACATCACTAAGTACAATGCCCTCTTAATGCTTCAGCATACCAAGACATTTTGGACAATTCTATGCTTCCAACTTTGTGGGAACAGTTTGGGGAAGGACCTTTTCTGTTCCAGCATGACTGTGCCCCAGTGCGCAAAGTAAGGTCCTTTAAGACATGGTTGAGTTAGTTGGCTGTGGAAGAACTTGACTGGCCACACAGAGCCCTGACCTCAACCCCATCAAACACCTTTGGGATGAACTAGAATGGAGATTGCGAGCCAGGCCTTCACATCCAACTCCTGAACTCACAAATGCTCTTCTGGATGAATGGGCAAAAATTCCCAGACACACTCCAAAATCTTGTGGAAAACCTTTCCAGAAGAGTGGCAGATGTTATAGCTGCAAAGGGGGAACCAGCTCCATATTGATGTCTATGGATTTACAATGGGATGTCATAATAATAATAATTGTTTCACTGACATGTTTTGTTAGATTAATGATGTACATTAGGCTAGATGGCAACATGTGTTATTTATTTTAATAATATATTTAGCTTCGTAGAGGCATGTCTTATTGATTATTATTGTATACTTAGCTTGGTAACAACACGTTGGCTTAACCAGCATGATTTTAATTAATATTATTATTACAAAGATAAATCAATAATATTAGGGATTTTCCTTTATTGACATGCATTTAATTGCAGACCTATTTATATTACACTTAATCCAAATTTTCAGGCAAAGACTGAAGCAGTAGCTATAAATACAATTTTACTGAACAGTTATTTATGGAGAATTGTTGTGTTATAAAGTTTAATTTCTTAGTAAGAAGGGTATGCACAGTTAACAGGAGTCCCCTCTCAATACACTAATCCTCACTCAATACAGTAATCGTTAGCACTCTTATCAGTGAACGGCTATTGTTTCAACTATGTTAAAGTATGGCAGTATATGAAAAATTCAAAATCAGTATACCGGATTAACTGGTATACCACCCAGCACTAATTGAAGAATGAGTCGTGTGTATTGGAATAAAGTATGATTGCATTTGCTATGATGTTTTTCTTTTTGCTATAGTACAGCAGTTGAATTGAGAGCTAAAACTTATTGTTGTAATTCTTTTTGCCATATATACAGTATGCTTTTATACTTTAATTTGCTTTTAATGTTAAAAAATGAACGTGCCATTAATCAGCAAGCAAGAACAAGAAAACATAATATAATTGACTCGTGACTCAAACCCTAAAGGGACTCCTGCAAGATCTTCAAAAGTGCTGGGTCAATTCCATTTAAATTCAACAAATAGCCTTTACATCACCTTTTTTGATTTTGATTAAATTTGGCATTTGAATTACACATACCTTCTAGAGCTGAGAAATGTTTTTTGTTCATTTAAAAAAAACCCTTTGAGATATAGCACCTTTTCTATACCTCGGATAGTGAAAAAAAAAAATCAAAATTCAGATTCTTCTCTTATGAGTTATGACATTTTTACTATAAAAGCTACATGGCTATTGTTGGAAAGCTCAAAAAGTGTGCTTTTTCATGATATGAAGCTTTTACATAAGTCAGAGTTTCTTTTTTCACATTCATCTCACAAACCTTTTTTTTTTAACTATATTAAGTTATTCAAAAACATTGATAGGCCTATAGTTACAAGAACATAAGAAATTTACAGAGAGGAGGCCATTCGGCCCATCAAGCTCATTTGGGGAGAAGTACCACAATCAGGAGAGCCTTTGGGGGGGGATAGTTAGGATGATTCCAAGGGCCCCTGAGTGACAGGGGCCTTAAAAAATTTGGAACATAATACAATTGGTCTGGGTTGGGGGCTGAACATGATATGCTTTCATGGGGCCCAGAATCTCTACAGACACCCCTGACCCCAATAGGTTTTTTTTTTTTTTTTTTTAAACAAAACATTATTTTTGAACCTCAAAGCATGTAGGGGGGGTCATTTTTCCACTTTATTGGAAAGAATGTACTCTTTCCCTGCTTTCAAACAACAAAAAACGTTTTAATTTAATGGTGTGCAGAAGTTACAAGGCCCCGAACTTACGAAAAATACTGAAACTGCACTAATTATGCTTTCTTTTAATTTATTTCATGAAGTACTGTTTTTGAACTCTATAACAAGCTATGTAATTGAGCCAAATTGCTATAGTAGTAAAAATAAATAAGCACTTTAAATAATATTTTTTTGCTACCTCCGGTTTAAAAAAGGTGCTATATTTCAAATGGAAAATTAAAAAAAAAAAATCTGATCTCTGGAAGGTATGTGTAATTCACACGACAAATTTCATCAACATCAAAAATGTTGCAAAAACCTTTTTAGAAATTTTCAAATTTAAAATGGAATGGCCCTGTTAATACACAGTGACAGTCCAATATGCAATAACAATAAACTTGTCCATGGAAGAAGGGTTAGAGGGCCAGTGTAAACCAAATGTAAATTGATGTAATAAACTAAATGTTGTACAATTTTTTTTCTCTTCCAGTCACACAAATAAAAAGTACTCTTTACCAACTTGTAAATATACAAGGTCGTGTACCATCTAGAAAGTAAATTTATTAAGTGATTATTTTTGTTTTGCTGGGTTAAATGATGGGGTGGCACAGAAGTGCAGTGGTTAGCATGGTTTCCTCGCACCGCTGTGACTGGGGTTTGAGTCTCCCCCATGGCTCCCTTTCCTCCCCATGTTGCTGTAGGGTTTTCTCCGGGTGCTCTGCTTGCCTTCCCAGTCCAAAAACATGCTGAGGTTAATTGGAGTTGCCAAATCGCCCGTAAGTATATATGTGTGAGTAAATGGTGTGTGAGTGTGCCCTGCGATGGCATGGGCAATTTGGCAACTACAATTAACAGGGAACAACCCAAGATGGGATAGGCTCCGGACCCCCCTTGACCCAGAATAGAATGAGCGATTGCAGAAAATGGACTGATGGTTAGGTAATTTCTTTGAACCAAAATTAATTAAATAGTTCTTCCCCTCATTCCAATTCAAATTCCAATTCAATATCCTTTCGGGTATGGCTAATTCAAATTCATGAATGGAACAGGCACAATCCATAAATTCTGAATTGTGCACATCCCTGGTGTGGATTAGGGTGACCAGATAATCCATGTCAAGGAGGACACTCTGAGCTAGGACAGGAATTGTAAATTACCATTTCAATTAAACGGACCTGGATTTCACTTGAGCGCTGAGTTCTTGCTGTGTGCTGATTAGTCAGTCTCCTATAATCATGCATGTGTCACTAAAGCTAATGTGAAACAGCTGGATGAGTCTGTCAGTTAAGGAAACAAACCAGTCAAATCACAAGAAGATAGCTTGAACTAGTTAGCCGAGCACAGGAGCCTTTCAATTTGAAAGTAGTTTGTAAAACCTGAAGTAGCTCAAAGTGTCCCCCCTGACATGGATTATCTGGTCACCCTAGTGTGGATGTTTGTGTCCATTGACATACTGCCGTCCCAGGCGTTCCCTTTCTCACAGCCTCTGTGCCCTGGGATGTGTTCTGGGCTCACTGCTAGCCGATGGGTGGGTGCATCAAGTGAGACATCTCTGTATTTTTTCTACGCTTTTTAAATAATTTGCGTAGCCCCACGCAGTCCTCACTGAGGCCTGTTAGTTGGCCACTGCACCATGATGGAGAACCACTGATGTAAAGAGTAAAGCACTCCTGTGTGGGTTGCTTTACAATCTTTGGTTTCAGTTTAGCTGTGTTTTCCCTTAATCCCTTAAACATTTGTATCAGGGTCTTTACAAAAATGTAGAAAGACTGAAATATGTATTAAACCTCTCCAGGAAACAGATGCAGTGACTTAGTAGCTAACTAGCTATTGTTTATTTTGCTATTAGTAGTCGGCGAAGTAGCTGATTTACGAATATATTGTTAATGTGTTTATTTGATTGTGTTTACCACAGAATGAAAATGTGTTAATAACAAGCTTGTCTGTTTTGTTTTTCTTCTGGAGAGGCGAGAGGTGAAAGTGTTGAGTAATGTGAGGTCTAGCCATAAAAAATGGCTTTTGTCCTCTGAAAGAGCCGCACCCCGTCATGGCTGGCTGCGCTCGTGTCTGCTCAGCTGGCCTGGTCACATGAGCAGAGCAGGGCGGGGTGGGGTGAGGTGGGGAGTGGATTACATTAAAACTAACACGTAGCAGGTAATAGAAGAAAGAGAGAACCTAACAGCAGATCTGGGGAATGCTGTATGTAATTCATTAGAAAGTAAAAATGTTTCAGGCAACATACAGTTATAGCATTGTGTGCTATTGATCTATTTATTGTTCTTTGGCATATCTCTATATCAGGGCATTTTGTGCTCCAGCATAATGTAGACTGTTTACTGTGTGGTTATTGGAGACACATGGAGGTCACATGACCATGTAGTCCCAAGCTGACTATATGTAACCTAAGAGACTATCAATATCAGAGCTCATTATGACTTGGTGTATTCGGCACCTGAATATTTAAAAGTGCATCGCATTACAGGTGTGAATAAATTATTTACAATAGCCCGTTAACATGTTTTAGCTAAGAGGAAAGTTTACTCCAGACGGGCAAGTACCTTTTGAGATTGTGAGGAAGAACTGCAGAAAAGGTACTGTACCTTCATCTTTTAATTGGAGCTAAATGTGCAGTTTGGAAGTAAATCATTAATGTTGCTGCCTTTTAAACGTAAAAACACATCATGGGTGTTATCTGAGGTCAGGTTTTCCTGTTCTGGACTTTGTGATCGTAGCTTCATCAGTAGATTCCACCCTGAAGACCTCAGATTGCCATTTCAAACATGTTTTATTAAACTGCTCCAGCAATTCATGTTTATGTAGTTAGATCTGTGGGCATATCTGTTCATTTTCATGTCATATAGCATAAATATTATCTCAGGATGTAATGTTGTTTTTGACCGGCGTTGTGTGTTCAGGACAAAACATTCATAGTCTTATCATTATCCATCTTCACTAATTGCTAAAATGTATGATGGTCTGAATTTGTTATATAATAACTTTTGAAAAACCTTATGAAGGTTTTTTTATGACCAGGGTCTGTCAGCCGATGTGGCATGGTTGGGTGGTAGATCTGTGAAATGTCTGCCTGCATTGCATTATTTGCGAAGATGCTCTTTAGTGGGGCCTTATCTGCAGAACTAAAATGATGATAAAATGTAGTATGAAAAATTACAAAATTACATGTGAGTTTTACGTGAAACATTTTGTTATATTTAACTTGGTAGCAGCTTTCATATTCTACATTTGCTATAGTTTACTTATCACAAGTACTTAATGACATGAGTGAGTAACATCACGAGTGAGTAACATGCTTGTACAGGTACATACTGTAGTGAAAGCAGTGGCTGGATCAAAAATTAATGAGCTCTAATTCCACACAAATGACATCTTTACTTTTGTACTGTGAATAACCTTGTGATTTTTTTTTTTTTACTTTCAGTACTAAATCTGTCGTGATTGTCACTTTTACTGCTGAGGGAGGGGGGGTTCCCTGCTTTTCTCAGGTCTGCACTTTATGACAAGGCCTTTCCTGCAAACAGCCACTGTTTAATGAGAACCTTGAACAAGAGTGTTTTGAAACAGCGTAACTTTGCATCCTGCTATATCAGTGCCCTCTGGGGTGCCGAAGAAACTGGCACAACATACATCTACCATCAGCCCATCAATCTGATAGACTTCGTGCTAAATCATAAATCTGTGAACAATGGTTCACCTCGTAAATATGTCTAGTATGGATTTTACATCACCAGTTCCTCAAATTAAATGCGTGTGTGGTTTGTTTCACAAATTACAAATCAAAATGTATAGTGCTGTATATTGTGAAAGTTTGCGTTTTGCAAGACTGACATGAATTTAATTCAGTTTTTTTTTTAAATGGCTTGATCTTTACATATGTACTGTAATATTAAATTTGGGGTGTCGTTTCAGAGAGTTGTGTCTGGAATTTGGCAGTATGGCTGTGGGATTGAAGGGGATGAGCGAGTAATGCAGCCAGTGACACCATAATTCTCTGTAAATCTATTACACCACTGTTTTCCAATCTGGTCCTCAAGGACCCACGAACAGTCCACCCTTTTGCTTCCTCCCAGCTTCTCATTGTGAGTTGAGAGGAAGCAAAAATGTGGTCTGTCTGGCAGGGAGCTGGGAGGGAGCAAAAACATCGACTGACTGTGGGTCCCCGAGGATTGGGAAGTACTGCATTAAACAGTGGGTAACTTTCCACATTCTTTATGGGTAGAAGAGGAGGCTTGTGCTATTTGCTAATCCATTGGCACAGTGAGTCATTACTTCTTGCCAGCCTCCATGAAACCCTGATATTTCCTTAGATGGTTATCATACCATGAAAATCTCATACCATTACAGCCCTAATTTGTGTGTGGATAATGCTTTTATTATGTTGTGGGGACCAAATGTTCCCCAAAATGTGATAAAAACCTGCAAAAAATTAATAAATTAATAGTAATTACCAAATGAATTTATGAACAGTCATTGAAAAGTGTAAAAAAATCTATATAAAAGTTTATAGTAGGCTACCTTTACGAAATGATCCAACCACCCCCCATGACATCGTCCATTGCGATGTTTCACTACAGACATCGTAATATGCCACTTAGGTAGACGTGGCCCAGCCCTAGTGCCACGGCGGTACTGACAAAGGGTTGGATTTCGGCGGGCAGTTTTTATTTCTGGGCAAACCCGCGGCGATCCCAGAGGAACATAAGGGGAAAATAAGGTGAATGCACAAACGCCAATATGGGGGCAGCAAAGTGTCAGGTCAACAGAGCTAGCAGGGTGGTGGGCGTCAGGCGATAACGTTCTTAGGCACTGTCAGCGTCCCCTGGAATGGCCGATAAGGGAGCCATGAGTGCCAGAGGGGTAGGTGGCATCTGGTGCCCACTGAGGCTGTAGGGGAACAGAGGAAAGCAAAGCATCCAGAAGAACACTCAGTGATGGCGGAGGGAGCGGGCGGGGGTAAGGTCCCGACAGGAACCTCCAGGCACGGGCTGCAGTGCAGGAGTCTGGGGACGGGATCAGCTTTGTTCTGCAGTTGTCACAGCTGGAGCATCAGGCAGCGACGTTCTGTTTGATCTCCTGCGCTCTGGAATGTGACCTTTTAAATGCGAGCCGCTCTCCTGCACAGCCATGGCAACCATGCGCATTATTGCCATCCAGTGAGACCTACCCACCAAGTGTGCAGACGTGAGAGGCCGTCCGCGTTGAAATGGCTCCATCCCTGGCCCATGTTTCACCTGGAAAGAGAAGTTATGGAGGGAGAGACACCACTGGGTTACCTGGACATTGGTGTCTTTGACCTGGGCCATTCGCTGCAACAGGGCGTGATCCGTCACCAAGACGAAGCATTGGACCCACATAATGGCGAGGGCTTTCCTTTCCATCACCTCATACTGCGTCCCCGCTGGTGTTAACATGCAGCTCGTTGCAGTGGCGTTGGAAGGGGGTGGGGGGGGTTTGCAACATCACAGTGGGCATACATGCAATAGTCACATTGTGAAAGGATGCAGTGTACGAAAGATTTTCATATAATTTTAATTATATAATTTTTTTTTTTAAAAAGATCATTTAAAATAAGACTAGCAATGTTTAGGGTGCAGTTTCATAACTGAAAGTAAATTAAGAAAATGATCCATATGATTTTGTCCGCTATTGCACTACAATGTTGCACTACTATATTTTTCATCCTCGCATCCTGCATGCACACTGAATTGGCCTTAGTTACACATGGATTCATAATGAAAGATAAGGAATGCATGGAAAATTCTCTTGTTTCATCTGTATTATGGCAGAAATGCATTAAATAGCAAAAGGCACCATTATAAACGATGATCGACTGGAATGTGACTTTTTTCCAAATACCGTTCAGCCCTAAACAGATATCTATTCATGTCACATTACTGAGGACGTGGTGAAAACTGTAGAGGGCATAAATCATACAGAGGCTTCACGGACAATAAACCGTAATTTTTTACTGAGGAGTAAGAGTGACAAGATGGAGTGGGGGGGGGTGTGGGCTCTGCCAATATTGGAGGGGACACATCCCACTGTCCCCCTTATTTTCGACACCCCTTGGGCTCAGGTGCAGGACGGGATGTTTCTGTCCTTGAAACTCGTGGGTCGGCACCACACTGAGTCTGACATTGGGGGCGTCAGTCTGCCCAGTGAAGAGCCGGTCGAAGTCTGGGGCTTTGAGGATCAGTCCTGCGGTGAAGGCTATCTTCAGTGCTTGAGATGCCTCCATTTGGCTGGTCCAGACCACCCTTTCAGGTTGGTTCTTCTTCATGAGGGATGGAAAAATGAGGATGAATCACAGATAATATCTGGGGGCCACCCTAATGACAGAAACCTTCTCCTCCAGGAGCTTCAGGAGACCATTCCCAATGCGGCACAGAAGGTAGCCATGCAGGGCCTCCTAAGGTGCTTTGCCCAGCTTTCAGAATAGCTAAGGATCTCATACATAAGCACTGGAAAGTGGTGGGGGGCCCATTTGGCTCAAATGGGAGAACCATGTACTTCTATTAGCCACTAGTAGTACTGAGCCAAGTTTTCTCCTGGGCCCTTGGTGTCAGGGAAACCTGGCAGTACTCTTTGATGAGGTCCAGGGTGGTTATCAACCTAGCCCGTCCCAGCATATCTTTGCAGAAGTGGGAACCGTTATAATAGGGCTGGTCTACAGGCTGCAGCTGTCTTCAATCACCTCCAGATGCAGCATCCGCTCCACTTCTTCCTCGACAGTGTGATGTCGAGCCTCTGGGACCTGATACGTTGCACTGCAGAGAACACATCCTAGTACTGGTCCAGGAGCTCCAACATCTTCTGGCGCTGGTGTGGTGTGAGGTGCTTATCGGCCAGCTTGGTGGCTCTACATCCAGTCGGCTTGCTCTGTCTGCTGGCTGACAGCCCCTTGTAGTTCACTGGCCCCACAGAACTCATGGGGTTGGGCAAGCCAGTCATACAGCCACTGCTGGTCTCTCTGGGCTTCCTCCATATGTTCTTTCACCACCAGTATCACCCTCTGGATTCTCTCCTTCATCTCCTGGACATGTTCAAACACTGAGCTGGAAGAAGGACAATTGGGATTCCCACACCATCCTGGCCACATTGAGGATCCCATGAGGTCTTTGCCCAAAGAGAAGTTTGAAGGGTGTGTAGCCAGTGGAGGCTTGAGGTATCTCCCATATTGTGAACAGCAGCTACAGTATCAGGAAATCCCAGTTGTACTTGTCGTTGTCTACAACAAATGAGGGTTTGATAAAACCACTCCACTAGGCCATCTGTTGGAAGGTGGTAAACTAAGATCCATAGATGTTTCACCAGGAGCAGGCGGCACAGGTCAGCCATGAGGAAAAGAACGGGGTACTGTTGTCTGTGAGCTGGTTCTGGGGGATCCCCACTCAGGTGGCCAACAGGAAGAGTTTCTGAGCAATGGCCATCAAAGTCATTTTCCTTAGGGGATTGTCCTGTATCAGGTGGCATAGTCCACCAGCTGTAAGAGAGGTATTCGTGGCCCTTAGTGGACTTCGGCAGTGGCCCCACGAGGTTCATGCCCACCTGCTCGAAGGGAACCTCAATGATGGGAAGTGGCATCAGAGGAGTTAGGGCATTGATTATGGTGGCATCACATTCTGGCACACAGTACACCATTGACAGAAGTTCTAGACATCAGCCTCCATTCCTGGCCAGTGGAATTGATCCCGTATCTTCTCCAGAATGTTCCAAAGGCCCAGTTTTCCCCCATGATGAGTTGGTGTAGTGATCCTGACTTGGGGCACCAACAGGAGCTCCCTCAACCTAGAGGTTCTCCGTCCATCATTAACACCTGTTTCCAGCAGTGTTTCAGCAGATCATCCTCCTTCTGGGCTTGTAAGAACAATGGCTCCCAGGCGCCCTGTGAGAATGTTATTCGGCTTACCTTCAGGGGGCACATCCTATTACCCTTCTTCACCAGGAAGCACTGAGTTTGGGCACCCCTGAGCGGGGGCCGTCTTACACTTCCTATGAGACCAAATTGGGCGAGTTTCTCACCTGGTGTCCCTGTTGAGCTCTGTGAAACCGGGACAGTCTGGACCTGAAAAGCACAGGGGAGGGCCTGTAAGCCACCCACAGTAACCTGCGCCATTGCGGCTTCCTGTAGCCTTAGCCAGTGCTGGGTGAGGTGCTGCGACCAGGGCTGCTGGGTCTGGTGGGGCACTGACAGGGTATATTTCCACTGATGGAAATCCTGGGTTGCTTGTAGTATTTCACCCTTCAGGGTGGGGCAGTCTGCCACCTCCGTCATGGAAAGCTCATAATTAGCACTTTGAGTTTCTCCTGTTAGAAAAGTGGAAAAGATGCCAGTCCACTCCCTGGGGTGCCACCCTTCTTACTTGACCACATTTGGTCCACACAATGTAATATAAACCTAATCCACGCACGCGCACGCACGCACGCACACACACACACACACACACACACACACACACACACACACACACACACACACACACACAC
>JAODJU010000001.1:31279279-31290817 GCA_026776725.1 Gnathonemus echidnorhynchus
ATATATTAAAAATTGAAATAGAAGGGAGACAAAAACACAGTGGAAGCTAAATGTGGGCATGTTAAATAAAGAAAAGAGAACTGAACAACTGCAATCAGATATACAGAGATACATGGAAGACAATGATAATGGAGAAGTTGACCCCACAATTGTATGGGATGCTGTTAAAGCCGAAAGTTAATCTCTCATTCAAGCGCATTGAAGGCCCACTTAGAAACACACAAAACAAACTAAGAGACTTGGAACAAAAGCACATACAAACTTCTGATGCTGAGATATCAGAATAAATAGAAGTAGTACTGGGGAAGATAGACAATATTTTAAAGCATGAAACAGAAAAAGTTAAGATTCGTAAGATATTTTATGAGTCAGGACCTAAGGCCATAAATATATTAGCAAGACACCCTGAGACCCCCAGACTAAACAACACATAAGCCCATTTCAGACGTGCATTGCCATTCTGAACATTTCTAGACATACCCCAGGTGTACGCAAATGTCCGAATCTGTCATACCGGCCATTTAATGGACTTTTCCCTGCAAACTCCCTGGTATAAAGTCCAGGTAATTTAATTCCATGTGTAAATGGAGCAGGAAATTGTCTGGAGAATTCACTGTGAGCAAGTGGGCATGTTGATGATGTTTCTGTCATGTGACTGGCACAGAAACAGAAGAATGCAAGCAGCCAGAAAACTCTGGTCAGTAAGGGCCAATGAAAAAATTGTCCAACAGATTCACGAAACAGCAAGGGACTTAGTTGATTAAATTATGAACCAGTTATGTGACCATGGTGTAATCTGAACTAAAGAGCAGGTGAAACATCTTTGATATGCTGTAAATAAAACACTTCAATTTCTGCAGAGCAATTTTTGCATCATGTCCTGCCTCCTGCATGCTCTACCCAAGTATCACCCCTTGTCTAAACCAACTGGAACTATTTCTAGTAGGTGTGAACATGTCTGATACAGTGTCCAGGACAAAATTCTTACCAATCGTTGTATAAATTACAGCAACACTGCATGCAAATATTGTCTTTTGTTTAGCACTAATAACTGTCTTACTGGCATCATGACCAGAGCCACATAGTTTACTAGCTAGCTAATGGCACCTAACATGTATGCTAACACACTGTAACAGTGTGAGTAAAGAAAGGCCTACATATCACGTTACACAAGGGCAAAGGAATTTAAATCTTCACTAGATACGTTTTCACCACCTTGCTTTGTTTTGACTGGTCAGGTTTTGAACTAGTTAATGCTATCTGACAAGTTAGCTAGCTAGCATTATTGGCCTGTGTTTAAGTGACAAAGGGAAGTAATTTAACTCAATGTCTTTGATGCAAACATGTGACTGATGCAACGTGTGTTTCCAGCAACATATCCGAGTTCGGTATAACAGAGCCAAAAGACAGTTTTGGTCTTCTCAACATCTTTTTTTGGGGGTGGGAAAGGGGTTTTCTGCACTGCAATGAGAAAATCAATCTGCCAGTAGAAATGAATGTAGAGTATACAGTGCTATATGAAGATACAGCAAATTGGATATTGCTGTTTGGTCTAACATGGCATCATTCTGTATAGGTATGATGCAGTAAAATTGTGAAGAGGGGAGTGCAGAGCATTTTAATAATGTATCATGTTGCCCTTGCCTGTTTTTGATTGGTGGGATGTGTGCTTCGCAGGAATCCATCACCCACGCTGCGCCGTCCGGAGCAGTGGTGCCGAGGCTTCAGCCACTTCATTGCACAGTAAGGACCCATGTCCCGCCTCCTTCTGGCCCCGCCCACCCCCATCCAGCCTGGCCCCACATGGCTCTGGGGAATCATGTTTCAAGTCAGGCGCAGACCCCCCCCGGGAGCATTTTATCCTAAGCTGCATCATTAAGGAGAAAATTGTTTTCCGATTATGATTTGTTTTGAACACTGATCCTCTGAGACAAAGGGACTTGGCATCTTTTATGGACTGTTAACTGGCAGTGTGGTTCTGTGCTTATGCCTCTGAATTATTCAACATAACCTTTGTTGGATGATGTCCAGCCAGCTCCAAGACTGTGAAATATGGCTTCACAGTGGGTAGTATTTTTTTTTCTCCTAGAGGTGGTGTATAAAGGCTTGCCTGTGACGTGTGATTAAGAGCAGAGCCGGGACCTCACTTTAAAATTGTGCTTCAATTAACTCTGATGGCACAGTATAATTGCATTTAGTACATTAAAAAAAAACTTACAGAGCAGTGACATTTTTCTTCAGGCTTTTCTCTACAAGGAAACATACTCAGCCTAAACAGTTTTCCTGCTCTCAAAGTTCAGTAGATTCATTTAACTTTTTGCAGACTAATAGGGCCCAAATCCTATAATCTGACATGTGAAGTGATGTTCTGCTTATCTGTAGAAACTACTCTCACTATATGTTTGTGATTAAGATAATTAAGAACAGATTCAATATATTAGAGAGATCCAAAATCCAAAGTGAATTGAGAGCTATACTACAGAGAGGACCCCCCTTTAAAATACTTAAATCTGTAGACTACAGTACTGCAAATAGTCTTTCCCGGGGGGCTGACGAAGCCCGCCTCTGTTGTAGATGCTATATTTTATTTTGGGTCTCTGTTTTGCAGTGAGCAATGCTTTCATTTGGATGAATTGAAGTTGCAATGCTTTTGAAGATGTATACAGCGTTAAAATGAATTCTAAGGAAGAGAGAAATGTGTGTGTTTACACATAAATGTAAGAAAAATATGAAGCATTGGTATTTGTTACTTTTTCTGCAAACCAGACAAAATATTTGTTCAGCTAAGCTGTTTTCCCCCACCAGCATTCTGTTTTGTTTATCGATGTAATAGTTGTAGAACTATTATGGGATATGTCAAAAGCTTTCACGTTTTACCTTTGCCAGAGGCAGAGACTTGATGCCTCTGTCCAATTGCGTGTGAGCTTGTGTTGTGATGAGTTCAGATTTAGTCCAATACGGCAGAGAATGGAGGGGGGGGTGCACGTCTGGCTTCTTGCTACATTAGCAATGTGTGTATAAACACAGGAGGGGATTATATACTGGATTTTTTTTTTTTTTAATTCTACCTTTTAATTTTTTTAAATTCTACTTTTAATTCCAATTTAACATTTTTTAAGGGAGTTCTGGAAAGGGAGATGTTTCTGAAGAGTGAGGTCTTTGTGAGAATTTACAGTGTCAGCAAGCTGAATTGATCACTTTTTAGCTAGATAGCATCAACTTGCTCTATATCATGTGCCGCTTACCCCGTTCCATTTGTGTAAATCTTCACAAGGACCACATGTATTTGAACTGGGAATTATCATCTACATCACAGAGGGCAGGTAAGCATTCAGCCCCCCTCCCCAGAGCCATTGAGGGGCCCATAGTATTTTGTTCAAATATATGCGCTCAAAGTCTTGAGCCTGGCTTAGATTTAAAGTCCGAGGTAGGGGGTGTAAATGAAAAAGCACTCGATTTTCGCCCCATGTTATTTTCCAAGCGGTGATTTCTGTCTGCCCCTCTGCACTGCTGTTATCATCGTTCCTGAAGCAGATTGAAAGGCGCAGGCCATTATTTCATTATTTATAATGAAAACATCAGACAGTACAGCTGTGGACCTGCAGGCATTAGAGGTAATTGACTCATTTATTTGTGTTAGTTGTGCATTTGTCACTGTGCCGGCTCTCGCCAACCGGCAGTGATGAAGTAAAAGCAGTGGCTAGCTGAGATCCATAATATGCACTCCGCAGTTTTTTTTTCATTCTTTTTGGTCTGTGGGTGGTGGTTCTGCTATCTAGTGCCTATGAAGTAGGGGGGTAGATCTTTAGGGATGGCTGAGCCTGTAAGTATCAGTGTGCAGCAGAGCACCACTCATTCCCAGGCACAGCATCTTACCACCTTTTCTTTTTTAGTCAGTTGAATTGAAGGCCCACATCTGAGCAGCACTGCGTATAAACAGGCCCCAAACACTAACAGAATGTGTCTTTGGTATAATAAGTACATATGAAAGTAATGGTTTTGGTCTTTTCCTATATTGAGAGTGAAGTGTCTTCTCGGTTATTCCATATAACCAAGGTGGGTGAATCAACCATTTCATTTTACGGATGGACCTTTTTGTCTGAGGGATGGAGGATTCTGGTTGGCTGGTGGCTTCTGAGCCTCAGATAGAATCATTTTGATGTCAGAAAGAATTAAAAAATACAATATTAGTTTAGCTGTGAACACCTTGTTTTGGTGGTGCTGTTACTGCACAACCTCGAGTTTTGTAAAAATGTATCAGCTAGATAGTTTACTGAAGTATCCTGCCTAGAGGTGCAACGCCAAGCCGGCTTCCATCCATGTCCACGTCAGGGTCAGCAGAGTGAAAGCAGCACGTTATTCCGTACAGTTGAGGGCTGGTATCAGACTCACAACCCAGGGGGTCTGAGGCCATAGTGAATCCCAGTCAGCCTCCCTAGACAGATATATGGCTCTGTAAACAGAGGCTGACAGGTGGTGTAGCACAAGCTGCTGAATGTAGACAATGGTATCAGGCAGCGCCGGCTGTTTCTGAAGACTGGTCCTCTCGCACCGCTCCGGCCTAAACGTGTGCCGCTGCCACTGTTCCTGGTAATAAATGCATCATCAGCGGCCGTAATTGTGTGAACAAATAGCTGCCTTTTGTGACAGAGTGGGCTTGGTATTTAGGACCCTGACAGTGGCACCTGCACTAATGGCTGCATCCCTTGCTTAATGTTCTGACACTAATGAATTCTGGGAATTCATTTTCGGCGTGGAAATACTGATAGAGGAAAGGGCCGACATTTCAGTGTCGATTAAGGAAGTGGGAGATGGCAGAATGTTGTCTTGTTTCGATTCTCTTTCTGTTGCTTGCATAAAGGATGAATTTTAAGAGCATAAAAGGATGAATTTTGAAGAGTTTCGAACAGGACATGGATAAAGGGCAGGCACTGAGTTAAGGCTCATATGTTAAACCCTGGTCCGTGGCCACATCGCAATTCTTCACAGCCTACAAAATGGTTTTGTTATTCTGTTACAGTTGGCCCAGGAATAGGGAAAGGTGGCCACACACTTTAGGGCAAAATGAAACATTAAGGTGAAACGAAACTGAACACGTCATCAAGACCAATCTGCTGCAAGGCGGTTTCTGCTTGCTTTGGCTGTACACACACTCGGAGACATCGATTCAAGAAAGTCAGCACGTCGGAAGAGTTTCTAGCAACATATCCGACTTCTGTGTAAAAAAACCTGAAAGACGGTCTTGGTTTTATTAGCTACTCTCTCTCCAGTGTTGGTGCAATTTATTTGAAAACCAATATGTTCCCAAACTGCTAATATGATTGAATGTAAACAGTTCTACCCATAACCAACTCAGGGCTACAATTAGTGTAACATTTTGAATGTGTCAATTAAATATCTACTTGTGAATTTAGATTCCGCCCATGTCCATAAATGTAGGTCCCTCATATTTCATATGAATGTATGGATGTACTGAACATAAAATGATGTAACTGAGCCATAGTCGACTGATATGTGTCTTACCGTTACAGTCCTACCCGGGAAGCTGGGATCATCGCGTGCGAACCCAGACCTTTCCGGCACCCTCCCCCCCACTGACAAGCTCAGTAGTGACGAGTCAGCGGGAAATTTTGCAAAACGTCCTAGCTGGTTTTATTTTTTTGAACTTTACTCAGCCTATTTGTCATTTACAAGAATGATCCAGTGGCTGTCAGATAAAAGCTGATGAGTGATAGTTCATCAGCCCAGTGGATGCATTTGATTTAACTCTTTTTCTTCAAAGAGGTTTTCATATGTCATTGCTCAGTTTTATTTAAAAAGAGATTTTTCTGTTATAATATTGACTACATAGTTCATATATGTAAATATTATTCACATGTAGTAAAGATTTCAAGCAAAAAAACTGCAAAGTTTGGGTCATACTGTTATGTCGACCCCAGGCTTGTGCATGTCCTTACACTGTTTCCTGGTAAAAGGATCCCTCAGAGGTGAGCGCTGTATTGTTTGGCAGGCTGGGCTCTGTGGTAGCTATGGTGACACGGCAGTAATGGGGGAGAAAGGGAGATGGGGAGGTGGGTCAGGCCTTGCTAGCCACTGGACCAAAAACAAGAGCCAGAACCTAGCCTTACAGAAAAGCCAAACAGCAGGGACCGAAACACTTTTCTGTATATCATCATCACATTTTCTGATGATGCAAAGCCTTCTTGCTGAAAGGCATATCTCCATCTCAGTATATGTTTTTGAGAACAGAACCTGTTAGCAGCTATTTTTTCACATTTTACCAGGATTTTGTGCACCTCAGACTCTCTTTTATCTGAATATCGCTTCTGTACTTCTTCCGCAGCAGGACCTTTTCTGCAGTTTTTCTCACAGTCGGAGCAGTAGCGTGAAGAAGGTGCCCCTTCTGACTTTTTACCTCGTGCATTTGTGCTTCCGTTAACCGAATTAAGACAGTGACATTGCTAATACGAAGCTGTTATTGGTCATTGGCGAAAGTGAAGTTCCTTCATTTCCCGTGTTGGCTGTCTCTGCCCTCCTTTCTCCAGGTGCCTGATAAAGGACTTTGAGACGCGCCCCTCGGTCACCCACCTTCTGGAGCATCCCTTCATCAAGCAGGCCCACGGAAAGGACATGGCGCTTCAGCAGCGCTTAGCCACCCTCATTTTCCAGCAGCAGGATTTCGGGTGCAGGACCAAGACAAAGTATGTGCTCCCTAGCCGTAATAAACATGGCTATTTTATATCCATAAAAGGGCTGTTTAGAAAGACAATAGGTGTGTCTCTCAGTAGACATATACCTTAATGTAACAATTTTAAAATGAGCTTTTTAACGAAGCCAAAATGTCGTGGATGAGCAGTTATGGAAGATGGACTTAAGAATGATTGTTTTTACATAGATATAGATGTCTAGATGGCTCCTCAGTTAGCACTCTCTTGACTGTTTCTTGAGCCAGATAGTCTATGTTAAGCCTCTGTGAAAATGTGAACGATAGTAAGATACTATAGACTGTGTTCATTTGCTGACCTCAGTCCTGTGCTTATTTGTATTGTGTACATTGCATTGTTTCTTGGGAGGGAACAGAGCTGAATGTCACCAGCTTGGAGGCTGAGCATGATTGGGGAGTCACTCCTGTTTTTATTTTCGGTTTTGACAAGGTAGGTGTTTTCACAGCGGCAATGGAGGGAAGTAGTAGATGAGTGTTTTAGGTGCTTTTTTCTCAGCCTACCAGCAGGTGGCAGGGTTTCACTACGCCGCACTGGAATATCTCAGCAGAATGAACCCTGTAAATTTTTTCTGAAGTTGGATGTGACAGTGAGAGCAGTTTTGACCCCACAGTGGCTGTGTGGTCAAATTTGGGCTAGAGACCTGGGAGAGTCGGATCAGTTTTTAGTAGAAGAACCTGTAGTGGCTCTGTGATGTGCCTGGTTGTAGCATCGCTATTAAAATGAGCTTGTGTTATCTGTGCCTCCCTTGTGTAGCCTGCTCTTAAGCACAGTTGCATAGTTTTAGTGCAGTGTTTCCCAGTCTGGTCCTCGGGGACCTACAGTGAGTCCATGTTTTTGCTCCCTCCAAGCTCCCTATCGGACAGTCTACACATTTGCTCCCTCCAAGCTCCCTGTCGGACAGTCTACACATTTGCTCCCTCCAAACTCCCTGTCGGACAGTCTACACATTTGCTCCCTCCTAGCTCCAAAAAACATGGACTGTCTGTGGGTCCTCAAGAACAGGATTGGGAAACACTGGTTTGGTGCCAGAGGTAATGGGACTCTGGAGCCAGACGGAAACAGCCCCCCAGGCTCAGCCTCCCCAGCAATGGCTCATGGGACTGAGCTCCTAGAGCTTCAAGCCCAGCAGCCACACGCAGTGAGAGCAAACAGGCTGGGCAACCCACCAGCATGAGGCAGCAGTGTGATGCTTTCTCCCCCCGCAGTGAGCTTGTCTCATCGTTAGACGAGGTCAATACGCTGGGAGGCATGAGATAGGGCTCCACGCTGTGGAGAGGGGGATAATTACCCAGAGCTGGGGATGTTTATATACAAATCAACATGCCTATGATGTATGGCGCAGTTACAAAGATAATATAACTATGAATATGTTCTTTCCTGCAAATAAGTACAGTAGTCTGCCCAGAATTCTTTTGTGTTCATTGTAAAACTTCTAAAAAAGTATTATATTATAAAAAAGTATATATTTTACCATTAGGAGCATCGCAAAAGTAGTTCTCACATGTTCTCCATTACTGCCGATTGCTTCTGCCAACTTATTTGGTGAAGTGCTCCAGAGACAGAGGGAGAAGGAAATAATAGCACAAGAGGAAGGAATGCATCACAGATACAAAGACTTTTGGTCGACATTGGTATAACTCAGTCAATGAAATCTTCATTTTTATAATTATTCCTTGCATGATATAGCTCTGGTATATAAAATCAAAAAAGTAATGCTTATTGCAATAAACAAGAATCAGATGTGGTAGGAGAATTAATGAAACCCACCAGTGAATGATCTTAATATCTTGAACTTGAGTTGCTTTAGCAGAAACATCAATGCAACCTCTAATACTTCCTGTATGTTTAAGGCCATAAATATGTGAAAGATGCTGCATGAAATTAAAAATGAATACTATATTATCCAGGAACTTTAATGTGTTTTCAGGTGGGATATATCCAAGCACACAAGGAATGGAATGTGCACTTATAAATTAAAAATTGTAATGGTAAGGGGATAATAATTTTACACAAAATTGCACAATTCAGTGCTTTAGTCAGTTACTCTAGGTTTGTTAATAGTAGTTATTGTTCTGAATATTCTCTGTTGTATGACTCTAAATATTAATGTAATTGTTAATTGCATTTAGTTATACTAATCTGATACACTATTTTCTTCAGATGAGAATGAAGCATTGCTATGTTTGGGAGGGGTGGCAGTGAGTGTGCATTAATCAAAAGTTTATAGTCTTGGTAAATGGTTCTTTTTGTAAATGCTGAATGGGGGGTTTGTGTGCAGTGATTCATGCAAAGTTGGCTTTTCATTTTGAAACCAAATGTGTCTGTTGACAGCTGTTAGCGTGCATATTTTTATTTAAGCCCCATCAATGCATTAGTCATAGATTTGTCATAGAATTCCTGCGTGCAGATATTGTTGGCCCACAAGTGACAGATTATTCTTCATTCCAAATTCCTCTTGCAGTATCAACTGCACGTGAATTCATGTTTACTATTAAATGCCACCCCCCCTCCCCCCATGTGACAATGAGATGCTGGACCATGTTGGCTTTTTGCCACAAAGGCACAGCTGTGCACTCGTGACCTCTGACTGCCAGGCCAAGCTGGAGAATAGCAGGTCAATTGGTAATGAAGTGCAATCCCAGACTGGATTAAGCAGGAATAGGTGATAATCGATCAGAAAGGCCCTGGGGAATGAATCAGAGCCTGACAGAATGAGCGGAGCAAGCAAGATGTGTGGGTGACTGGACTTGGCTTTTAGAAACTGGGGGCTTGTTCCACTTGGTTTCCCGTTATCTAACACAGCTCATGAATCATGTAAAGAAAATGCATATTTTTCCAATTTCTGTAGGCACGAGAGAATCAGTACTCGTAAGACAAGAGTGGAGAGCTATTCTGAGGAAGATTTGGTGAACCTGGAGGCTTTAAATGAGGTAGGGTAGCACTCTCGCAGACGTGTGGCGGAATGTCATAGGTCACGCTGTGATTAATGGCATTTTTCATTCACGTTATCGGATTGTGTCATTCCATCTCATTCTTTTTGCAGGAGATTATAATCACACACCTCCAGAAGAGGTATGATGAGCTTCAGATCTATACTTATGTTGGGGACATCCTCATCGCTCTCAATCCATTTCAGAATCTTGGCATATACTCACCGCAGGTAAAATCATTTCTTATCACGCCATATTGAGGATGTATAAGAATCCTTTTAATTTTATGGAAATTGATTTATTTTGAACTTTAATTTTATGCCACCTTATTATCTATGTAAATGAGTAATGGCAATAAAATGGAACTGATTTTAAGTTCAGTTATTTTGTTAAAATAGACAAGCTTCTTTAGAGAATCTTGATGGGCCGTTTTCATTTTCATTTACATTATACTATACTAATGTATTTTTGTAAAATCCAACAAAAAGGCATGAAGATCGAAAGACACCTTTACAATACAATTTGCGTAAGACCTTTTAAATTCTTCTTTGTAAATAGTGTATGTTACTATATTCAGTATATTACAACAGTTCCCCCAAACATAGCATCAAAATGTTCTTTTGCTAAAACATCCCTCTCCTCACAAAATGACCTTGAAGCAGTGTCACAGAATAAAAAGCCATATTAAAAACAGAACGAGCAATAACCTTGTTAGATGTACTTTTGATATCCGTACAACATTGTCTGACAACTCATGAAGATTGTCAGGAACTTCTAAGGCTTTCACTTTTGTGGGCTGAAATAGAGCATGAAACGACTCCAGATTTTAATGGGGCTCTGGAATACATGAGCAGTGCTTTAGGGACACAGTCTGTGAGGATATGTGGAAGCCAGGAGAGGTGGTGGCCAGTTTGGATCTAATCTGGACCATAATAATTGTCATGTATCGGATATTATATACATTAGATATATGGTTTGTGAGGAAAAAATATCATATAATGTCATTAATTATGAAAGGCCACTGTTATACAAGCTCAGTAAACGTGGTTGAAGAGTGATGTGTGCTGTGTAATAATTTCCTGTTTAGAGTCAAATGGAGTCCAATACATCTGAGTTCTATCTGGAGAGCTGGACATCTTATCACTCATTATTGATACCAGTTGTTGACTAGGTGCCTGTGTGCTCACACTTGGCCTTGCACCGTGCCCACCGCCCCTTCCCACTCCCCCACTGCTCTGCCTTCACACTGCACTTAACGATCCTGGCCTGGACATGCTTTTGTCGTCACTTTGCAACTTTTCGCGTTGAACAAAACATAGGAAGGAAAATGCTGCCGCACAGCAGAATGTAATTCATATTTAATGTCATCATTTTGTGGCTTAATTGGAATCACTTTGGGCACAATGACACGCAGATTTATCATGTAGGAACGCAGCAATTTTTATTTATTCATACTGCGCGTATAAGAAGATAGTCCCACATGTTCCCAAATATCTGAGTTTAGTAGTGCAGACTTGGGATACTGGTACTGAAACGGTACCGTAGTTCCCCATTTTTGAAAGCTGGTTGGTTTTACATTTCTTTAGTACCGGTATTAATTACTAATTACAATATTATAGACACTGTTAATGCTAACCATCAAATCAGAACCATGGACTCAATATGTCTGAACCACTTCCGACACTCTGTTATACACAAATTCAGACTTGCTGTTTAGAACACTGAAGTGTCAGCTAGCTAAATATGATCTCCCTAGCTTCAAGTCTTTATGGAAGCTTCATAATTTATGGAAGGGATCTTATAATGTAGCAAATAGAGTATGTTAACATCATCAAATTAGAATCTCTTCCTACAGGTTATTATGCTATGCTGTGTTTTAAGTA
>JAODJU010000001.1:31290917-31305605 GCA_026776725.1 Gnathonemus echidnorhynchus
TAGCAAATAGAGTATGTTAACATCATCAAATTAGAATCTCTTCCTACAGGTTATTATGCTATGCTGTGTTTTAAGTAGTCAGATAATCAATCATAATCCATTGTGAGGGAAGTTTTTTCATATGTTTATTAAGCAGAAGAATGAAAAAAACAGACAAAACTGCTGTAACCTTTATGGACACATATTATCTTGAGAAAAGATGATGCAATCTGTACAGCCCATCCGATCCCTTCATTCCGGGTTCGATTCATGTGTAGGTATATGTGCAGAAGCGCGTGTCAGTCGCATCATTGACGTCATGTTTGTGTTCTGTACTTCGACACGGTTAACAATCACATGACATCTGTACCGTGCCTGAATCTGACTAATCGTGCTTTGGCCCAACTCTCCAAATGGGCCAGGGTGTGGTTAAGCGTGTAGTACGGAGCGATCACACTATGAACTGGACTTTGCGAGTCAAATGTGCTCGAGCCAGATTGGTTAGTGTGAGTGCAACTTAAATTTAGCTAGTCTTCACCCCCCAATGTGACTTGGATGTCACACACTGGGGGAGACCTGCAGCAGGAATAATTGGCAGTTTCAGAATGAGGAAGACATCCAAAATAGTCACTGTTCATCTGTGTCTTCTTGTTCCCAGTTCTCGATGTTGTACCATGGGGTGAAGCGCTCGACAAATCCTCCTCACATTTTTGCCACTGCTGATGCAGCATACCAGGGCATGGTGACCTTCTGCAAGGACCAGGTATGGACAGATGTATGACTCTTTCATGGAACTTTTCGACATCATAACATTTTTTCAAATACAAAAGGACTGACAAATGTGAAAGTCTGTTTCTCTTTTTGCATGAAGGAAATTGTGAGTACATTCATTTGTTCACATTATTATAAGTGAATATGATTAATTGACATGGCTTTGCATTCCAGTGCATCATCATCAGTGGGGAGAGTGGAGCTGGGAAGACTGAGAGTGCACATCTGATCGTCCAGCACCTCACCTTTCTGGGAAAGGTACACGGTATTTCCCAGAGGGTTGTACATCAAGCTCTAAGGGGATGATTGTACTGTCACAGTACGTTTAAGAGGATGACTGCAATGTCATAGTACATCGTACCATGTAATGTGCTTGGTCGTATGGAATTTAAAGAAGTATTTTTACTGGACTGATATTGGCTGGCTGTGGTTCAATGGATGACCTAATGCGTTAGAAAATGGATGGATGTTTAGATGAATGGATCATTGAAATATATTTCTGTGACTGTTCAATTGTAAAAGATTCAAAGAAGGAAAATCTGGATGCATGAATGATTGACTAAGCTTGGTTCATGGTCCCAGGCAAACAACCGGACATTGCGCGAGAAGATTCTACAGGTGAACACCTTGGTTGAGGCCTTTGGAAATGCCTGCACGGCCATCAATGAGAACTCCAGCCGTTTTGGGAAGTACCTAGAAATGAAATTCACCCCCACGGGGGCTGTGATGGGAGCTAAGATTTCCGAATACCTGTTGGAGAAGTCAAGAGTCATCAAGCAGGCCATGTAGGTACAGCCAAAGTGGATACTGGAGTTGGAATCTCTATAACTTATTCTGTTTTATATGCTTTAGAACTTCTAACCATTTCAGTTAAAAGATAAAATCATTGGGTTGGGTTTCTTGGTTGCCAGGGGAGAAAAGAATTTCCATATATTCTATTACATCTACGCTGGCCTTTATCATCAAGAGAAGCTCAAGGAATATAGACTACCAGAGAAGACACCGCCTAGGTAGGTTTTTCTTAGAATTAACACTTAATGAAATTTATTAAGATTATATTGATAAACAGATCAATGTAATTTTCCCTTAAAATCAACTTAACTGTGATGAAATGCTATTAAACTGAACCTGTGTGTCCAATAAACACTATAGCCTAGTTATTTACTCAGATGGTGTGAACAAGTTACATACACATGACCCATTGCCTGAGATAACACGGTTTAATTGCTGATAGTATCGCTTTTCCTTCATGTCTCCAGTACCTGAATATATTCCTGCATATGTTCTCATGATGTTATCATCAACATTGTTTCCAGGTACATTGACAATGAACAGGTCAAGGTCATGCAACACATCCTCTTGAGTAAGCTGTACAAGGAGCAGTTTGATGCCATTCAGGACTGTTTTCGCATCATTGGGTTCACTGAGGAGGTTGGCCACCGCACGATTGTTACATTGTTACAGCTGTAGGGGCTAGGGCGAAGGAACGGGGGGGGCATGTACCCGGCAACATTTAATTTGGCTTCATTCATCCCCTTCATTCACCTGCAAGAAACAGACCTTTACATTTAAATTATTATGCTGTCCCGTCCAACCCCCAGTATCAAACTCTGTCCTACCCCCATTGCATAGGAGCTTGTTTGGGAATTGTTTTTTGTGGGGGGGGGGGGGGGGGTTTTAAGGGTTTTAAGGCTGAATTCCAGCTGACTGAAATTGTTGTTGTACAATATTAAATAAATATGTTTAATTATTTGTTGTATGATGGTCATGGGTTAATAGCCGATTGATGGTTTTTACAGGAGGTGAATTCAGTCTACAGAATCCTCTCCGCCATCCTAAACACTGGAAATATTGAGTTTGCTGCCATTACTTCCCAGCATCAAACAGAAAAGAGTGAGGTGCCTAACTTTAAAGCTCTGGAAAATGGTAAGAGCACTTTTCACTATAGGATCTGGTTAAAACACACGGTGGCTCAGTAGGTAATACCTCCAAGTTTAGCTGTTCAAATCCAGCCTCTTCTGTGTGTGTGTTTGAATGCCAGCCATAGTGCGACTGCATCACGAGCGAATGAGATTCTACCAGCTGCTAGCTTAGGATACAAGGAGTATGTCTGTCTCTGCCCCATTTTTCTTTATGCTTAATATGTAGACTTGCCTGTAAACCTATAAAACAGCCTATTAAACAAATAGTCATGGAAGTAGAAGTTTAGAAGACTTTTAACATATGTTAGTGCGTTGAATTGAAGCTAAAAGCTGCTAGGGATGAATATTGCCTGTTAGAAGATGCTGGTCTGACTGTAGTGGCTTATGGTCGTCTTTAGCCATGTGAGAGTGGTCTTAGGCGTGTGGGTTTTATGTTATGGTGTCCAGTTACTTCCTGTCTGAGAATACTGCTCTGTCAGTGCTGGTTAAAGGCAGATGTTTTAATATTGGTATTCTTTTTGAAAGTGCTGTAATACTTAGAAAAGGTTCCTGGCTTTTCCAACTTGAGGCTGTTCCTCTGTTTAATGACGGTTTTCTACATATAATGGCTCCCGGTTGCTTCCCAGCCGCCTTGCTTCTCAGCATCGGCGCGGAGGAACTCCAGGAGGCACTGACCTCCCACTGTGTGGTTACCCGGGGCGAAACCATCATCCGCACCAACACTGTGGACAAGGCCACTGACGTTCGAGACGCCATGTCCAAGGCCCTCTATGGACGCCTCTTCAGCTGGATTGTAAACCGCATCAACGCCTTGCTACAGCCAGACAAGAATATATGGTTGGACATCACTCTATAAAACCTCTCCATTAATATGTACATTGACGTTTTTTAGCCTGCTGAGTCATTAGGTAGCCCTATGACCTCATACCTCCAATACTGGGCGTACCCATAGCATGTAGGTGTGTGTCCCGCAATGAACTGTAATCCCATCCAGGATGTCCCCTGTTGTGTTTTTCCTCAGATATCAGATATCAGAAAATATATGGATAGTTTTTTGTTATACTATTGATAGTAGAAAACTCACTGACGTCCTGTTACAGTTAGGGTATCCTTTAAGACCAATGCCCCAGGTTGGTGATAAGTGATTCACCTTACATTTCTTTTCAAGTAAAAACTACCTTAAAGTTTAAATATGAAATACTGCTCTATGAAAGATGTAATTTGTGATTAAAATAGGTTTGGAGAGAGTATAAAAAACTGCGCACTTCATTCAGGAAATATCACATCATAAGATTCTTTGTTCTTCTTTGCCATCTACATGCTACTCATGGTCACATTTATATATGTCCATATATGAAATCGATACATATTCTTGGTGCAACATACTAAACAGTCAATGTAAAACAAATAAGAGTCAGTTGTATTTTTGCAAGACTTTTTCATATGGGATTATTCACAAAATTACAAACCTCTGGGTTAAGCCACGCCCATTCTGGATACAGATACAGATAATTTTGTTGGTTGAACAGATACAGGTGCAGATACAGAAGAAGAGAGGGACCCTTTTTTAAAAAAAAAAAATATGGCCTTTAGTTCTTTCATTTAAACTGTGATTTCTGCAGAAAAAGCTGAACAGATTCTGGAATTATTTATGCAGCACAGCTATAGAATTCCAATCTTTTTGTTATTTGGACTTAAACCAAGACCCCAAGGGAATATTTGTGACTCTTCTTGGTCGTATTATATCTCAGAGGGACCTTGACCCCCCCACTCACATTCTTGTTTATATAGTTTCTTGGCAGACAAGGCCACCTACTTAGATAGAGATTCCACGTGAGTGCAGATGTCTGCTATCTCATCCTTTAATTAACTTACAGCGCTGTGGAGAGCGGGATGAATGTCGGCATCCTTGATATTTTTGGCTTTGAGAACTTCCAGAAGAACTCGTTCGAGCAGCTGTGCATCAATATCGCAAATGAGCAGATTCAGTTCTATTTCAATCAGCACATCTTCGCGCTGGAGCAGGTGAGCAGTCGTCAGACCGGCGTTTACGTCAGGAGCGTGCCTCTTTGGTGTGACTCAAGTCAAAACTGCTTCACGCTTGGAACCTTCACTTGTAAAACTTCAAAACAACCTACACTTCACCTTCAGATGAAGACTGAATAAAATACCATCATCCCCTGCTCACAGATTTTTAAGATTAATTATGGTGGGGCGGAAGATAATTGCTTGATTGTTTAAGCTGCACATGTTTTGCAGAAACAAATTGCAGTTGTTACTGTTCCCCTCATTGGTTTAGATTAATATCTAACTTGTGATATACTTGTTATTGCCTTGTTTGAGGAATTGCTCGTATTACGTTCCTGTGTGTTATTTTCTGTCTTCATTAGTCACAGAAGCCATGGTATTGGAGGAAATCATTGGGTGTAATTTGTTGAATAATTGTTGAAAATACTAATGAATCTAATGTCAAATGAGCTCTCACAAAAGTAGCTTATTAATTTCTTTCTGTAAATAATTATTTGCTTTGAGACCTGGGGCCTGTTTCACGAAGCAGGATTTCTTGCTTAACCGGATAACTTGACAGATTTAAGGTAGTCTGGCTAACCAGACTTTATTTTCATCCACTTACATTTGGCCCAGGCTACCTTAAATCCTACAAGTCATCCAGCTAAGCAAGAAATCCTGCTTTGTGAAACAGGCCCCTGATTTGATAAAGGAACCAAGCATTTGCTATTTTCAATGAAAGATGATTAGTTTTTTGTTGGGGTAATGGATTGGTTTAAACAGACTAAAACTTAAATATCATGCTATACTGCCATCTTATACTATATTTCTGCAACTTTTACTTCATTAGATGTGATCTTGTAGTGTTTTTTTGTCTTTTGTGGAAGCAAATTGTAGTGAATTATCAAGGCTCAGTGCTGTATAAATGTAACACTAAAATGCAGCTAATTAAACATCAGCATTTTACTTCCTGATCCACACAAGTTCGTAAAAGCTGTAGCTTTAAAAGCAAATATTTAAAAGGAAACGCAGGCAACTTGCTATGTGATCCCATATTCATTTCATTATAAGAGGACGTAGTATTGTAGATGGGGAAGGGCTTTCCATATCTAGTTGCTTTCGTGTGGAATGCAGAAATTATTGCAGTGTAATAACTTTAAGATTTAAACTCCCTGCCTCTTTAGAGATGGTAATTTACTCCTTCCCCAGTATTGTAACTCCACAGATCTAGATAAACCAGTAAGATGAGACCAGGTTACATTATCCCCCTGTTTCCTCGGCAACATACTTTTTATATAATCGATAAAAGATGCGAATGGCGGTTTGGGTACAGCGCACTATATTTAATTTAAAGCCAGTTTGTTTTCAAACGTTCATGAACTGCCTGGTACCCTTATCTTATTGTATTATCAGAGTGTGTTTTGTTAATTCCCATTTCGTTCAGATTGAGTACCAGAATGAGGGTATCGATGCTGCCTTAGTGCAGTATGAGGACAACAGGCCGATCCTGGACATGTTCCTGCAGAAGCCCATGGGCCTGCTGTCCCTTCTGGATGAGGAGAGCCGCTTCCCCCAGGCCACCGACCAGACACTTGTGGGTAAGGAGAAGAAGGACAAACCACTGTCATTCTGAAGTTTGTGCTTTTTTTTGGACATTGTATTTCGTAACACTTTACTCGAGGGGGCACAAGTAACTTAGTGACTCAGTAACTACTCATGTAAATCATGAACACATATAGTAACTGCATGAAATGTATGAAATGTTATGATTGATTTAAAATGAATAAGCATGGGATCAGCGTGAAACTAACATTTAGCTTCCAGTTAGTTAATACATTAAGGAAGAGTGTACTGCTACATTATTTGTGCCCCCTCAGTAAAGTGTTACCTTATATTTTTTTTCCTGCGTTATAATTGTGAAAGTATGTTTATAGTATACATAGTATATTTTCAACATGATACTGAAAACTGCTAAATGTTATGATAATATCGTAACGATATAACTCATGACCCTGTGGTTGGAAGATGGATAAATACAATATGACATTGTACTTAAAATGCATACTGTTATATAATGTAATAACAATTAAAAATGCAACTTAATAAAAGCAATTAAAAGAAACATCCCAAATATAATGGTGGGGGAGATTTAACAATACACATTTGTAAAGTTTAAGAAATGTGCAAAAATTTTACGTTATGTCCAGGTTAAAAGGCATTGTTGTATGTGTAGTAAGAGCAATTTAATACTTCTCAATATTTCCAAATTAGCATTTTTTTCTTTCTACTTTTTAAAGATAAGTTTGAAGATAATCTGCGATGCAAGTATTTCTGGAGGCCAAAGCGTGTCGAGCTGTGTTTTGGGATTCAACATTATGCAGGAAAGGTAGAGAACTTATGTCAGATAGAAAGTTTTTGTTTAATCTTAGAACTAATTCTGATACCTAGATTATGCATGGAGAAGCTGCAGCTATTTGCTTCTCAAACTGAGACGAGTTGAAATATGATACCTGTATTACTTAGAGATGTATATCAATATATAATATTTGTGTGATTCATAAAGGTAGGAAGATGAACTGAATCTGTTGGCATACATCAGTTGAAGTTGAAACGTCCTGTGTCCCAATGCTACGTTCCGTAGGTCCTATACAATGCAGATGCCTTCCTGGAGAAGAACCGGGACACTCTGCCAGCAGACATCGTCGTCGTTCTGAGGACCTCGGAGAACAAGCTCCTGCAGCAGCTCTTTTCCAGCCCCCTTACCAAAACCGGTGGGTAGAAGCAGGTCGCATGGTCCTCTGTTGTTTTCTGGTAGGTTCTAAGCAAAGTTCTCAAGAGGGTTTGTGTGTCTTTGTACTGGAAGTCCATCTGAATGGCCGGGGGTGGGCTTGTGAGGGTGATGCAATCCTGATGCCAGCAAGTCCTCAAGGAGAGTCTGTCTCGCCCACCTCAGAAACAATTAGGTTGCCCTGTTTGGCATGTGGACACCCCTGCGGGTGGGCCTCTGCTTGTTCTGCTTTGTTCCATCCCCAAGGCCCCCTCCCCAGAGAGTCAGAATAAAGCTCCCTTCCCCTTTATCTCCCCAGAGCTCCGCTCCCACTGGAATAGTCTGTTTTGATTTTCGCTAAGCCCTCCTCCTTGGATTCCAGCTGCTCGCCACTATCTCCAGTTTTTGGTGAAGTGGGATTTTTTGCTCTGATAAGGTTCCCAAATACCCAAGGGATGAATAAACAGTATTTAGATTTGCATAAAAGAAGTAGTGAACTTTCTTCGGAAGCAGGAATGGTAATAGGAATTAGCCATTTCTGTGATTGTGGCCACTAGAGTGAGCAGATTGTCTAGAAGTGTGTTAATGCATTTGTTGAGACTGAGATATTCAGTGCACACAACAAATAAATCTCTTACTCAGTTTCTACCTTGGTTAAGCCTCCATCTGAAACACAGCGATCTCCATTGAGGCTTTGCGAGGCTGAGGGGAGCCTTCAGTGGGTGGTATACTTTGTTTGGGCTGCTGAAATTCTACTCCTGAAGTATCAATCGTTGCTGTGCATAGGTTACAGGCCGGCGGCCCCAGGCCGTGGTCCGTGGCAGGACATGCACCGTTCATTACTTGCATTGTCAGATTGTACCACTGTAATCAAAGTGTTGCTGTTGCTACAGAGGTTGTTAATGGAAATTAGCAGTATAGGAAATTCATGTGTCTGTCTCTCTCTGGGCATAGAAGATCTTTCAGCCATTTTGGGAAAACAACTCTCTCTCTCTTTTATTATTACTTTATTTATTGTATTTATGTTTTCCATAACCACTTATTCAATAAAGGGTATTAGTGAGCCTGGAACCTATCCCAGGAAGTACCCTGGACAGGAGGCCAGTCTATTGTAGGGCACACTCACCTGCACAAACTGTAAGCTATTTAGAGTCACCATGTCACCTAACTATATAATGTATGTGAGCTATATAATAGGACAGAAAAGTATCTCTCTTAAACTGAAAAGTCGTCTTTGAAACGCACTCTTTAAAGCAATATCAGGGGGAAAGTGCATACAATTTTATGTTATTTTCTGGACTGGCAGTCTTCTTTAAAGTGCTGGTTGTCTGCAGCATTCAATTTTTGAAAATTGTGGTGATTTGTATACTTTAAACTGGAGCTCAGGATTCTAGCTTCTATGGCTCTTTGCCACTAGGTGGCGACCTTGTAGATGCTCCATTATGCCTAGTTCATACTTCAGTCTTCCATGTGCACTTACAGTCTGCATGGTTGTACGCACAGACTCTTGTACTACATGTGTCTGTGGACGCAGATGGTCGCAGTTGGCACATTCGTATAGCAGCGGTATTCCACCAGACCAACAGAGGGCAGATGTATTGCAGCAAACACAAATACAGGCAGTGTAGTGAAATGGGTGAACTTTTATAAACTGTTTTAAAGATGTTACTGCGCTTGGCCGATATTAAGGGAATACAGCATTTTGAAATCCTTGTGACAAATTCCCAACCCGCTCAGTGAATTTTCTTGTCAAGATTTCAGAATGCCAGAATAGTGTTGCTTTCACTGGTGCCGCCTCACCACTGGCTCTAGTCATACAGCTGCTCACCGTAACTTCAACTACAAAACAGTGGTTGACCACTGTTCTGTCAAAGTTAGTGCTACCACCTACTGAAAACACCTTGTCAATTTCCTTGTACATGTGCAGAGATTGGACCAAATATTGCACATAAACACCTTTTCTGCCCTCTATGATAACAAGAATGGCTAGCAGGTTTGAAGAATTGTTTGCAGAAATAATTATATTTATATTTATATTACTGACTATAGGATTTGAAAGAATCCCAAATGGCTACAAACTAAAATAAACTATTTTTGTACTGCAACACCATATACCTGTGCATGTTTTTGAGTCAGTGTTATCAACATTTTGAGTTTAGTTGATACAGTTTAGTATAGGAGTATGTTGTTTCAATTTTTGAGTGTTTTGCGGCCTCGCACTCCACTGTGCAGTGTCCAAGACTGGCCCCTATGACGAAAATTGCATCATAATCGCCCCTTGGGCTGTGGCACTGCTGCATCCTTGTGAAGTAGGAACCAGCCTTTACTCATTTGTACACATGGCTCAGAATGACAAATGTAGCTGAATTCTGAGGACAGTGAAACTTTGACTATGCAGTGCTCTCTTGATTGGACACTGACTCTGAATGTTATGTTGTGGTTGTCATTACATAGATCCAGAAAAAAAACTGCTGATACACAGTTGATGGACAAATGTATTGGGGCACCTGGCCAATTTATCCACAGGAACCTTTATGACATCCCATTCTAAATCCATACGCATTAATATGGAGTTGGTCCCTCCTTTACAGCTATGACAGCTGCCACTCTACTGAAGGCTTTCCATTAGTTTATGGAGTATGTCTGTGGGAATTTTGCTCATTCATCCAGAAGAATATTTCTGAGGTCAGGCAATGATGTTGCATGTGAGAATTGTTGAAATTGTCTTTGTATGCTGAAGCATTAAGAGATCCCTTCACTGGAACTAAGAGGCCTAGTCCAACCGCTGAAAAACAACCCCATACCATTATCCCTCCTCCACCAAACTTTACAGTTGGCATAATGCAGTCAGACAGGTAAAGTTCTCCTGGCATCTGCCAAACCCAGACTCGTCCATTAGACTCCCAGACAGAGAAGCGTGATTCATCACTCCACAGAACACGTTTACACTGCTCCAGAGCCCAGTGGTGGTGTGCTTTACACCACTCCATCCAACGCTTTGCATTGCACTTGGTGGTGTGAGGCCTGCATGCAGCTGCCCAGCCATGAAAGCCCATTCCATGAAGCTCCCGATGCACAGTATTTTTTATGGATGTTAATGCCAGAGGAGGACTGGAACTCTGTAGTTATTGTGTCAAATTGGTAATTTTTACGCACTATGCGCCTTAGCACTTGGCAACCCCGCTCTGTTACTTTACATGGTCTGCTACTTTGTGGCTGAGTTTCTCTTGTTCCTAAATGCTTACACTTTGCAATAATACCACATACAGTTGACCTTGGAATATCAATCAGAGAAGACATATCACAAACTGACTTATTGCAAAGGTGGCATCGTATGACAGTTTTATGCTTGAGTTCATTGAGCTCTACAGTACGACCCATTTCACAAATGTTCATGAACCTGACTGCAGTTAGGTGCTCGATTTTATTCACCTGTGGCATTGGGTCTGAATGAAACACTTTAATTCAGTGACTGAGAGTTCTGTCCCAATACTTTTGTCCATATCGTGTACATAATTGAACTGCGAGATTATGGTACTATGTGTTCATTTAACATACCTGTTACATTAGCTGAAAAAGATCTCTTGGTAAACTGCTTGGCAGTGTACCCGCCCTGTGAGGCATCAGGATGCTGTAAGTACTTCTTGCTAACTTGACTAGCTGTAGTGCAGGAGCAGAGAAGCTAAAGACAACAAGAGACCAGGAATCGCAAGCTGGTAGACCACAGACCACCTGGCATTACTTGTTGTTTTTACAAAGGCTTGAAAGGTGGGTACAGGGACACATTGCTGCTCGCTCAGAGGGAAGAGAATGTATTTGCAGACAGATTCCTCCAATCTGGGGGGAACTTCCTGGATCCATGTTTGCGTTGGCTCAGGCAGTATGGACCAGCTCCAGTAGGGCCCCTGAGGTCTGTGGTTAGGGATTTGAGTCTATCCCACATGGGAAGTGGGGAATAGGACAAACCAGTGGCCACCCTGCATCCCAACCAGACTTTGGGCCTGCAACTGGGAACAAAGTGTGAAAAGGACATTTCACCAAGTCTTTATGATACTTTCTCACTGAACAGGAAAGGATTTTTGTATTTGTTTGATTTTTGTTTCTTAGCATTTTGCTCAGACAGCTGGCTCCAGTGAAAAGGTACCACACTGTACCTTATAAATCACGTCTTGAATGACATAGAGATTTTTTTGTCATGTAGAACTTCAACTCTACTGAATTTGTATGGATGAGTAAATTAAATACAAGTAATTACCAATCAGAGAACCAAAACCCAGAGTTTGCCCTAGTACAGCAGTCATGCCATTTAAATCGGTAGGACGATGTTTTAATTTGTTGATGTACAATATTTAACTGTGAATTTGTCACAATACAACTAAGGGTTGTCTTTTATGTACTTTTTATGCAGAAATACATTCAGAATAGTCCCATTACCCATAGTTTTTGAGTGATGATATTTTTAAGCAATATTGATAGTATGTAATTCCTTATTAAGAATGAATGGGTAAAGTGTACCTATTTCAAAGTGCAGTTATTAAATTTCTATTTGTAGCATTTTAAGACTTTCGAAAATGGTGCAAAATACTGTAAGTCTGTAAGTTTGTTTTGCCAAAGTTTATAGGCTGTAACACGTTCGGACATGTTGAGGCAGGATCTGCTCTCTCTCTCTCTGATATGGAAAAACAATATCAAGGCAAGAGGAGTCCCAGTATGCTAACTGACTTCTGCTGGAGTCCCAGTATGCTAACTGACTTCTGCTGGAGTCCCAGTATGCTAACTGACTTCTGCTGGAGTCCCAGTATGCTAACTGACTTCTGCTGGACCCTTAAGAGGGATGTACCTGTGGCCAAGTACAACAGAAAACCATGCACTTTTACCTTTTAGCTGAGTCACCTCCACCATGCACATATACTGTAAATGTATGAATAGCATAAGGTTAATTGTGTGTCACCCAAAATCCTTGCGTGATAGGGAAATTTTGATTATGTGAAGAATACTGTAGGAATGATTTGTGTGACAGTAAAAAATTGTTAACCAGTGCTATTAATGTTTATCTCTAGATCTCACATGGAGCCTCACAAATGTCTCGTCTCACATCGCAGAAGCATTTTCTTCTCAGAGTCTTTATTGTTGGATTTGACGCAAATCATTTCAAATGGAGGGGCTGATAGGTAGCTGTTTGGAAAACACTGTTAAAAATGTGTCAGTATTTCATGTTAAAAATGTGTCAGTATATCAGAAATCCAGCCAAGAAGCCTGTATATAATGCATGTAGATAGATTGCATGTGTAGGAGACAACATCATCTGTCAGGTGTGTTTAATTGGACTAACGTTGAGAAGCGCTCTACCTGACTGCAGTGATTAAAGGCCTGACACATCACTGGTTTTGAAAACTGGTGTTAGACTGTTACATTCCTGCAATATTTACTATAAATCTATTCACACCACAGGGCTCTATTGCAGTGAGCTCTTTATAAATGAGAGGTATAAGAAGAGTGATTTCTGACACTCTGGTGTGCTATGTACTCACCCTGGTGTGTCCTGAAATGATGATATGTTTGGGGGGATGTTTCAAAAAAGGAGATGAAGGTTTGGGAGATTGTATGAAGGCTACGTTAGGGACCGTGGCAGTTTGGTGTCTAGCTGGAGTTCCTGTGTTGTTGCCATGGTGGCGGCTAATTTACATAAGTAATTCCACTGAAGGGTCTTGGCAGTGGCCCAGAGTCACTGTAGTGTGTGAAATGGGGACTTTGTAAAGGAAGCCGGGGTGTAAAATCTGCTAAACACTAAGCCACTGTAATGCACCTCCATGGCCCGCAGAAAAAGCCAGGGAGTGCCTTTTGTGCTTGCAAGCTATCAGCCGTGCAACATTGTTATTTATTACAATACGAGCCTTGTCCTGTTAATAATTATTGTCTCATTTTTATTATTATCTGTACAGTGGTATTTTAGAATTGTCCTGTGCAAAAAGCGTCCCTTTTGACGAAATGTCCGGAAACCTAACCAACGTACTGTATGTCCGCTGAGGGTTACCTGGGGGCTGTGGAGTCACCGCACTGCTCAGTTAATACACCTCTGCTGACTCCAGGCATGTGAGGAGTTTGTGACGGGGGGAGATGGCTGGGACAAGGTATCACCTTTCAACGCTTTTGAGAGAGTAAATTGGGAAGTGCGTGTTTTGAGTCAGCAGTCCTCTGGATTCCGCGGCTCATGTCCCGCTGTGGCATTGCTCAGGAGCGGCACGCTGGAGTCACCCTGGCCAAACAGCCCCATAATGCACGGGTGTGTAGCACCGGCAAAGCCAATTACACCGTGGCTATTTGATGATGGATCCCTCCTGATGGCAACGCTTGGCATTTAAATATACAGCCCCTGGACTCTGGAAATCATCCCAGGCGCGGAGCGAGCGAAGGATTGCAAGCCGGGGGTAATCTCATTCGACGTGGTTGCCGAGTTTCCGGATCCCATTCCCAAGGAAGGGAAGATAATGACTCGTGACCCTGCTTCCGCCAGCCGAGGGCTCTCGGCTCCCCAACGGTCGGGGATTGTCGGCTGCGTGAGCCGTCTGAGCCTCGACATCTGAACCGTGCGGCCCATTGAGGGTCCCCTGAAAGAGCGGCACGGTGTCGTATTTCGAAAGCGGGGATTGCTGTTTAATCCTGGGCACCTCGGCTCGTCAGGAGAAATCCAATACTGCTGCCACACTTCTTTTTTCCGCTCTGTGTGTGTGCATGCACGGGCGCGTGTATAGGTGTGTGTGTGTGTGTGTTTGTGTAATTTTCGCCGTGCTTAATTTTTAAAGTGAACACGCCGATGCCAGGAGCACAGTCAGGGTGGGGAGGCTCCTCTTCTCTCACAAAGGGGCTTTTGCTAAGAGAAACACACAGACCAGAAATGATCAATCTGATCCCCCAGCTTGAATGGTGCTAAATTGGAGTTCAGACTCAAGTGCACTACACTGTGCACAGTACACTGTCTATAGTATGCACTACACTGTGCACAGTACACTGTCTATAGTATGTACTACACTGTGCACAATACACTGTCTATAGTATGCATTACACTGTGCACAGTACACTGTCTATAGTATGTACTACACTGTGCACAGTACACTGTCTATAGTATGTACTACACTGTGCACAATACACTGTCTATAGTATGCACTACACTGTGCACAGTACACTGTCTATAGTATGTACTACACTGTGCACAGTACACTGTCTATAGTATGTACTACACTG
>JAODJU010000001.1:31307920-31320524 GCA_026776725.1 Gnathonemus echidnorhynchus
CTTCATTTCTATTTTCCACCATATTAACAGCAAATAGAAAGTCAAACTCATCTTGCCAGACGCTTTCTTGGTTGATTTTACAGAACACCTAAAATGAATAGCCTTACTCAGTATTGAAATCAGAATTCTTGAATCGTGGGTTTTTTCAGATTCTTGGGTTTATTTTTCAAGGAGTCGATTTTATATCACAGTAAATAAATATTCTCTCCTGCTTTAGGAGGATGACTTTGAGAGGAAGGACTTTGTCCCCTTCTTGTTAGCAGTCAGATTGCAGCACTGTACACCTTGCAGGTTATGCCTAATGACATAATGTTCTTCCATATTCTTCCATGGTGCTGAAGTTCTTAGACCTCATACAAGCATAACCTGGGGAAAAAGCAAAGCTGTTTCCAGTGCATTTGGCCATAAGTGAAAATTAGGTTGTCACGTCTGGTAGGAGTACCTTGGAAAAATGGTTTCTCGTGAGAAATGATTAGAGCTTTTTAAATATAAACGAATATGGATTTCACTAAATGTATAAAATCTTCAATGAATCAAGCTTTAGCGTTTAAATGATATATTTTAGCATTTATATTATATATCTGATCATTAAACAAACAAAGAAGCATGTTAGATGTGGATTTTCCCTGGAACACCATTTATTACATCCCTAGGGAGTTCTGAGATGAATCACCTCATGTTTGGTGCAGCCACATCACAGAGTTTGAGAAGAATGAGCTTTGAGTGTCCTGCTTTTTTATATGTAGTTTTTATTTTTAAGCAAGTCTTCATAATGTAGTAAGAGAAATGTTTCCCCATTGGCTGAGCTCTGTCTATGCCCCACCCCTGATGTCATGCTGTGTTTTCGTTAAGGTGTGTGGTACAGCTGCTCTGTTCCATTGTTTATTCTGGGGTAAAAATCTTTGAGACGTGTTAAAATGCTTCCCACTCATTATAACAATCCTGCCACCCATGGATTTTGACTTTGATGTCACCAATCCTGCTTCAAAGGCTTCTTTCAGTGCTATTAATCATAGTTTAGCCTCTGAAGACACAGCCAGAGAAAACATTTGGACATCTTGCGCTCTACTTGCTCAGAAATGTTGAGATACTTGGACTGTCGTGCACATGCTTGCTAAATATCTGCAGTCATGCAGTGCGATGTTCACCATAAACTTAACAATGACCTGTGTTGTTGTTGCTGCTGCTCTTTTTCCAAAAGGAAATCTGGCAACGTCACGGGCAAAGGTGACTTCAGCTTCAAGGTCACTGCCATCCCAGCTAAATCCTGGACGCTCTAAGGTAAAAGTGATTTTTCCCTTGAGGATCCCATTGTTCAACTACACCTTCATAAAAAGTTGTACTCCACGAAACAACAGTATTTTCCTCCTTATTATTCAACTATTGTCTTAATCTTTAAACTTCTTTTGTATAGACTGTAGTGTTATGGATCATTAGTGCAGTATTAGTATACACAGGCTAATCCATCCAACGTAATAAACCTACGATCATGTCTTTTCATGATCCCGTGTGTCCCGCCCTACAGCTACATCTAGCCTTTTACTTTCTTGGCTTTACATTCTTGTCTTTCCACATACGTACGTTTTGCACTCTGTGGTAAAGCCGATTAATTCTATGGGTGTGTCTTTTGGGTTGACCATCACAGCCATGGTTCCAAACCTTGAGCAAGCCAGGACTGTTTTGTAATTTTAGGCAATTTGAACAAACACTAGAATGGACTGGAGAAATATTTTCAGTAGCACTTTACTTAAAGCTGTCATCTATAATCTATATATCTTATAGATACCTTCATAATGCATTGTAATGGTTGATATGGCAATTAATAAATCATTACAGCATCTTCGATTGACAGTCATAAGGCATTGTAGTGTAGATTATAATACTTCATAAGCTCCAATGAAGCTCTCATATAATGCCCTTTAGATACCTTCATAATGCATTATAATGGTCAGTATAAGAATTAAGGATACTTTGTACTGCATTATGAAGGTATCTGTATAGCTCCATAAATCATTTATAAGCATGCATAATAAACATGCCGATAATGTGTTATGCCTTTTTATAAATATTTATAACCATGTTTATAGTGCTTTATGAATTTATTATAATTTGTTAAGCAAGTGTCCATAGATTCTTATAAACATGTCTTTCATAGACAGTGTTACCATATTTTTTTTAAATGTTGGACCCTCCCATATCCTGGTTAACACCCTCGTCAGAATAAGCTCAGTGGCAAGTCTGTCATCCATGTCATTCTCCTGTGTAAAGTCTTTGACTGGCTTGGACTTGAAAGCTTTTAATAGTATCAGTTCACTGTTTGGTGACTGAGGATTCCGCTGTCAACCCCAGGAAGGAACACTGCTGGAGTCACACAGGACACTTTGACGCTAAGTTGACATCGCTTTGTTCTTAGTAGGTTCCCATTGTCACTGCTGTGACAAACATTAAGTTGCGGTTGCTTGAAATTTCTTTGGAAAGGGCTTAGAACCTTGTTGAAGTCACTCCTGCACTCTAATGCAAACCTCCCACAAATGAGGAATTGTGCATTTTGGACATTACTGTGGTTATTTAATTCCTCCCAAGCCCTAAACCCTTCTTTCCTGAAGTTTAGTGAAAATTACAGGACTGATGCTGCTGTGCCCAGAGTGAATATGCTCTTTCGTAATAAAGTGTGGCGCATCTTTTTGTCACGCAAAGCCCCATTTTTTACGCTCTGCCCTCAAGGACAGAAGTTAATGGGATTAAGTGGGATAATGTCAGCCGCTTAGATTTCCATTCCCTTCGCTCCCTTTTGTGTTTCCTTTCATATATTTCCAAATGTTACTTCCTGTTTTCATTCCCCCGAATACCTGCTGAAGGTATGAATCTGTTATCTTGCCATAATTATACTACCTCATCAAATGCTTTTTTTCATGCTGACTTCCACTGAGTTATAATGTCTGACTGCAAAATATCTGACTGCATATACTGAATCTCTTCAGCTCTCGCTGTGAAAATGTGTTCTGGGTCTCGTCAGCCAACAGGGTATAATTGCATGTTCAGGAAGGTCTTCCTTGTGGACTCACTCTGTTATTACAGAATGATATTGCTTGTGTTAAGATAAATGCCATAATTTAAAAGATGAGCCATTATGACCAATAACACAAGCAAACATGCCATGCAGCCATCTAAACTCCCAGACCAAAGACAGGAAAAATGTGGTTGTGTATATGATTGGAAAAAACATGTTTTTCAGATATGTTGTAGAGAGTTGCTTAGTTTTGGAGATATTGCCCATAGAAATATCAGTCTTTTCACAAATATAATGGAACTGCATGACATTCTTTCTGTGGTGATTAAAGCGTTTGAAAAATTCAACAGTAATGTCTCTTACCAAAAATCATGACCCGGTTGCTCAAGATAATTCACAGACCTCGTAGTATCATGTAGGAACTGTTTTCTTTCTACCAAACTCTCCACATCACTGCGGATGTGAAGAATATACAGTAGCGCCAGGGCACTCGTGCTGCTGAGAATGTGTCCGAATATAAGCATCAATGGCGTCCTCCCTGGCTGAGCGCTAACGCTTGCTAGCTTAGTGGTGCTAGGGGAGGTAGCAGTATCAGTTAGCATCAGCTACCAACAAAAACAAATAGCAGCAATACTGTCTTAGTAGTAATAACAGCTTCATACTGCTGGTTCACGCAGCACTACTGAGCTAGCGTTGATGTTTACATCCAGTTATGTTATCGGGAGCTGGAGAGTCCCACTATTTATCAGTAAAAAAATATTACTGATAAATACGATATTTGTTCCTTATCGATTTTTTTCCAACTATATTGATATAATCAAAAAATATGTGTGGAAAGAGTTTTTATTGTTACTTGCAACTACTGTAATTCTATTTTCACTGAGTCAAACTGCATTATTGGTCTGAAAAACAAACATACAAAAAAAATGCCTTTTTCGAAAATAAATTCCCTTTTCCTACATCCGATTACATTGCCAGGAGCAGAACAGCCCCGGCGCTGGGGTTGGGCAGCTAATCGATATTGCTGATAAATACGATATTTGTTCCTTATCGATTTTTTCCAACTATATTGATATAATTGAAAAATGTGAGTGTAAAGAGTTTTCATTGTTACTTGGAACTAGTTCTGCTTTCACTGGGTCAAACTGCATTATCGGATTGAAAAACAAACATGAAAAATCCCTTTTTCCTGCAGTTGGTGATAAGCACACCTCGTCAAAAAGACAGCGCACTTTGCATGTATACTGTGTGCACGGCCTAATCCTAGCAAAGTAAACATGCTTGTGTTTCATACTAAAAATTCATACTAAACCATAACTTCCTGTTTTAATGTTTTTGTGATTGTGATGGTTATTGTTCTTATTCACCTCCATAATTTGGGCATCATTTACTTTCATTATACAATAATGACCACTGCTGGTTTGCTATTTATTTGGGCAGTTTTTCCTGCTCAACTGGGGAAAATAAAAGGTGAAAAGAACACATTCATTTAGTCTTGAGTAATTTTTGCATTTGTGTCTTCAGTTGTAAACACATGACTTGTGTTAAATTGTAAAGGTTTCTGCCTGGTATCTCTACCCTGCGACGCTGACATTTTACAAATATGTGTGAACCAAATATTGGGTACTATAGGCTATACAGTACTGTTTTAAGGGCATTTTTAACAAACAACGTTACCTATCTATTGCTTGAAAAGAGAAATGCAAAACAGGCTGTATTAACATATTAATTTGTTCATTGATTCATTCATACATTATCAAAAATCTAGATATTTTTCGCGGCAGATTCAGATATCGCACCAACCTTATCTTCTGTGCAGGGATACAGTTGGTGTGTGGAATTCGGTAGAAAGTAAATGGATCTTACATGAAACTGCAAACAACAAGGTGGATCATCTTGAGTAACCGGGTCATGATTTCTAGTAAGAGACATTGCTCTTGGATTTTTTTCAAGTGTATTTTTTGGCACTTTAATCACCACAGAAAAAATTCAGCTCCATTATATTTGCCAGAAGGCTGACATTTTTACAGCTTATATCTCCGAAATTAGGCAGCTCTGACTACTACAGTCTAGATGGATAAATAGCACTACAGCATATCTGGACTGCCCCTTTAACTGGTGCAGAACTCCAGAAATAATGAAGAAGGTGCATATTTCTAAACACCTTTTGATAAAGCTCTGGAACATACACAGGGAGACGTCTCAGACTACACACCACAAATTGTCAAAACCTTTAGCTGCAGTGGGAGAAGATACCATTAAAAAAACGGCCGCACCTTTCTGTCCCGTGATGGCATAAAATATTAAGATATGCACTTTGCTGTATAGACTTGCTGTAAAATATTTATTGCTTCATTAAATATCATGAAGTTGTGAAGAGAACAGACCATCAGAATTCTAATATTGTGTCTTTTTAGTGCAGTGTTGTGTCATGATTTGTATATAGATTACAGAGGAGATTCGGAGCCTGAAGCAAAGTAGCCTTCATTTTTCTATAGATTGTTGATTTTGTCTGCATGGTGCTAAAATCAAGCCACAGTCAAACCATTCATGTACTAATGATCATTTCATTATCAGTTGCATTAAGAGGTGGGCATTACTCGTAGCTAATTTCTCAGCCATCGGTCAGTTTTTCAGTTGTGCATAGGCTTTGCAGTATTGCCTGTGTCTTCTTTTGCAACTGTTAGTATTTAAATATAAGCTTTGTTTTGTGGTATATTTTTACATTGCATTTATTCACTAACGTGATACACGCTTCCGGCTGTTTTTGCGCGGGGGCTTGCAGACTAACAGTGTCGGGGGTCATCTCTGCTCAGGTGGACACCATGGAGATGATGCGGCATCCAGAGGAGACCACCAACATGAGGAGACAGACTGTGGCCTCGTACTTCCGTGTGCGTATCCTTGATGGTGAATTATCCTTGATGGCAGATAGCTGCCTCCTTCAAAGTTGTGCCAGGCAGCAGAACGGCACAGCCGTAGCGAAACGGCTCCTTTTCTTAGCGTCCCGTCATTCAGAGATGCTGCTCAATGGCAGCTCCCCAATCCCACTGAAAGAGCTCTCATTTGCTCCTATGTGGGAGGTCAATGCTGGGAAAACTGTTTATGACTCCTTGGAAAGATATATGCAATCTACCCTAATGCACAAAGAACGTCTGAAACTGAAATGCCGCTGTCATGAGCAGGTTGAAAGCTAGTCGTTCTTGTTCATGACCACCACCGCGCCGACATTTCCAGCTTTTCAACACGGTCTCGTGTTACACTTATGCATGCGCAGTCAGCCATCTTCTTTTGCCTTGCGTCGGCAGTATTCGCTGATGGACCTCCTCTCCAAAATGGTGGTGGGCCAGCCGCATTTCGTGCGATGCATCAAGCCAAACGACGACAGACGGGCACTTCGCTTCTGCAAGGAGAGGGTGATGGTGCAGCTGCGCTACACAGGGATACTGGAGACGGTTAACATCCGCAGGCAGGGATACTCACACCGGATCCTTTTCGATGAGTTTGTTAACAGGTAACAGCCACGAGTCACATGGGGTGCCATTAATATTTAACAAGAATCTATACTGAATGGCAGAAAACCTTCAGATAGTTAGGGACTGAACAGATGCACCCAAGCATTGATCCTACTGCATTATAAATTCAGGTCTGCTAAATTACAGTAATGTATAATTACCTTATTTCAACTATTCTAAAAACAGTCATTTTGAAGTTTTCCATTAAGGAACCTTAGGATGACATTTAATTTGTTTAAATTTGCAGGAGCACATGGACTGTATATGACCAAAGCTGAAAGGCAGCTTTTAAGAATACAGGGAAATTTAGATCCATTAATAATTCCTCTGACCTTGATATCCAAGAAGCCTCTGTTATCCATCTGCTATTGCATACAGTGTGAAGAGCTAGATGCTGGAAGAGTTCCAGCAGTAAGATGTGGATTTATTTACCTCCCTTCCTACCAGTTAAGGACCTGTAATCAAAATAAACTAAATGTGTTCTCCTCAGCATGCCATTTCCAATCAGACAAGTTAAGATTCATAAGCCGGAAAGTATGGGAAGATGACAAAATCGCTATGATGGTACATTCTTTTCCCTCTTAAATCTTACTATTGAAATCAAGCACAGTATTTTCTGTTTTAAAGTATAAGGCTGCCGTTCCATTAATTTGTTTTTTTGAGTGAGAAGACAATGAAATGTTCGTGATATCAAACTCTTTTTATTACGAAAAACTCCCAATTTAGAGTGCATTGTCCTTTGTGTGATATCATTGGCTGAAATGAAACAGACAAATGATACAGCTAAAAAACTGGAACCTGCATAAAAATTGATTTAAATGTGTGCTTTCATATCAAAGGCCCCTCTGAAGTTGGCAAGCAGTACAGTTTGTCTGCACCATCAAAGGCCTTGCAGGTATCAACAGGAATTAAAGTAAAACATAGCAAAGCATGGAGATATCAAAGACGTGTTCCATCCAATGCCATTGTAATTTCTCGTTTTTTGTTACCAGCTTCTAAGCATGCTGGTGATCCAGCAGTTTTAATAGGCTTTGATATTGAACAAACTTGTAGAGGCCTCTTCCTGTATGCCAAAGTCCCTGCAAAAGTAAAAGCGGGAAACAGAAAATTCTCATAGACCTTCAATAGACATCCTCTTTCATGTGTGAAAGAAGAGTTAAGTAGGAAGGACTTCTATAGTAAGCCCTATAGAAAAGCTGAAGGAGGTGACAATACTATGATATGGAATCCGGATCCTCTTGCAAATCACCTGACAGGAGATCGCAATCTGATACTGTTCTTTACCGCCTCTTGGGGGGAAAACAATCACATTTTTCTCAAGGGCCCTTTGCTGAAACTATGATGTTTGAAAGCTTGTGTTACACCTCTGACATCAGTCTCATGCACTTGTACATATTGTGAAGTATCTGGTATTTTTTGCCATCTGCTAAGATTTTGCTGTGTTTACAGGAAAACCAGCATGTTTTTTTTTTTTTTTTGCTCTAGGCAGACTGTGGTTAAACAAGTCAAGCTCTGCAGAGAGGCAGATTAAATGGATTTACATTGCCTGCACCATGAATTAAACTGGGTCTCATATACTTTGATGTTATTTCAATATAGTGCTACTTTCATGGTATTCTTGACTTTGGACTGCTCTACCTATTTAAGTGTTTTATATCAGCTATAAGCCTTTGTGAAACACTCTGATGCCTCTTAAAGATAAAATTTGGGTTCTGATTCATGGCAGGAAATGCGTTTCTTTCATGAGCTTGCCTTGACTCTTCAAAATAAAAGAACATATTCTGTGATACAGCCAGTGGCTACATAAACAATCGGCACATTTTTTTTTTCATGAGTTGTAAGTGGTGATTGCCATAGGGCTTTCTGATATTGAATAGCCACTTTCAACATATTATAATCCCATTACAAATAGTACCTGTAACATGTTTCTCTTCACAATTAATCACATAATAGTATAGCGTGCTATCACTACACGTGTTTCATGATAAAAGTATACCAATATCAAATAAATATTTAGGATTGTAATATCTACGACGCCTCACCTGGATCTCTGGAGTATGTGTTGCCTGATGTGTCATGTTTCAACCACTACGATATTTATGGTAGTTGTTTGGTGTACCCTATTGAGTATCGAGTACCCCGAAGGGGCGGGTGTGTTTCGGCTCTTGGATTCGTCACGGAAGTTCTCCGGGAGTTCTCTCCAACAACCCTCCCGAGATACATTAGACAAATAATGGGAGATCTGCTGCACATATAAAATCTACAATGGGTGGATGTTATTAGGGGCAATATGATAGTCTGCTTTACAAGAGGTACATGAAATGCGTATCTGCCTTGCTCCAACATGGCTGTACCATTTTAATGAGTGCTGCTTTATATGGTGGGGGGGGGGACTTTGATCACTCAGCTCTAGTCCCCCATCTCTTAACATTCATTTCAAGACCACTGGAAGAGTTGTTGAATGGGGTTAAATCCAGACCTACCGAGGGCCAATTAGCAGCCCTTGGATCTTTGAACCTTGGAAACTGCTCTAAGGAAGTTCTCCTGGATGGACCAGATGACTTTGCTTGGTGGTGTGCTGAGTATCTCAAGATCTCTGCTGATGTATATATCTTTCTGTGTATATTTGATGTATATATATACATATTGATCTGTATATCTTTTTGCATATATTTCAAAGTAACATGTTTTATCCTTTAATAAGGGTGTTTTGCCCAGAGTGTTCCCAATTCTCGATTCCCTACATGTAGATTAAAACACTAAAGATTCTCTGAAAGGAATCATTTTGTTAACAGGAAAATTTGATTTATTTTGAAAGAAAAAATGGTGAGCAGCAGGAGCACTGTGCAGCCAGTCCAGGGAGATTTCAGCAGTTAATTCAGTGTATTGTATCGCTGGAGTTCATAATTCTAATGCCAGTATTAGAGGTTTCTGCTCTGACTGTAGTACAATGCAGTAATGTGTTGTAGCCTCACACCTCCAGGCTTGTTGGTTCAATTCCTGTCCCCAGCTCTATGTGTGATGGTTATGCACGTTCTTACCACTAGGTTTCCTCCTTGATTAATTGATTTTGTGTATCTGTGTTGGCTTGTACCTCCGGGGACAGGCCTCAGGTTTGCTATGGAAGATGGGCGGATGCATATCTGTAATTGCTTCAATTTTTATTCACCGTTCTGTTGTGCTTTAAGACAAACACATATGGTATATGTGATTTAATTTGTATAAAATGCTGTGAAACATCACAGAAATATCACGATGACATGGTAATATTATGCAGAATAATTTAGTTCTGTTTCATTGTTCCCTTGAAACACACTGACCACCTCTCTCTTCTTTAACCCAATCAGGTATTACTGCCTGGCTTTCCGGGTACATCTGATGCCAGAGGCCACTAAGGAGAGTGTCATCATCATCCTACAACAGGCCAAACTAGACAACTGGGTCCTGGGGAGAACTAAGGTGAACCTAAAATACTGTATTGTCCCACTATATTTTACACAGGTTTTTCAGAGGAAAAATTGAGGAACCCAATGCCCAGTTTTAGGACATTGTTTTTGTAGGAATCATCAAGGTCAAGGACAAAAATGTATGGTTCATACTTCCATTGCTGAGTTAAATGCTGGGCTTCTATCTAGTGTCCTTATTAGCCTGAGGAAGTTTCAGGGAAGGGAGCCAAACTTCATTATTAGTAATTTTCCTGTGGTAAGCAACAGGAAGAGGGAGCATAATGTCATGAAGCAGGCAGTTAGGACCAGTATAATAGTCAAATCCAAGCTTACTGAAGGGGTAAAAAGAAGCTCACGTGGAAAAGAGATAGAAGTAGTGGAGCAAAAAAATTAGCAGATGGAGGTATTTTTGTGTCTCAATCAGTGCATTAATGAATACCTTTGTTGCTTGTGTCTCTATATTTCTGAATCGAAAAATTGGATCAATAACCAATGTAATTATTTTGTCTAATATTGTCGGTGCGGCGATACAAGCCACCCAGCTCTTATAAGCATAATAACGTTACACCATTCTTTATTCTGTGGTAAGTGAAAAACCATTCTGCTGGCCAGATTTAAGAATGAACTATAAACATATTGAGGGCCATATAAATAAAATGCTGTGTCCTGTTTTGAATCAATATAGGATGCAATTTGACCCAGCAGAACAATCTTCAGGTTTCACAGAATTAAAAACAATGTATTTTGCTAATTAGCACTGGCAAACTGACAATATTAGACAAAAGTATGTTGGGTATCGATCAAATTTTCCGATACAGAAATATGGAGATGCAAGCAAAAAAATTATCCATTAAATGTAACTGAACTACAAAAATAATTCCATCTACTCAGTTTTTGCTCCACTACTTCTGTTTTCCTGCATTTCCACATAACTTCCAAGTTAGCAGCAGTGCTTATGGTCAACGAGAATCACTGTAAGTGCCTCCCCAGGAGTGTTCCAGTGAAAAGTGCCTCCCCAGGAGTGGGGACTAAAAAAGGATTCAGAAGAAGCACAATCAGGCCAAGTTTTTGCGGTATAAATGTGACAAAAGTTCAGAAAAAAGATTCCGGTTTCTGAAAAAAGTTCCTATAGCGTGAATGTGCCTTACAAAGCAAGGATCCATCACGCAATTTTGATTGATTTCTTTACCTGGGGACGCGAGTTTTGATGATTAAAGCATTACCTCTTGAAAAAGACTTGCTCCGCTTCTGTCGGGGGGGTGGGGGTACGATGACTCCAAAGGCTCCTGGGTGACAGGTGCCCTAAAGAATTTGGAGCATAATTCTATTCTTCTGGGTTGGGGGCCCAGTATGATATGCTTTCATGGGGCCCAAAATTTCTAGTGGCACCCCTGCGAGACTCTTTACCAGAATGCAGCGGGTTCACACCCCAGTGGAAGCTCCGCTGTTGTAGCCTGACAGAGGTCACTTTATCTGGTTTGCTCAGGTAAAACATATAACTTCGTAAATAGATTAAGATGTGTCATCTTTGCAGGGAACAAACAGTCTCTTTCTTATTCAACTTGTATGCATTTGCTTCCCACTGAGCTCATTATTTCAGCTGCCATTAGCCCTGATATAATGGAATTTAATCTAATGCTGGCAAAGAGCTTTCTTTGGCCTGGGCTGACATGGTCCCCGGGGTCCACAGGTTTTCCTGAAGTATTACCATGTGGAGCAGCTGAACCTGCTGCTGAGGGAGGTCATTGCACGGGTGGTGCTAATGCAGGCCTATGCCAAGGGGTGGCTGGGCGCCCGGCGCTACCGCAGGGAGCATGAGAGGCGCGTACATGGAGCGATCGTCATCCAATCAGGTGAGGCCACATTCAAGCTACATGACCTTCCAAGTCGTCAGAGCGCTGGACCATTCACACTGCACAACTTGTCATCTTGTAATCGGGAACCTTGAACTTGTTGTGGTAGTTGTGATTTGCCACCGCAGATCGGACACTGATCTGCCTCTGATCTGGGGGTTTGGTTGGTGATCTCCATAAACTGTTGGCGAGCGGAATAAAGGGGTTTTACCTGTGAACTTAGCGTAATGGCTTCTGCCCAAACTTTCCATGCCATGCAGGTGACCTTTAGCCTGTCATCTTAAGTCCAAAGACCAAAGCTCCATTACAGCTTTAATGACAAAGTAGCAATTTTTTAGTTTAGGAATTTAAAAAGAAAGACTCTGAAAATGCTGTATGTTTATTACTCATCAGCCTCTCTCCTCTCTGTAGCCTGGAGGGGCCATGCCGCTCGTCAGACGCTCCGGCTAATCAAAGCGGAACGGGAGAAGGCCGCCATCCGCATACAGTCTGGTACACAGCAGTTATCGTCCTTCAAAAAGACTTGAGAAAGTTGTTTTAAGTTGATCCTGGGCACATTGCCCAACCTGTGCAACAGGCTCATGAACTGAAGTCCCGATAAAGGCCAGTGTGTTTTAAGGTTCATGAAATGCCTTTTTGATCTTGGTAAACCTCTATGAAACAGCAATAATTAATCAATAATGTATGAGAAGAAGCTTTTGAAAGTTTAGGCAGCATTTGGTCTCTGTGTTGCAGTAGAATAGTGCATATTAAACCCCCCCCCCCCCCCCCCCCCCCCCC
>JAODJU010000001.1:31342425-31360993 GCA_026776725.1 Gnathonemus echidnorhynchus
CCCTGCCATTTTGTTTTGACAAAAAAACACCCACTACACAATAGTATACGGTAAGATGGGAAGCCCAAAAACCTAAGGCCAACAAGGAGTTTTAGCAGATGAATGCAAATGATGTAGGTACAATAAAACACTCACTTCAATCGCACTTCACTTCCTGAAACACATCCCGCTTTTAACATTGTCATCGTTGTATTTTTATTTATTTTGTATTTCCCCGTGTTGCTTTTTGTCACGTTTGACAAACGTGGGCAGACGTGGATCTATAAACAAGGGTGCTGGATATTGACGTGGAAAAAAATATATATTTACATTTGGGTGGGAGGGAGCAGGCGGGAAGAAAGGGCTATGGCCGGATAGCACATTAATAAAGAAGCTGGGGGGGGGGAGCAACTGAGGAGTGGGAGCATGAAAGGGAGAAAAGAAGGTGTTGAACATGCACATCAAAGGGCCCTTAATGATTAGAGATGCCATTAGAGTTAGGGTGGCCATTGTTTTGCCTGCCTCACACCTGTGATTTGTTGCTGTCCCCAATGATCCTTCACAGGGCTGAATTGTCAGAATTTGCATTTGCACAAAGCGCATGTATTGAAAAAGACCAGGAAACTTTTAAGTGATTTCTTTCCTGAAGAGTATTTACCCCCCTAGTCTGGTCAATGAATAGTCTGGTCAATGAATCCTGAAGCAGTGTCGTTTCCTGTCTATGAGTTGCCAGGCCTGGACTTGCACACACTTGGTCAGCCTTATTAAAGACATTGGACCCTTAGTGGGAGGCTTGAGAGAGCCTGAGAGAATCAGCCACAACAGACTCTGTTGAAGAAGAGCATCCAGACTTAATTACTGTTGCTTTTACATGTATTGTAAGTTAAATCTAATGGCACATTGTAAGACTTCGCCTTCCAAAGACTGGGCCAGTTTTTGTATGGCCTTGGTGCTATTTGCCAAATGTTGAGCCAAACTACCAGTGAATGAAGGTTTGGTGTATAACTGTCTGGATAAGTGGGCTTCTTTTAGTTTGGGCTGGAACGTAAGGCAATCTATCCCACAATCACAACCTGGAGGCAGAGGAAAATATCACCTAAAATAATTAATGGAGGAAAGACTGGGAAAATTAATGCATTGTCCAAAAAAGTGTGATTATCACCATGTAATTTTAAAATGTGGAATATATTTCCTGCAGGTATTTGCAAATATGAACATCTTATATTTAAGTACTGTGTGTAACTGCCTCAGCACCCGATTTTGAAATTCAGCCAGGAATCATATTTATGTTTCTTGACAATTGTAGGAAATGCCAACACAAACAATGGTAGAATTTAATTTCACTCCAAAATTTCAATTAGCCAAATATCAATGAATATTGTTTCAATATTTTCAGTTCCAGAGTTTGTTGTGTATTTTATTTGAAAACTGGCATAACATGAAAACTGAACCTGGCTTTCATATATATTATTTATTTATTATCATATTTGTCATAAACATAAATGTAAAAATACAAAATGTACTGGTTAAATCATTGTCCATGGACACCCTAACAGATTTAGAATATGAAACACATTGTATATAGTTTGGAAACATTATACATTGGTAAATTCTACTGTGGGGACCACCCTCACATCCAGATCAAATGTTGCTACTTAATAATATATTTATTAACCTATCCTGAACCTATCAGATGGAGCGGTCATGTGAAATCTCTTCCTCCATACAAATTCCTTCTTCCTGTGACGTGTTGATCAGCTGTTTAGCTGTTGATGAAATTGTGATGATGTAATGATGAGTTAAAGTTTTAGGAAAAGGTGTATTTTTTGTTAATTATTTATAAAAATCTTTACATTTAGCCTGATATATATATATATGACATGTTTTATTAGATTATTAATGTACATTTAGGTTGATAGCGTTGTTTTATTGATTATAGTTAGTATATTTAGCTTGATGGGTTACACTGACATGTTTTATTAGAAGAATCATGCGTGTTTATCTTGACATGTTTTATTAATTGTAATAACCACACTTCAATATTTATCACAAGTCATGTTGTCTTCTCAGTATTGAACAGTATCACAGCGCATCACAGATTATCCTCATATCATGCAGGCCTACTAAACACTAAAAATATCATTTTAACACAGTTTCTCCTTCCTAAATCAGCTAAGTTTAGTACTCCTTCTGTATGTCCATGACCACGCTGCTGTGAGTATTAGACTGCATAACTCGTGGCTTTATCATGCCATTTAATTTTGTAGGGGACCGTATTACATAGTTAGTGGAGTTTATTGGTGTAAGCAGGGGTCAAGAACCTTTTTTCAGATTTACCTTTTTGGACACAAGCCTGCTTCCATAATCTGCCCTTTAAATGTGTGTCATTACCTATAGAATATGGCATCAGTGTTCAAGTTAAAATAAACTGCCGGATAGTATTAAAAAAAAATGCATTTCCACTCCGTGTTCTTCCTGCTGCCTAATGGCACAGTCATCTTGTTTCTCTGTCCTCTCTTTGATGCGCTGACTGGGCCCTGGTCTTTTAACGTGACTAGAATCCCTCCCACCCACCCCTTAACTGACAGCTCAGGCTGGATGTTTCAGTGTGTTATTCCTAACTAGAGCACCGCATTTAAAATTGTGAATGCCTCGCACAGTTAGCATGGCCTCATACAGTAAATCAGAGGCACAGAGACTGTGCTGAATTGCCCGGTTCAGGCTCTGACTATAGGAAGCATATGATTATGTATAATTCTACCCCCAAGTCACATCAGCATCTGTGTTTATGAATATTTCCTTGTCAAGGACCGATACATTCCGTCGCTGCGATACTATGAAGTTCTACAAAAGCATTTTTGATATTTCCCAATAAATTCATAACATGGTGCGTGGAGATTAACAGCGGTGCAGTGATAGGAGAAGATTCCCCATGTTTATTGCCAATAATGATTAAAACATCTGAATAACACTTTGAAATAATGGGGTGGAGGGAATATTCCTACTGAACTTTATGAAAAGCACTGTAGCCTGTCATGTACAGCACCCAGAAATGTATTAGAAGCATCAAATGTAGCTAATAGCCACAAAACAAAATATTAAAATGTTTTGAGGACGTATGGTGTTGTCTCTGTAACTTGAGTAGAGGCATGGGAAACCTGATGCTGTTTACTCTGTTCACCTTCCACGGGCAGTTTGCTCTGACCCCAATGATGAGCAGGTGCTTTAAAGACAGGTCCACCACACGCGACGAGAGCCAGGTTTCAGCAAAATGACCCCCCCCCCCCGGCACCTAGGGCCGTCCGGCAAGGCGCTGGACTTTGACTCTTAAATACACTCTCTCACCCCCAACCTCAAAGATGTATATGTTAAAAAAAGATGTGCGGTATCAGGTTGTGGGGGTGGGGGGTGGGGGTGTTCTTGAAAATTAGGGAGACCAAAGTTGAAGCTCCTCAGTGTTGGGGACCGTTAACAATGGCAGCTATTCTGCTGGAGTGGAACATCAAAGGTCTTCTGAATGACTGCTCTGAGTTATACTTTGTTATAGATCACTGAGGAAATTCACAGATGTTGTTCTCATACGAGACATCATTATAGCTGCTCAAGTACCCCGGTAGCCTCCAGCGTCTCTCCCTCCCTCTCTCTCTCTCAGCAGACCAGTAGTAGACAGATGTGAAACCTGCTCTCCCTCGCTCCCTGGTCTGAGGAGCAGAATTTAAAATTCAGTTGATACGTTTCACGTTGCTGCCTCCAAGTTGCACTTCACACTGTCAGTTTAATTAAAATCACGTTTAAGGCATGACTGAATTCAGCTTTACCCCCCCCCCCCCCCCAAAAAAAAAAAAACATAACCCTGCTTGCAGCAACAAAATGTTTTCCTCTGCTATTGCCCTTGATATTGCGGAAATCCTTCTTACAATGAATGACTTCAGCCAGCCTTATGTGTCATATTTCTATACAGAAGATACATGGGACATCATCTTACGTGCCACTGTACTTTCAGACCCTATTTTACAAAGCACCAAAAGCCATCAGAAAAGTTCTGTCATGCTTACCTGTTACAATAGCTGTGTTCTTGAAATGCACTCGACTCTCAAAATTAATGCAGTAAAACTACATTTCTTCCTGTTATCCTTATGAAAATGGTTTGTGCGATTGTCACAGTTGTGTGTAATAACTGATTTTGTAGTGTTTTCACATACATTACTTACCTAAAGTTCTTTCTTTCTCTTTCATTACAGAGCACCTGCTTGAGAATATGATTCCACCACCCAAGAACATACAGTCCTGCAGACTTGTTACGATTAAACTTTAATTGCTGCAAAAACAGTTGTAAAAGATGACCTTTCACTTGTGAATTTAATCGTTTTTTATATTTATGAGGGAAATATGACATTTGATGCCTTTTGCCTGGAATAAGATTTTACATTCTTTATATTACTTAATATTCTCAAAAATATGTGCAGATAAAAATCAGTGATATCACACAATCGCTGTAAATACTCACATGACCTGTTTGAAATAGTATACTTCATTTTAAGGTTTTCTTGATGTTACCAGATTTTTAGTGCTTATGTGTTACTCATGATGGGTCACTCCATAATTAGTTGTCCGTTATCATTTGTGAATGAGAAAAATATATTTTAGTTAGTTATACTAGCTGTTGGTGTAAATCCATAGTTATACTAGCTGTTGGTGTAAATCCATAGTTATACTAGCTGTTGGTGTAATACCATATAATTAGCCATGGTTATATTCTTGTATCACACAGCCTCCTTGGTAATGCAGGGGTCTAAGGATAAAATGGGGAAGTGTGTGTTTCCTGTAGCATACTCACAAAGTACAATGTTGTGTGTTGAGTAGCCAGCTCATGCTCATATTTTATATTGAACTAATGAATTTTACACAATTCCAGTCTCTTTAGAGTCTGTTATTAAAACCTCAGTCTCCTGAGAAATGTTTGTCCTTTCATTCATTTTCCATAGCTGTGGAAACAATGCAGACAAGTCCAGAGCTCAACCCACGATAAGAGAGAGAGCCAGGAAAGGCAGGAGCTGTGGAGGGGGTGGCCTACGTGTGTGTGTGTGTGTGTGTGTGTGTGTGTAAGCATAAGTGACAACTGTCTGGGTTTTTCTGGGTTGCTACATGAAAGTATAAACTTTATGCAATCATAAAATTGTACTGTCAAAAGAATATTCCAGGAAAATATATTTCATTGATAAATTAGGATAAGGGAGAATGTAAATATCATTTCAGAATTTTTAAATCACTACTGACATATGAAAACTGCACATCGGTAAATTTGAAGTTCTTTGACATTTGTTACATCCCACTGGATTTCAGTTTTTCATTTTTAGGGAGTATTTCACAATGTACACAAAATCCTGAGCAATTTTCAGCCTGTAATTAAATGCTGAAAACACAAGTAGTTCTAATTTTCACACAGATCCAATAAATCTTTTGGAAATATTCTGAAAGAATTATGTGATATTCTGCCGATGGCTATAAATGATGCACATTGATATGAATGATCCAGAACCAAATTAAAACAAAGTGATCCAAGCTCATGGAGTAACATAGCATTAAAAGGCACCTTTTCCAATCAGCCTGCATGCGGGCCCCCGTCACCTTTTCTGGGGCCCTTTGCAGAACTCTACTAGGGAAGCCCCCCCATCAAAAAAGTCGATCATTTATTTCCTCTGCAATGCAGGTGATTCAGGGGCCTTATGTGGCTGCCTATAGTCTGACCTGGCCTTGCCCATAGAAATGTCACATTTCTAAAGTACGGTATGTTAATCTTTATTTTATTTATTTACCCGACACTTTTTATCCAAAGTGATGTAGAAGTGAGATTACAGGGTCAGACAGTCCCTGGAGCAACTGGGGTTAAGGGCCTTGCACAATGACCCAGCGGTGAAGGCACTCTGCCAGCCATGGGATTCAAACCAGTAACCTTCCACTCTCAGGTGCAGATTCCTAACCCACAGAGCTGCACATTAAGATGTTAATTAAAAGACATTGCAATGGAAAATATACCTCTTGCCAGTTGCCTGCAGCAGTGCAATTCATTCATATCATTGCCAGTTATTTTACTTTATACCTTCAGTCAAACTCCTCTTAGAAATTAAGGAATGGGTGGGTTACATCATTACTAATAATCACTCCCTTGCAAATCACCACCCCCCAACCTACCTCTGTGTAATTTAAATTTGTTTATCCCACAGCACGTGAAAGGTTCTGTTTTATTTGGTATAATAATTTAATATCTTTGTCTGTTCCACAGACAGAATCACAACCCAGCCATAAATTAAGCATTGGGATATAAAAGTGTTATCCATTTCTGCAGAAATATATGAATTTCAAAAGTCTCAAAGGCTGATAAAATTAATTGCATCACTAAAGTTTTAGTGTGTTGCTTTTAATGAGTTTCACTTTTTCAGAATACTTTGAAATATATTTTGGTGTATCAAATGAAAAAAAATCCCAGTATCCAAGGTAAACCTTCCACTTAAACTGACTTGCAAATTTGCAAATATACTCTACATCAATGAAACGCTTTGTTAGTTCTTTACCACATAAGAAGGCCTTTTACCGGTATATACTAACAAAACAGATGAATACTTTTGTTACCTACAATTAAAAGCGGAAGGGGTACTGACCCCACAACATGAAGAGACTTCACGCACGAACTTTTTCGGCTTGTATTAGGCAAGATTGATGTAACTGTGGCAATATTAATTATTTAGTCAAATTTAAAAAAAATCTTTGTGGAAATTGTTTATGTTATTAAAATCAGATTTGGTAACTTCGTTCATTACACATCGATATTTTCACGGTATAAGCACTATATTGGTAACTTAAGCGGTCCTGTGTACAAAACAGACTATATGAACTCTACCAAGTCGATATGTTACATTAGTCTTTACTTTAGAAATTATTTTCCATGCATAATTATATATGGAAAATTAAGATGAAGGTGAAAATGCTAATAAAACCGAGTGCCGTTTGCCCTGTTATTCAGAATTACCAAGCGCTGAGGTTACCGCTTGCCCCCAGGGGAATCTCCTTTCTCCCCTATGACTCTATGGAGCCCTGGGAGAGGACTTGGCACGCTAATCCCCTCAAAGAAAGAACCCGATCTAATTCATAATCTACAGATCCAAAGCCTTTGAGAGGATAGCGATTGTTTCCAACAGGAAAGCCAGATAAAGATCTCACTGCTGGTATTTAACGCTTCGCTTCACAATTTGACTTAACAGACTGAAGTAAACCGTTTCCTTCACTTGTCTTAATTTATTTTTCGGAAATGTTACGTCAGCTTAATGAATAGACTACTGTGTGTATTTAAATATGCCATATTTATAACCAGGGACATCTATATCAATCATCAGTTCCGTCCGTTTTGACCTCGCTATCTAAGCAGTGTCATGTATCTACCATAATTTACGCTTAATCTTTTCCCCTGCCGTATTAGTGAGGTCGTTAAGATCTTGTCCACCTTCCAGGAGGGCAAAACCTGCTCAAGGCGGAGGAGCAGGCGGGACTTAAAAATTGTTTCCACTCTCTTGATGTTGGGAGCACCTCCCTTGGCAAAACTGCTTCGCAGACGTCGCTCTTTCTACAGAGTGTAACAGCCATCAGTAGCTGCATGAATAGTCGAGACGTGTCACGTCCAGTAAATTGAATCGTTTGGGTTACTGTGTTAAACTTCCTCTACATTTTATCAAGCCAAAGTCTTTTAGGCTGGGGGATTAGTAATATGTCTTGCTCTTCTCAGCCGTAAATAAGCTTTTTACAATATAATCTATTCCACAAATACCGATATAGGCAAAATTTGTCTTAATTTACAACTGAATGACAACAGTCCTAACTAACTGTATAACTATCGAAGAAGAAAACAGACTTTATATCAAAAACATCAGGACACATTTCACTTAAATATTTACATCCGCAATATAAAGGTTAAGCACGCAAAAAATATGCATGTTTGTAGGCCCATGTTTAATACTGCACGCACATCAATAATAAAAAAGGACATTTATTTGCTTTTGCTGCAGTATTTTCATGCACAGAATGTGAATGGCACATCTAGAGCTTCAGTTGTGCATCTATAACTCGTTCGCAAACGAGGTTAACTTTGTATGGATGTGGAATCACTTTATTTGATTCTTTCAACTGCTCTACACTGCTTCAACATATCAGAGACGCAGCCTAGTAGAAGATCTCCGGAGATAACAATGTCACATTGTCTCACTAGGCACCGCTACAAATCCTTAATTACAAAAAGGGGGATCAGATGACTATAGCGTCCAATGCCGGGGTCTCCGGGCGGCATGGTGATCTTTGATCAAGAAAATCCAATTATTTGTGTATATACATTTCCCACATAGCGATTACTTCATTAATTGTCCCGCCTTTATCTCCTCCCTTCCCATCCCCCCTAATAATCAGTTCTTTTATCCAGACCAACAAACACACCATAGGAGCTTTGTGGATTCAAAGGATTTGCTTTCCCCTCTCAAAGAGCCGCTATTCTTTGATGATTGGGCAGCGGCAAACTTCAAAGTAATAAATCTTATTTCTGACTGGCTGGCGGCCCACCAAAGTCCTTATCAAATTCTAAGAAGTGATCCCTCACTCCTCAGATAGTCCAAGGATATCTCACGGAGAAGGAGCGCACAAGAGAAAAGAGTTCTCTGCATAAAGATATTTTCGCTTATTGCCAGATTCTCTGAAATTATTATTTTTGGGTGATTTAAAGGAAGGGCAAAAGTTGAGCATGGCAGCAGTAGCTATACTGCGGAATGAAACACTTCATACATTTCTTCAGGTTTGTTTACTACGTTTTTAAATTATTCTCCATTATAACGCATTTAAATAACTTGATTTATTTTGCCTTCTTTTACTTGTCTTTGTTAGTCTTTATAACTGCCACTGCGCACTTTAAATCCGAATTCCAAGCGTACAGATAAATGATTGTGTACTATATACATGTAAACAGGTGTATGTTATAAATTCTTTCTATTTACGTCTTTAATGTAGTCTACCATCAAATTTTAAAATGGGCTGTAATACTTTTTCTTGGAAACGACGCGAAGTAATATCAAAATACTTTTTAGTATTCAAAAGGTAATATCATTAAGCTTTTTGTTTAATTTCGTGGAGGTTTCTCTTGCTCATTTCTTCATTTCTTTGAACCTGTTTAGACTGTGTAAGCAAAGCAAACCTAAAAGTTTTGTTGTCATACAGGATCGCACTCCAAACTCTTCACCGGAGACCTCCACGCACTCTCCTCTGGCGCTTCTAGCGGCCACTTGTAACAGGATCGGCCATCACCAGGGATCAAGTACAGGTGATTTCCTACAGGTCCAGTATGACACGACCATCGGCTCTCCGTCGCGAATCTTCCACCCTTGGAGTAATGAAGGGAACTCGCAAGCCGGTCTCTCCAGCAATCCGACACTAGGACTATCCCCGAAATCTCAGCTTTCGGCGCACATCCAGACCTCCTTCGGTTCCCACCACGAACTCCCTCTAACACCGCCGGCGGATCCGTCCTATCCCTATGACTTCTCCCCAGTAAAAATGATACCATGTTCAATGCAATCACTGCAATCAAGCTGCCCGCCAACGTACGTCCCTGCTGTCACATACGCAGCGCCCACTCCAATTTCCCCCGCAATGCCAGGCTTCGTCCCCACACACTCTGGCCTCATCCATCAGCAACCGAGGCAACTGTCTCCACATCCGGGAGAGGACATTCCGTGGTGGAGTCTCCAACAAGGAAGCGCAGTCGGTCATCCTTCATCTATCGGTTCCCATCGGTTCCCTTTACAAAGGAGTTTGATGCTGGGGCATTCGGATTTTGCGCAGTACCAGACTCAGATAGCCGCCCTTCTCCATACGAAGTCTCCTCTCGCCACCGCTCGGAGATGCCGCAGGTGCAGGTGCCCGAACTGCCAGTCCTCCAGCTCCACCGACGAGCCTGGAAAGAAAAAGCAACACATCTGCCACATCCCCGGCTGCGGGAAAGTATACGGCAAAACGTCGCACCTCAAGGCGCACCTCAGGTGGCACTCGGGGGAGAGACCGTTCGTGTGCAACTGGCTGTTCTGTGGCAAGAGCTTCACCAGGTCCGACGAGCTCCAGAGACACCTGAGGACGCACACGGGTGAGAAACGCTTCGTTTGCCCGGACTGCTGCAAAAGATTCATGAGAAGCGATCACCTGGCGAAACATGTTAAAACGCACCAAAACAAAAAGAGCAAACCGCAGGACAAAACTGTAGAATACGTCAAGAGGGAAGATCTGAGAAGCATGTAGTGCGTAAAAGGGACTGAAGTACATTTTTATTTTCCATCAAAGCGAACGCATTGTGCAATATTCCACACGACGTATTCCAGTTGATCGATATTTCAGATCTTTGGATGTGGTTTACAATGACTGGATAAAATATATTCTGTGTAAATATATTTAGGAATGTCCACGGGGAACTTTAACGTCCCACCAGCTGGTGTTCCCTGTGTATATCACGTAACTCTGAACAAGTTTTGAACTTGGGATTTAATCACTGTCTTCGGTGGAAGATTACACATCTTTGTAAATGTTATTTAATAGCTTTTGTTGAATGAAAGTGTCCGGTTTTAGCCTCGTGCGGGGCAACTGAGCATGCTCTTGAAAAGAAATGCTGTTGTAAAAAAATGACCCAAATACTGTGTAAAAATAAAGACTTTATGTTTCCCTTCATTATTTAGCTCTTATCAGTGATGAGAAACTACAGATGCAAATGAACCACGACACATGCATGGGTTCCCATTACATCTGTGGAAAAACAGATTTATCGTGTTTAGGGTGATACTGGAGTTTAATGAAGCTTCTTGCAGGCGGCAAAAAAATGTATTTTTGTATACAAATGAAATATAGCCTATTAATTTAATCCAAGAAATCTCGTCTCTTAGCTTCCGGACTTCTTTGAGCTTTTCAGACCTTGAGTTTGCCTCATTTAACAGGAGCCAGTCCCAACTAAATGTAAACATTCCGTATCGATCTAGTCTAAAATTTCAAACCAACAAATAATTAGAATAATTAAGTGTGCTCTTAAATTGCGCTCAGTTCCAGACCTTCCTCTAAAATGTAACTATCGATATTATCGTTAAGTATTACAAATGGCACTTGAGATTTCTATATACACCACAATACCGCTTTTTATGTTTAATTGTTAACCACTGTTTGAAAAATAGGCAAATATATAAAACTATCCACAACTGAGAAGAAAACGTTAGGGAACAGAGTATATCATATAGCATTATTATATTAAGTATTTTGTGCCACCTGAACGGTCTGCTCGCAGTGCAACACCACAATCTAAACAAATGCCATGCAGTCAGCCTAATCCTACATCCAGTTTACAGCCATTACTCTTGCTGGGAAATCAACCAATTGCGCGAAATGTTCACATAGTGGTGCAACTAAGCATTGTTTTGTTGCCTTTTCACTTTCACGATACCAGGGCATTTAAAAATACTTTAAACAATCACATAAACAAAGTTTCCCTTGATTAAAAGAAGCATAACAAGTGCAAACCAAATTTAAATAATACACATATTCCCATACAACATTCCCATAGTCATTAAATAACTGATTAGAAGCATGTGACTGTACTTTTTATATTTCAGCTTTTGGCAAGAAGGATGTAACTGGAGCTCATTTGCCCAGTAAATCTAAATGCTAAGGCTGTACTTCATATAATTTGATCTGTCTACAGCTTGCCTTTGGTTTGTTATAAAAGATGACAAAAATGTAACAAGTCAATGTTATTAATGTTTGCCAGTCTACAAGTAAAAGAAAAATTACAATACAGTGAAAACATTGTAGCCCTACTGTACGTGGCCTAGGACTGTATTTTACTTAAAGTCTTTATTGCCATTGAACTATGCGTTATGCGTTTCAGTCTGGTTGTTTTATTAAAGGCAATGCTATGAAAAGGTAGCAGACAGACAAAGAATATAATAACTATGGAATTGTTTAATAAGTTTCACTGAGCAGCTGCAGCTTTTTAGCTTAGTGTTTTACAGCCAAATATAGTACTGAATCAGTTTGACGGTTAAGTACCCTAGCTGGAGAACAACAAGAGGGCCTTGCTGGTCCTTCTACAGATGTTACATTGACCAATATGCTACACAGGGACTATTTCTCCAGTTCACGTGTAAGTTGCTTCTATTACCTTTACTTTGTGTGAGGATATTTATTGTGGGAATAATTATAAAACTTTGACAGTGAAACATGAGAAATCTGATGCAATAACGATGCCTAGCAGCTCTGTCCCCTATTGTTACTTTGTGATTTAGAATGTCAAGGTAAAACTAATCTAGCGTTGTTTTGCACAACTTTTATCAGTTTTTTTGCGAGGAGGCTGATATCAGTGAGATTCCGCCACAAGAAGCCGTTTACCATTCGTAGTGCTTTGTATTCTCGTGGTAAGGACCTACGAGTTAAGAACAATCTTTATACTGATTAAACATTCGAAAGTGAGTTAACATTTAAATCAGTGATTATTTAGACAACATAACATAAGGAAAGTGTCTTCGTCTAAAACAAAATATAGTTTATTAAAGTGTCTCTGCTTATTAATTTGAATTGTAATCAATCACATGTAGCCTAATAAAGCCTAATTGACTGGACTGTAGTAAACAAACTTTCCTAATAACAATTATGGCAACAGGAAAACCGGGTTATTTTAAGCTATTTTGTCGGAAGTGTACAGTGTTCCTCAAACATCTCTAGATTTTTAACAAAATAACAACGGGAAACAGAGGGAAAGCAGCTGCCGACATAAAAATGTAGGCATTAGAGTGAAGGTGAAGTAAAGGCGGCCGCTTTTTTGCGGATTTTATTTCCAGCCCGGTTTCCTTTTGCCGGTGCGCAGAGAAATGTATCGATGTTACTATGGAGACGGCCGTTTGGCGACTCTGCTGTTAACTTGCCCACTTTTTAATCGATAAACGGAGCATATCTACGGCAATTTTTCGCTTGAGTTCCAAACTCGTATGTAATTTACAAGCTGAAAATAATTTACAACTATCGAGAGGTTCAAATACCACTTACCCATCTGTACCCACCTGTGGAAGATGAACAGGTGTGTGTATGTAAGACAAGTAATAGACCGTTTCGTATTACTTCAATTCTAGTTTCGCAGAAGTTGTAAATTTATTCATCATTCATTTATGTTGTTTTCTTAGGGACAGGAGACCAAAACCCAAAAGGTATGTTCTCTTCGGTCGTGTTCATGGCTGGCTTTAGGCTTAGAGTGATACTATGGAAATTAATTTGTTTTGGCATATTTAGCTGTGCTTGGCACTTTGCAACTGAAAGTGTGGATGATACACTCAGTGCTGTAATTTTAAGATTCGTAGACTCATGTGTCGCGGGGGGGGGGGGCAGATTCCTTCACACACCCAGCAAATAGCGTGTGCGGAAATAAGACAAGTAAGATGAATACAGAGTCGGGTTCTAAGGTAGACTATAAATGTTAGGGGACAATGTTTCCATGTTTGTTACCTTATGTATTTAAGTAATTAACTGAGTGATTTGTTAAGAAATAAAAGTAGTGCAAGCTAACCACTCACTCACGTTTTAAACTAGTGTTTTTAAACCAGTCGTCGGGGACCTTCAAAGAGTCCGCAGTATTGCTCCCTCTACGCTCCCAACACGCCATACCAGGTATTCAGTGTCCTTGATCGTTTGGTTCAGTGTTTTGCCTTAGGACACAAGTTTATATTTGCAGGGTGGTGTTTTAAAGTTAGATTTCTGTTTACTGTCCGCTGTGTGTGTGTGTGTGTGTGTGTGTTTGTGTGTGTGTGGAAGGGGGGCTCAAATCTGTTTAAGTGGAATCCTAAAGGAATTTTTAAGCACCAGTGGAGCCTTGAAGAAATAATGATTTTGAATTATATCTTTAATTCAAATGATCATAATTAGTTTGCCATATCACCCTACTCAAGCAACCTTCATTTTGTCTTGTGATATGCAGTGTTTTAAGTTGGTTGGACCTGCATATTTTCAGGACTGGACTGAGATTAAAAATTTGCCCTGAACTTTGAGGTCCCCCACAGTACATTTTCCCAGAACTGCTGGTTAGGTCAGTGCAGCTGCACTGGACCCATCCTTGTAGTGGGCCATGCTTAAAACAGAAACTTGCTTAGATAATGATAGGCTATTTAATTTTTTTGTATGTAGCTGTGCCATTTTAAAATAATTCTGTAATTCTCTTTGTGTACAGTTTGGCACATTTTCTGTTCAGTATGCGCGATGAAACAAATTAACACATTAAATTACAAGGGCAGTACCTAAATTCACAAGTAGATGTTCCACATGGAACACATAATGCTAATTATGGCTACTAATGCTGGTTACAGTCAGTCATTGGTGGGTTGGAAACATTTTGGTTTCTCAGTGAAGTACACATGCACTTGAAAGAGTATTTGATAAGACCAAAACTGTTTGTTAGCCTTCTTGCACCTTACTGTGTTATGTTTCTGAAAACATGCTAACTCATCTGAGACATCATGCAAATGTATGTACAACCAAAGCAAGGCAGAAATGGCCTCTGCAAGTCAGTCTCCCTGTGACATTTAAGGTGCTTTTTAACAGGCTATGTGGTCATACTCTGTAGAAAACGCATCAACGGACGCATTGCAACTGATCTTAATTGTTTGCTATTTTAATGCGTATAATTTTAAAACGATAGTTTTTCCAAGTTGTACCGAAATTGCACTGAACTGTGAACTCAAAATTGAGGTTTGCACCAAACTATTTGATTAGTGTACCATTGCACCCCTACTAAATATCCATTTGTCCAACATAAGACTTATTAGGTTATGTGATCTCATAGCCTAGACTAATGTAATCTGTGTGGCCACTCTACTGTTTGGCACTGTAGCTAGTCCAGAAAGGTCACACTGTAGACTCAGTGATCAAGTGTTACTCTTCATTAGAGTTGCATCTGTATTGCAATGACCAACCAGCGGCAGTCTCAATGATTTCCATTAATTGATTTATGTTGGCCTCAGCTTGGGCCCCAAATAACTTGGCTTGCCTGGGGCCCTGTCCCTCCTCAGAGATCGGTCTGCATTTTGCTCGAACATACCCACCAGCCTACCAGAAAGATGCCTAGTATGGCAGATGTCCAGTCCTATATATTTTGTCTGGAGGTAGAAAGGACATTGGAGCTGGGTCAAGGGCATATGTTTTGTTCAACATTAATAGGGACCCAGGTGCACTATGGGATCACATTAGGGCTGTGTGATACTTTTGGCAATATAGTGTATGGGGACACCTGCCTTTACACACACATGAACTTTAATGACATCCCATTCTTAATACATAGGTTTTAATATGGAGTTGGCCCATCATTTGCAGCTATAACAGTTTTAACTCTTCTGGGTAGGATGTCCACAAGGTTTAGGAGTGTTTTTATGAGAATGTTTGACCATTCTTCCTGGAGAGCATTTGTGAGGTCAGGCACTGATGTTGGACAAGAAGGCCTGGCTTGCAGTCTCCGCTCTAATTCGTCGCAAAGGTGTTCTATCGGGTTGAGGTCAGAGGTCTGTGCAGGCCAGTCAAGTTCCTCCACACTGGACTCGCTCATCCATGTCCTTATGGACCTTGCTTTGTGCACTGGTGCGCAGTCACATTGGAACAGGAAGAGTCCATCCCCAAACTGTTCCCACAAAGTTGGGAGCATGAAATTGTCCAAAATGGATTTGAATGCTGCAGCATTAAGAGTTCCTTTCACTGGAACTAAGGGGCCAAGCCCAACCCCAACGCCTGAAAAGCAACCCCACACCATCAAACTTTACACTTGGCACAATGCAGTCCAGCAAGTACCATTCTCCCAGACTCATCCATTGGATTACCAGACAGAGAAATATGATTCGTCACTCCAGAGAACACGTAGACCTCCTTTGCAGTGGTGGCGTGCTTATCACCACTTCATCTGACGCTTTGCAGTGCACTTGGTGTTCGTAAGGCTTGGATGCAGCTGCTCAGCCATGGAAGCCCATTCCATGAAGTTCTCTACACCCTGTTCTTGAGCTAATCTGAAGGCCCTACGAAGTTTGGAGGTCTGTAGCTATTGAGTCCCCAGACAGTTGGCGACTTCTGCACACTGTGCGCCTCAGCATGCGTTGTCCCCGCTCTGTGACTTTACGTGGCCTGCCACTTCATAGCTTAGTTGCTGCTGTTGTTCTTGTTGTCCCCAATTGATTCCACTTTTGTTATAATGACTGTGGAATATTTGGTAGCGAGGAAATGGTATCGCGCTTGAATTCACTGAGGCTCCTGAGAGTGACCCATTCTTTCCCAAATGTTTGTAGAAGCAGTCTGCATGCCTAAGGGCTTGATTTTATACACCTGTGGTTATGGAAGTGATGGAACACCTGAATTCAATGATTTGGAGGGGTGTTCCAATAAATTTGGCAATGTAGTGTATGACTCTTCGACTCTTCTTGTGTCCCCCCCCCCCCCATATTAAATGATATATAGATTACACAGGACAACAAAAACATTTTTTTAAAATCATCAGAGACCAAAACACATTTTTCAAATCAGTTTTTCACGCTGATTCCATATGAATGTTTGATTTTCTTCTGTACACCATGTCTGGATTGTCGCTGTACAGCATCCAGCGGTAGTTGATCATCATGCTTTCACTGAACCAGCTGCACCTTCTCCGTACTCCTCATCACCTTCTGCAGAATCAAGACCATCATGTGGCGGTACAGGAACAGGCAATGAATCGTCATGAGGAACAGGCCTGACTGCAGAATCTAGGCTGGGATATTCAATTTTGTGCTTAGTTTTAGCTGAGAATCCACTTGTATTCGTGCGGCAGTCCTTGAGATGGTCTCGCGGTTCCCTCCACACCATCGGAATTCCAAATGGCATCGCTGCCTTTCGCCGATTTAGCCAGTTACACAGACCATTTGAACAACTGGTACAGATGACATGTGGAGCCCAAGATTTATCCTGGTCTCCAGGTGGACAGCCAAAGAATAATTTGTATATCTTCTTAAGATCTGCAGTGATTGGACGACGTTGTGAATGAACCACACACATAACAGAAACTGTCTGGATGATTAATACAATTTCTAGGCATGATAACGACTGAAAGCCAACACAGGTTGATGACCCAGAATTCAAACTCGAGAGTTAGATTTAATATTTCTTTTTTAACAATTCGAGAAAATAAAAAATTTGTGGAGAAGCTTACATCAACAAAACGAAACCTGAGGCACAACTACCTATGTTTCCTGCCAAACTAAGTTGTATACACAAGACATGCACATGCGCACTATGTCAAATTAATTGTACTCAAATCGCAACTAGACAAGTGTCAATAAAACTCAATATCTAGTCACCTAGAAAACGATGATGCTGTCTATAAGATAAAAAACACGGACAACTCTTGTAATACTTAGGCAGACGTGCATAATATCATACTACATATAGCTTCATCACAAAAACTTGACGTGCTAGAGAAAAACTAAACACAGATTTTAAATCAGCATGAAAAATACTAAAAAACCCACATAAAATTACTTCTGATGAAAATGACCTGTTAACCTGTGTCATCATAAGCAAAGACATTAAGTGTTTGACTTCTGCTTAAAATTCTTTTAGAATTGCCCTTAAACAGATTCAGAATATGAGAAAAGGTGATGAATTGAATGAATAGCCTGCAAACAAATCTAATTTTTAATTATTTTTTTTCTTCATAGCGTACCACTAGAAATCTCCATATATCTCGATGCTAGGTTTTTGGGTGGTTCCCCCCCCCCCCTCTTTTCCCCTCTCCTCACTGTTCCATTCCATGAAATGGGTTTGACTAGGGTGGGGTATGCCCTAAAAATGTCACTATTTTCAGAGATTTTCGCAGTATTGATAATCACATTGGGCCTCATTCACCAACCGTTCTTACAAACAAATTTGCTCATGAACCCCACGTAAGCACTTTTTTATGAAGATTCTGACATTCACCAATGTTTTCTTATCTGAATTTGTTCTTAGCTAAGAACAGAATCTACACACACTCAAGACCATTCGTACGCACATTTGAGTAATGATAGTTTGTTCAAAATAATTGGTTATAGCAGTTTTATTCATTCTACAGTTCATAAAATGATAGTATTTGAATAATTTATTAAAGTAAAATATAAAAAATAATTTTAAAGTGTAAATTATTTTCATGGTAGTAACGGCGATCATGCAGATTATAAATAGGTCAGTTTCTGCGCATTGGCCTTGCTATCAAAATGGCATTTCTGTTACTTCTTGAAGAGCTTGCCTATTGTGCTCGGAGAAGGGAATGCATGTTTGAAGATCATTTAGATTTATTTGGCACACAGCGTTCACACAGAAGGTGATATCTCTCCATGTATCAGCTTTCTTTGGGGCTTTATATCCACTGGTTACGCTACTAAATAACATGTCTATTTGCATTTACCCCCTGTACAGTTAAATCCCGTTATAACGGACTTCAAGGGACCTGGCAAAACAGTCCGTTATATCCAGAGTTGCTGTATGCCCAGAACAC
>JAODJU010000001.1:31374922-31396315 GCA_026776725.1 Gnathonemus echidnorhynchus
GGGGGTTCCATTATGTTTCTGCCATGCTTTATCTCGTGCTCAATGACCTGAGGCTGAAAGGGGTGTCGGTGTCGCAGCACGTTGCTATCACTGTCTCTGAACCCGCTCTAACATGTAATGTCACGTTGCTACATCGGATAACGTTACAAGTAGGCTAATACAAACTGGATATTAATGACATGCATAGGCCCACATTAAGCGTAAGACCCAGAGACTATAGATCGGAATATACATACCTATATGTATAACGACTACTTCAATGAAATGTGTGGCACTTATATGCCGATACCAGTGGCCACCACATTAAGGTATTTTCCACCCAATTTGATTGCCGAATTTAAGTCCAAATCCTTATTTTACGGGGAGTCGCTGAAACATGTATTTCTATTAGATAGACCTATCAGATATTTAAATTTAAAATATCAATCAAACAATGGCAAATCAGATCCACAAATTGTTAGAAATCGACTGATAAATTCAGAGAATCCGATTTTCTAACGGAAAATAATAACAATGACAAAGACAACAAAACAATAGCAATAATAATAATAATAATGATGATGATAATAAGCTAATAATAATAATATTTTCTGCTTCATTGGGCTCGAATGTTTATATTTTATGTACTGACATTACCGTCCTCGACCAAAATAAAAAAAGATGCAAATGTGAATCCATTATATTTCCGTTTTTCGAAATAATTTTATTCCAGCCTATGACGCTTGGTGCGGAGTTGCACATGGATGTACAAGGAAACTCGGGATGAAGATTTGTGGTAAGTTCCAGACCACTTTCATTGTGTCGTCATTCGGACTCTTCATTGGCGCATGTTAAGGACACACGAAATCAAAACACTTTATTTTAAGCCACTATTCTGTTTTATGCGGGATGGAATAATGAATGGGCATAATAGTTATGCGGAGGCACTCTGTCAGACAATAATGTAATAATAGCGGAGTTTCCGTACAGTACGTGCTATCTGAATATTCAGTTTGTGTTAGTATATGAGAATTAATAAAACAATACACACATTTGAACAATAGGTCGATCTACAGTGAATAAAACATCTTTCGTTGGTGTCATTTGATTCCTTCACTGAATGCTTTCGTCCATTGTTAATGACACGAAATGATGTAGCCAACTCTTGGTTTTTCCCAATTATCGGATTATGAAATGTAACAGACACGCAATATGAGGCAAGGTTTCATCTTTCCGAAATGCAATAATTACAGGAGATGATTATTTCAATAAAACCAAGAATATTTTCTCTGAAGTGTCGGATTCTGGCTTGCCCATTTTTTTCCACTATAGGCGCGCATTTCTCCTTCTCGAAACAGAAATAGGGCATGATGATGGTGATGATGACGATGCAGTCGACGACGACGACAATGATGACGCTGATAATGATGAATACGATTGAAGTTGCTGTGTTGCTTATCATAATAATTATGATGAACTGCATTACATAAATTGCAATTTAATCTGGATGGGAAACTGAAAATAATTTAGTGGAATACATTTATAACAAGATCATAAATTGGATTATTTGATAGAAATAGGAGCAATTTGTTCCCAATTTCTTTAACCAAACGTGTATTTTGAAGCTTCACAAATACATATTAATCGATTTGTTTATTTTAATTAACTTTATTGTTTCCGTACGCCATTCTACATTATTTCAAGCTACAGGGTATGCCTACAACAGATGTTGCCATTGAAATATCTATATTTATTCGAATGGAATGATTATGATTAGATCTATTAAAATAAACGAATAAACATTTGCAAGCAAATACGTCATGCATATATAACTTACAGCCGATTTGATTGACTCGGTCTTAATTCTGTAAGGACACGATACATCCGCCCTCTAGTGGCAAAAAACTATTTTTCTGAGTCTGAACGACTGCATTTTACGTGTTACAGTGTGCATGTGAAAGCGCTGAAAGATGCATGCATACGTGCGAAAAGGCCATTTTACTCATATATGTTTTCACACTGTTCCCAAGTTATGTTTCACCGAATGAACAGAAAAACAATAACTAGGCTTATTCCGTTTTAATCAGTTGCGCCGTTAATATAAGACTACAATTTAATCACATATGCATATGCCTGAACTAATAGAAAACAAGGATGTTTTTTGTATTCTACGCGATTCAGTTTGATGCATTTGGAACGGAATAAAAGCGGAGTGATAAGAAGGCATTTCTTTTATATGCTGCCTGGCATCCCAGCAGGTCCAAATCTTTGTGTTCGGCGCTCATTTCGTGACCATATTGTTTGCAGCAGTAAAATAATGTTCCTTGCTCCCACATGCTTTTGCAGATTGGTATTCATAGGCCCTTATCGGCCAGAAAATGGCTCCGGGGGAATAATGAAAAGATTAAGGAGGAACTTATTAAATGGCAATTCATCAGGCTCCTGTTTTTCTGAGATAGCGGGAAGGGATCAGGGGTGTTACGAAACAGGTTGAAGGTCTCAATCTCCTACGATGTACACGCATGGATCGCACTACCGACGAGGGTCATTAATGAAATGTTCTTAATTTGTTAATAACAATACCAGTAATAATTAAATAATAATAATGAAAAAATAAACTATGGTAAATATGTAATTTTTCAAATGTATGGAAATATTTTTATTTGATTCAGATACTCCGTCTCTCTCAAAATTGTTCAAATGTTTGATTTTTTAATTTCAATTTGAAATTAAAACTTTTTTAAAATGCTCGATGAAATATTAAAAATGACATTCTATTGTGTTTTACATTTCAGATCATTTTTGTATTTTAGAGCATGCTAGACCCTTAAACAAACTGCACGCCCTCGTCTTCTCAAATACAAAAAGCCGGAACTGTTTTTCTGTCATATTGTGTCGGAAATGTAGATGACAGGATTTAATGAACAATTTTCTTCCTTTTTCACCGAAGCCCAGAGACAGATAGGGTTCTTATAATAGGTGCCCTTATTTTCAATTTCTTTCATGAATAGCCTCAGCAACGCTTGAGTGCGTTTAACCCTGTGTTTATCGTTCCCTGCTTTAGGATCTTGTGTGCCCAGGGAAGGAGTTCGGGGAAACGTGTGCACGTTTTGTATTGTAATAATAATAATAATCACACACAGTTATTACTAACTAAAATAACGTTATTCAATTACCTCATGTTGACCCTTATTCATGTAGCATCACAAATGTAGGCTAATTATAAGTAATACAGCAAAAACCTCATCTGGCTGTAAGACTGATAGGGACTAAGGTTTTAGCTGAGTTGTTTAGACGCTTTTTTAACGTTTCATATTAATATGGGTGGACAAAATAACTCAAAAATATTTCACATGCATGAATTCCCGATGTCTGCTCTTTAAATTCTGCATACAGGTATCAGTAGCACTGACACACTGTACTCTTCCCGAGGCCTGCTCAACAAAGTAAAAAATGTCTGAGTGGCCTAATGAGAATTTACCACTACGCTAAATTAAATAATGACCGTGTTTGTTTTCGCATGACTGACTTTTCGTGCTGATGTCATCGTGGGTTCAGTCTACTCACCGCAGTATATAAGGGCTTCTCCTAAACAACACCGGGCCCTCCTCCCAGTAATTAATCAGACCGGTCTATTCAAAGAGAAGCAACTATATGTTTCGTGTAAAAATCCAATAAAGAAAAAAACTGGTATAATGATAGGGAACAGTAATCTCCACTCTCGGACTTCTTCTGTCTTGTGCAACAATCTAGGTTTCCTACAGAAGAACAACAACCTGGAAGAGAGAACTAGAATCGCAAGTTCCTTCAAAGAAAGCCAGTCTTCCAAGAACGTTCTGTCTAGTGACAACAGTAGTAGAGACTCCAGGTTCAGGCGCGTTGAAACTGATTTTTCTAATCTCTTTGCTAGAGGTAAGTGAATTTATCGATATCAGAGTACGGGCGGGGTGTATGTAGTGTACTCAAAGCACGACTTATCGAAACAAACTGCCTTGTTGAACAGAATAACTCGGTCTGTGGTGCTGAATTTGGGAATTAACCGTCACAGGATTGAGACTTTAAAGCTTATACCACGTGGTTTTCTCATAAGATAAACGTTTCATTCACTTTCTGCTGAAGATAGCGTTTCCCTAGACTCTCACTAAAATATACGAATAGCTAAAAGTAATTACGCATATTAATAACGTAGTGTTTCCTTTGTGTTGCCATGTTTTCCGGTTCTTTTTTTAATTTAAATTCAGAATTTCAGTTATAGTCCGTAAAATCTATACATACGTCAATCCATCCAATTATCCGTCCATGTAGTAACTGATATGTACTTTACTCCTGTAGCACCTAAATAGATTATAACTTTAAACCTGTCCAAATTTAAGGCTTAAGTCAGGCGAAATGATCCCTCTTAATTTCCCATAGTTTGATTGCTTGTTTAATGTCTGCATAGCCCTGTCACAGATTGGCATTCAGGGTATCCGCTGTTCGAGCCCCGTGTCTCCTGCTGTGGGCTCTTGGCTTCCCACTACATGTACTGTGTAAATGATTATGGAAGAGGGATGCATAGATGGATTAAATACTTTCTGAAGTGCGTGTTATTTACATCCCGTCACCCTATACTGGTAAACTGTGGTAGGTAAAGGGTGGATGGATTGATGGATGGAAGCCATGTATATAGTAAATTAAATGAAATTCATACATAAGGGTTATTCTCCGCGGAAGGTTGGTAGAGGTAAGTAATATTAACTGCAGCCCTGTTGCACGTGCTTTGCCTTCAGGTGAAGCTATTGAAATAAATGAATACTTGTTGCTTTTTTATGGCCAGAATCTGAAAACAACCTGTTTCTTCGCTTTTCAATATAAAGATTTGTTGCCGGCAAAAAATGGAGAGGAGCCAACCATGCAGTTCTTGTTGGAGGTTGTCGACATTCTCACGAACTATGTCAGGAAGACCTTCGACAGATCTACTAAAGTACTCGACTTCCACCATCCACACCAGCTGCTTGAAGGCATTGAGGGCTTCAACCTAGAGCTCTCTGACCAGCCCGAATCTCTAGAGCAGATCCTAGTGGACTGCAGAGACTCCTTGAAGTACGGTGTGAGAACAGGTAGTGTGAGCCAGATTTACGCAGTGCACTCATCAAGTCCATCTATATTGTTCATTATTTAGCATTCATTTTGGTCTGTCCTGACTGCCCTTTCATTGTTTGCAATCAGTGGGCTCTAGAGAGGATTTTTGGGTTATCTATGGCTATACATATTTATTAAGTACAGTGGTACCTCAGAACTCGAATTTAATCTGTTCAGAACTCCGGATCGAATCCTAAAAAGCTTGAGTTTCGTGATCGAATTTTCCCCATAAGAAATAATGGAAAACCAATTAATTGGTTCCCGGCCGCAAAAAATTACACCTCATTTTTTTTAGCATTTAAACACAAAATGAACCGGATAAAACAAGAAGAGCATATACTGTACTAAACACATCTAAGCGCATTTATCAAAACAGTAATTTGTAAAGTAAGAAAATAAATGTATCCAAACAATGTGTAAAGTTAAAAGAAACAATGTGTCATGCCCCGATTGTCCGCTCCTTCCGTGTGCCACGCCCCCTCGTTAACCCCGTGTGGAATCCCTGTGTGATCAGCTGTTTGTGGTTGTTGTCATTAGTCCTCTGTAATTTAGTCCGCCTTTCAGTTTGTTTTCCCAGTCCAGTCATTGTATTGTCCGTCTGCGTTTTGTCTGCCTTACCTGTAATTAAACCCCGTATTCCCCGATACCCTGACGTCTGCGCCTTTGTCTCTGTTCAGTCCCCGCTCTATGATATGATAATTAAATGTATTCATGGTTTATTATTAATATTAAAATAATAAGAAATCTTAATTTTTTATGTATTTTATTATACAATAATAATTACTCTTATTGTGTGTCATTGTTTAAATGTATTTTTTCTGTCAAATATATGTATTCAACTAGTGTAAACTTGCACAATGCTACCACAACAAATGCCAGACTGACACTGAAGTGTTACCTTTTGTTTCCGCTGAGAGAAGTGCAGCGTGACTCATTTCCCAGCGCGTACAAGTTATCTTAGGTCGGCGTTCACAGTTTGACTTCTGAGATTCAGATCGAGTTCTAGCCTCTAGGTAATTTATTTCGAACTGGTTGGTTCGACTTTTAAGAAATTCGAGTTCTAATGAGTTCGAGAACTGAGGTACCAATGTTTTGTACTGTATCCATACAATACATAAATGGAGTAATAGCTCTAAAACTAAAAGAGACAGATATGTCCAATGAAGTGCACTTTGATCAGTGGACTATATGGGTCAATGCACACCCCTTGGATTGTTGGGTTATCTGTGTCTATATTTATTTGTTTATTTTTATTCTGTATCCATACAATGTGTAAAGGGACAATACATAAATGATGTAATAGCTTTAAAACTAAACGAGTCTGACATGTCCAATCAAGTGTGCTTTGAACAGTGGACTATGAGGAACAATGCACACTTGTACACTGTGGGGGACAAAAGGACATTTGATTGCATATGTCCATCTCGTCTAGTCTTAGAACCATTATAATATTTATGTACTGCCCCTTGCACATTGATGCAGTGACTGGGAAGTGGTAAGCGAATGGGATGTACACATGTGAACATTCAACAAAGAAATCTGGAAAACCAAGGGGTGTCCAACAGTTGCCAAGAACTCAAAACTGTCAAACCAACATCTTGTTACAAGTGAAATCATCTACATTCATAGCTATTAACAAGATTTTGCGCATATAGCGAAGTGGCTCCACTTGCAAAAATAATCGTTGTGCATTGTTGCCTGAGCACTGGAAAGAGCCATCTATAGGATAGCGCAATGGGTGTGACCTCACCTGGCCCCGGGTAGCTAAAAATGGAAACTTGATAAGAAAATGATAACTAAGTATGTTTTTTTTACATTGATTGTATGCAATCACTTGAATTTTGAATACGTTTTTTAGGACGGTAACAGTACAGTACAGTACTGTTCAGTGCATCATTTTTGGTTCGGTACACACTATGAAACGAATGAATAGCCTACATTTACTGACATGGACAGAAGCTAAATTCAGAAGTAGATGTTAAGCACAGACATAATTGGCAGTTTAGGAACATTTTGGTTTCCTAATAAATTATACGAGCACTGGAGACAGAGTAGACCAAGACTTTCTCTTGGCTGTGTAACTAGTATATGTTGCTGAAAACACAAGCAGACACACCGACTCATTTGAAACAACATCATCTGAATGAGCATACAACTGGAGCAAGGCAGAAACAGCCCATGCGAATTAGCATCCCTGTGGCATTTATTATAGCGCTTTTACCAGGAAATTCAGACCAGGCTGAAAAATAAATGTAGGGGTTATCTCAGATGTACGGCAATACTCCTTAGTATGGATTAACTTCATTATGATTATTATAATATTATAGTTTTGTTTTATATATATAACGTAACAAAACTAAAATATCTTGGGGATCTGAAACAAACGTGTCTCAGATTTTTGTTTTCCTACAGAGTGATGTGTATTACTCTGAATTTTTGTTCTGCTTTGTACTACTTAAATTAGCCAGTTTATGTGTTATGTAGGCTACAGAATTCGACTCTGACACACGTACAAATGTTTGAGATGCCTGAAAAAATAACCTTTAAAATGATGTTTGAGTGTAAAAGCTATTCCCTTGATACGGCTGATCTCAGTGGCAGTTTAATGAAGCCTTGTTAATTTCAGTGACAGCTGTTTACCTCGTATTGCACTGAACTAACTGTAGCCTCAGGAAATTTCAAAATGATTTATGAGCTGTTTGGAGATGCAGACACAAAAGTCATTTTGTTACCACTGTGTAGTACCTGCACACAGTCTATTATATGGAAAATAAAATATTTCTAAAATGGTATTGAGGGATATAGTTTTAATTAATGTATTTATTGTGCTGAATGTGACTTATATTTGATATGCTTCTCAAGGAATGTATTCGTTTCTGTTTAAGTAACTGTTCAAATATCATTTATTAGTCAACTAATATGTCCGTCTGCTTCAATAAACTTAACAATGTTGAATTTTTCTGTCCAGGTCATCCCAGGTTTTTCAATCAGCTGTCCTCTGGGCTTGACATCATCGGCTTAGCTGGAGAATGGCTCACTTCCACAGCAAACACAAACATGTAAGTTAATTTCAGACTGAGATGCAGAAGAAGACAGCTCTGCAGACCTCTTGCTTTGTGTCAAATGTCAGTCTTATTGGGTTATGCAAACTGGGGCTTTAAATGTAATGTTTCCTACTTGGTGCATTGGACCTTAATATAGATCTAACATCTCAGCAGCAGCATTCAGTCCTTGCTATTATGAAAGCAATGGTCAGAGGGAGGGCAGTGATCAAGTCTGACATGGCTGATCTCTGCAGGAGCTGTAATCATGTGTTGACCACCAGGCTGTAAATGCTGTAGCTATTCTGACTCTTTTTGGAGGGAAAGCAGAACATCAGCAGTTTCTCTCTCAGATAACCAGACTACGTGTCAGAAGCCGAGCTACCACATGCTGCCCTGAAAATAAATTTTGGTCAAGCCTGAAATATATTAATATAATACATTAGATTATCTTCAGGAATCTCTCTTGGTCTGTTCGCCTATAGCTTGTAAGAATAAATGCTTTCTCGATAACGGGCTCAGTACTGGAGATAGAGAACTGATGGCATTGCAAGTTTTATTGTAAGCACATGCTTGGAAAACATCATAGCCCTGCAGGCAGATTAAATTGTATATTGATCAGAATTGGCAGTTACACCAGGTCTGAATGTGTTTTATATGATGCTTATGTAATGTCAGTTAAAAAAATATGAAATGAACACATAAGGTTCTAGGTTACAGCTAGGTTCTTAATTATATGTGGTATTAACGTTTAATAAACTTAGATCCTACTTTGCAGGTATTTATTTGAAATAAGGAATCAGAAGCAAATGAGTACTAACATGTTGAACCAAACTTTGAATTGTCCTAGATTCAGGTTATCAGGTTTGCTCATTGTTTGCTGGTATCTGCTGATTAGTCAGCTGTGACCACTGTGTCACCTCTCCGATCCCCGGTGGCAGTGAGGCATGATGGAGAACCAAACTTACGCACCACAACACAAAAATTGGGGTATCGGTTATTTGTCTTTCGTTGGCTGCACTGGTACAGTTGATCGATAGCATTGCATATTTTCTTCAGAAGGTCAGGAGTAGAAGAGTCAGTCTCCTCGACATCATAGCTGACGTATAGCAGCACATGGTCACAGATGTGATTGTGGTTTCTGTTTAATGGGTGATCAGTACAATGTCTGGTCTTTAAAATCCACTCATTCTTCACTGTGATATCAACATTTAAAGTTACAGAGTAAGAGGCATGAACATTCATTGCTTTCATTTGTTAAAATATTGACCAAAGACCGGCCTTTAAAGAGATGTGTTCAATTATAACTTTAAAGGGCTAGCACCCAACTTAAAGAAAGCCATTCCAGAGTGTGGCTGCTGCTTTTTATCACCAGTTCCGATGATTTACCTTTATTTTTACCACTGATTTGAGGTGTGAACATGTCTCTAGAGCCTTTTTCCCTGTAGAGATAATGCAAAGCTCATGGGCTTTTGGTCAGATAAAGGAATGACGGCATTTACTCAACATGGCAGCACTAGATGTATTGTACCAGAGAGCTGACTGCACTGTCATTTGCAGTGACTAATGATGAAATTATCAATATTATAATTACTCTTGACGTTTATTGACTGTCACCTAGTATACTAATGAAACTGTCCCCAGAGGTTATTCACAGAATAATTTCACATGAATAATCACAGATTTTTTTTACCCCTTTGAGATTGTTCAATAGTTTTAATTATTTTTGTCCTTGTTCTGTTTGTCCGTCAGCTCATGCACAGAAATCTGTTGTGTAACTAGCCGTATTACATTTAGCTTGTGCCTCCGTTAGTGGAAGCAGCCACCTAACCAGACACTGATGAACAGGCCTGGAATGCCAACAAGTTTCCATCCCAGTGGCCAGTAGAGATGTCCTGGGAGATATCTTAGTAACTTAATATCATTGCTGTTAAAGCAAGTATGAGTGAAATTGAGTGTACGCAAACATACCTTGGGAGATTCTAAACAGGCAGCTGTCTGGCATGGGCAGTATTTTTCATGAACCAAAACGTAGCTCGCATTGTTTTACTTTTCAGAATGGATCGTTTTGTCAGGCCTACGACTGAGCGAGAGCCCGTGGCTTCTGCCTTTCCAATTCGTTGCCTCTGTGTGTCTTGCTGCTGGCTCTCTGCTGTCCATTACTGGCCCAGGAAATTTATTCTGAGCTAAATCGCTTCTTATCTCAGCAGACCATAAGCTCCCATTTTTGTTCCTGCCATTTCCTGCCGAGCAAAATGGCTCTGTTTATTTTGACAGATAGCAATCAAAGAATTGTGCTGTTTAATTAAAAATCTTGCTGACTGATAGAATTATTCAAATGCATTATAGCTCTCTCATTTAAAGCCAATATTTAATTAGAGAACCATAAAGCCAGTATATCAGTTATAAACATATTACCAAAAAGAACATTCTGTCCAGAAGAATATTTTGCATTCTCAATTATTCTAAAGCCTGGTTTGAATGTAATATAGAAAAGAATATTAATGACCTGTCTAGGTGGAATTTATTATTTATTCTGGAATAGTGCACCGTTTTATGTGTCATCAAGGGGAAATAGCTAGTAAAATACTACTGGAAAAAAAGGCTCATTTTATTTTGGCTTGTCCCTTGCTTACCTCCATTGACAAGTACGGTGAGGCTCCATGGAGGGGGAACGGCCCATATTTGTGGTTATTTTCAGATGACTGAATCCATAGGTTGATAATAGGGCTAATAGAACATATAAAAATAGATGTTAACAGCCCCAGTCAGAAGAGAAATAGTCCTATTTATGTAACTTCCCCCTCTCAATTTGGCGTCTCTGTCCTTCCAATACTCCTTCTTAGTGGCATATAAGTAATGGATTTTGCCCCAGTGCTGCACTACAGTCTTTCCGTTTGAGCTGTAACAAATGGCTCCCTTAATACAACTTGACAGAGCTCTTATTGAAAACCGGCTCCATTGAAAAGAGAACGGCGGTACTTTCAAACCTCCAAATTGCTTTTCTCAAGAAATCAGTAAATAGTAAAAGTAAATACACCTACAAAATGAATTTCATTCGGCCTACCCACATATTGTAGACCACCGGTGAGGTCTGTGCCAACTTGACATTTCATCATTTTGAGGTGCACATGAATTAAAACATTCATGCCCACTTTAACAGCAAAATAAGAATTGGTATATACTTCCATAATATGATCTGACTCAGCCAAATCATGTTTTCTACCCAAGGTTCACCTATGAGATTGCCCCAGTGTTTGTGCTCATGGAGCAGCTAACCCTTAAGAAGATGAGAGAGATTATTGGATGGCCAGGTGGAGAAGGAGATGGAATATTCTCCCCAGGTATGCTTTATACCCCCTGTGTCCCCCCTCCCTTTGCTCTGCACCCTAGGGCATGGATTCCCAAACTTTTCAGCTCACAACCCCCAAAACAACATTGCCAGAGACATGCAACCCCCCCACTACTCAGTTGAAGCATGCAAACATTAAGAGTCACATGCACTAATATGCAGAAGTGGAATGTCCAGGTCCAAAAAGTACAAATCCAGACCAAGGTTTTGTTTCAGCCAACCAGTTCTGTGTATTCTGTGACTTTTCATATTCAGCTGGTTGGTTGAAACAAAATCTTGGCCTGGATTTCTAGTTTCTGGACCTGAATTTTCTACCTCTGCTAATATGTCTTTTCATACATGCACACATTTCTTTGATAACACAAAAGAATACAATGAGGGACCCATACCGCTTCACGACACATAGCACATGAAAGGTCTGGATTCTGCTCCACTACCAAAGCTTTAGTTACATTTTAGCTAGGTTGCTATGTTGTGGCTTGTCAGGTGTAGAACTTGCTATCTTTATCTGACCAATTATCGAGTCGGCATGACTGGCCATTATTTCTAACTGACACAAGGAGGTAGTTTTACTAGAGGCATGCTTTGGATTAACATCGAAACTGTGGCAACGCAGCATGAAAATATTGAGTCTTATGTTCAGCACTAATAACTTGCTAGCTGGAATGATGACCACACCCACATTGCTAGCAGCCAAAGGCACATCACCATGGACATGTATGCATGTCTAATAAACAGTGTGAGTAAAGAAGGGCCTAATCTTATATTTCACAGTCACACTGCAGTCAGGGGGTTTTCATAAACCATAAATTGAAAACTAAAAAAATACCTGAAATTTTTAGATTTGTTTTAAATAATTCATAAATAATTATTTTGAGCTAAGACATAAATGATTTGTCAAAAACAAAGGTCTCTTTGCATCTATAGTAATTATTAATTTCATTGTAATATGACTGTATCCTGCTGAGCACATTTAAAATTAGTCCTGGAACCAAAGAATATGCATAAAACAGTAAGAAGTTCATTTAATTTTTTTTAATGAAACATGCACACAAAGTAGCTAAAGATAAAATGCATGCACAACTATATAACACTACTTATGATATCTATGATGATTGGGAGTCTTGACACTACAACAACATGTCACGTGCATTTTATGTCCCACATGTGCACCATTGCGAAGGCTCGCATCATATTTACAGCTAGCTAGCTGGTAGCTACTATTAGTAAGCATAATATTATTGGTTTTACAATATGTTCCAATAACTTCATTTAAGCATATAGATAACAATATGTTATCACAAAACATCAAAATTTAAAGTGCTTCTTAACTTTCATAACCTGTAGATGCTCTGTCTATTCTATTTTAAATTAACTGTACGTATTATGTACAGTCCTATTACAGGCAATGTTAAATTGATTTTTGGATGAAAACTTTTGGAATACCAAATCTTATCTTTATAAAGAAAAAATCATTCTATTTGACAAGAACATAGACAAAATTAAGCATATCACTCTTAAAAGCAACCACAGGCAGTCACAACATAGTTAATGTAGATAGATAGGTATTCAGTATTACCCAAGAAAGCAAAATGTTTTTGATGCAGCCGACCCACATAAAAGGGGTAAAAAAAAAAAAAAACATTGTAGCGAGTGGCCAAGTCATTTTAATAAAGAAGATGACAGCTCTTTTAATTATGGTTTAATACTAGCAGCAGCACAGACAAGGAAGCCAACAGTGTACATGACACTCAAGTGGCCCTGAAGGGTAGTATTGGAAGACACTGTGAGGTCAAAAATACCTTTTTACATTTTACTAAAGAAAGAATTTGACAAAAATGTGTGCTGTAGCCTGTTTGTATCACTGCGTAACGTCTTTATGTCACTGTACAGGAGGAGCCATCTCCAACATGTACAGCGTGATGGTAGCGCGCTACAAGTACTTCCCCGAAGTCAAAACCAAAGGAATGTCAGTGGCTCCCAGGCTAGTGCTCTTCACCTCAGAGAATGTATGTGTCCCCTTCTTAAACCATGCATATGCATCATCTCCATCACTCCAGTCTTGTTGTTGATACTAGGGTTTAAAAAGTACTGAGTATCGAGTGAATTAGTCTTGTTGTTGATTCACACTAGGGTTTAAAAAGTATTGAGTATTGAGTGAATATCCCAGCTGTTTTGAATTGTACTATCATACATTGGTTATTTTTTTTAACACTTAAGAAAGGTTCAGCATATTCTACCACTGATGCAGTTTTTAAAAAGTAGAATAAGAATGATTTTCTTTCCAATGTGTCTTAGTGAAGACTGCTTATTTTGGATTTATCTGAGGTGAAGTTTTTCTCTATTGCAGAGTCACTACTCAATAAAAAAATCGGGTGCAGCTCTAGGCTTTGGAGTCGAAAATGTCATCTTGTTGAAGTGTGATGAGAGGTGTGTGAAGCCACATCTTCTTAATCTATGCTGTATGTAACCGACTGCCTTTCACAACTGTCAACAGTTCCCTTCAACCTTCTCTGTGATTTTTTTTTTAGAGGAAGAGTCATTCCAGCTGACCTGGAGGCCAAGATTATAGATGTTAAACAAAAGGTGAATTCCTGTAGACTATCTCTAACGATTAGCGTGCTCTTGATTTCAGTGAATGTGAAGTATCAGGTCAGGGTGCTGGAGTAGTACTGAGCTTTAAAGCCAAGCTGTCAGACCACATTACAGGCTTCACTGGTGGTCAGCACCCAAGTCCATTTAGACACACTTGACCCAAGAACATCAGCCTAATGTTTGGAGTGCAGCAGTCAATGAAGCAGTGTGATGTGTCCTGCTCTTTCCTTGTAGGGCTACGTCCCACTCTTTGTCAACGCCACGGCTGGGACAACTGTGTATGGAGCCTTTGACCCCATCAACGAAATTGCGGATCTCTGTGAAAAATACAACATCTGGCTCCACGTGGATGTAATTGCTTTTATTAACACAGGACTTGTACAAATCCATTTTCTCCCACTGTTAGAAGAGATGGGGAGCTTTCCTGAGTTTCACACTGTGTTTGAATAGGGGGCCTGGGGAGGCAGTCTACTGATGTCCAGGAAGCACCGGCACAAGCTGAGCGGCATTGAGAGGTATGAAGCATTCAGAAAAATTGGCAAGCTTATAAGGGAATCGCCATAGCAACAATTACTGTGATGCTGCTGTTGTTACAGGGCCAATTCAGTCACCTGGAATCCACACAAGATGATGGGCGTGCCGTTGCAGTGCTCTGCCATCTTGGTCAGAGAACTGGTAAGCAGCTCCAATGCATGCAGTAGGTATTGCTGAGTTCCAGGTTGGGTCAGCGCAGAGTTCCTCTTACATTGCAGTTGATCCTTGCAGGGTCTGCTCCAGGGGTGCAACCAGATGTGTGCTGGGTACCTCTTCCAGCAAGACAAGCAGTATGATGTCACCTATGACACTGGCGACAAAGCCATCCAGTGTGGTCGACATGTGGACATCTTCAAATTTTGGCTCATGTGGAAGGCAAAGGTGGGGTTGCTAGCAGTCCATCGGGGTTAACAGGCTCTAAAATGTTTCTAGACACATAAACATCATCACAGAACATCATAGGTGCAAAGCCACTCCATACTCCAGATCATGGTATTCATATGATGCTGCAGCTCCTTGTTTGTTCATTATAAATTTTGCCTCTAAATATTCCTGACCACTTTTGACTAGTTTTAATATGTTATAATGCATGATGCTCTTCCTCTAGGGAACAATAGGGTTTGAGCAACACATCAACAAGTGCTTGGAGCTCTCTGAGTATCTCTACACCAAAATAAAGAACCGTGAGGGATATGAGATGGTGTTCCAGGGAGAGGTAAGTCATTCCCTTTATTTTTCTATTTCCATTTTGCTCTGCTCCCAAAGATAACAAACATGACCAATGCATTATCTTCATAAGGCGTCAGACTTGAGAAATATCTAATGAATATAAAGCAGATCCCATTAACTTGGGCAGCTAGTGTACTATATCATTAATAACTTTGGATGGGGGGCAGCATAATGTGGGGAATCAAACTGGGGATGGGTGAAGGGGGGTCACGGAGGTGTCTGTGAAAGTCCTCCACAGAGATTTATCACCGGGAGAGACTCACGCTGTATCTCTGTTTTCCTGTCGCTGTGATGCTGGCCGCCCCACCTTCCTTAGACCCTACAGTGAGCGATGATGAAGTGTTGCCGCTTCAGCTGCCCACTCACCAAACCTCTTCTTAGATCATCTCTCCTGATTCGACAGCACTCCCTTGACATCATCTGTTATTGACGCTGGCTACATGCGCTCGATGTGTCCTTAAAGACAATGATACCTGTGTTTCAGAAACTGCTTGCAATTTGAGTTTGAGCATATTGATTAAAAGTAGGGATGATGGTATTGTTTGAATGATCTTTCACTGCTTACAGTTACACATCCACACTATCAGAAAAAAGAGTACCAATTTGTACCTTTGCTTGTCACCTTGCTTGTCGATTCAAGGGCTTCAGGGGGTTGCCAGTTGTACCCTAACTGTAGGTAAGTGTACCTTTTAGTCTAATTTAAGGTACAGAAATGGACTCTGAGGAACATTTCCAAGGTACAAACAACATTAATGTACCCCCAAAAGTACAAAAATGCTCCTCGTAGTCCATTTCGGTTTCTTAAAAGGTACATTTACCCTTGAAAGTACAGCCCCAGTGACAAGCAAAGGTACAAATTGGTACTCTTTTTTTCTGATATACTCTGAACATAATCCTGCAATAACAAGGCCATTTATTTAGTTATGAGTCCATTTGATCAATCATGCAAGTTGCCGCACAGAAGACTTAGAAATTGATTGTGTCAACGTGTGGTTCTCCTTACAGCCACAGCACACAAACGTCTGCTTCTGGTACATTCCGCCCAGCCTGAGAGGAATCCCTGATAGTGAGGAGAGGTTGGAGAGACTGCACAAGGTATGATCTGTTTGCCCTTGTGAGGATGCCGATATATGGCTAGGAGATTAAGGCTCGGTTAATTTCAGAGAGTTCAAAATGACACCTGTGTCTCTTTCCCTTTAGGTGGCACCTAAGATCAAAGCAAGGATGATGGAGACAGGCAGCACCATGGTGGGCTACCAGCCTCAAGGGGACAAAGTCAACTTTTTCCGCATGGTCATCTCTAACCACGCCGCCACCAAGTCGGACATCGACTTCCTGATCGATGAGATTGAACGACTGGGGCAGGACCTCTAGGAGTTTCGCCCTGGAAATGGCCACCTTCCTCTTTTTGTAACAGCTTCACCGTGACCTGAAGGAACCTAGGGTCACAATTCTAAGTGCTGCCATTATCCTACATGACCCCATATTCTTTTCAAATGTAGAAATCCAAAATATACAGTGCGTTCCGTCTCATGTGTTTTCTAGTCTGTTCTGTCCCTTAGTGAGCCTATAGATATAACTGTCGTATTTGAGGATTCGTTGAATGTGGGAATTGGACCCATACACTGGAATGGCTCAATGAGTCGATCTGAGTGACCACTTCATCTGTGAGGTGTGTGAACGCACATGAGGCCCTGATATGATATATACTAATATAATGGAATATATGTTATAATATATTGACTATTGGTGCTTTTTGCCGTACATATAATTACCAAATCAGATGCACCACTTTAGATGTTTTTCCCCTTTAGGTGTGAAGTAGTGGGGAACATGTGTGAACAGTCATCGTGACGGTTACTGTATTCTATTGCTGTTTCCAGAGATAATTGAATTTTTGTGTAGATTGTGTATAGTACTGTTATATTGCCTTTGTGAGAAAAATATAAATGTCATAGTTTTACAATGAGATGTTTAAATAATAATTACAGTAAAAGGAACATATACTGTATATATATATAATTAAATATCGCTTTATTTATATTAAGAGATAAGCAGTGTTAAAAATCTAGTATTTTCTTCCATTTGTAATGTACTGTATCTTTGTTTATGTTGAGAATCATTCTATAAAGAAAAAGTAACATTTAACATATTTTAGTGTATTTGTGAGCCAAAGAAAAAACTATTTGTGACAGTTGAATATGTATGTCCTTAAAGTAACAAATATATAGATATTACAAAATTATATGATATCTATTAGAAATATAATTTAATGCTCTAAACCTTAGTGCAATCTGTAGGTTATGTAGGTGTGATATATGTTGTGTATCACATTGACTGAGTACTTCAGTCATCCAATATGCTAAACTGAATTCCTTATTTAGTAACAAGCACAATGCTTAGCAAATGTGGGCTCTATCATTCTGGGAAAAAAAAAGATGCTCGTGTGTGATGAATATGAAATGAGTTTTACTGCAAAACCTGTTTGTGAGAATTGTTTTTGGGTGACTAATCAGTTCAGATCCATGTTCACACTTCCAAAACAATACTGACGGAGATTTTTTTTGGATTTGAATATGTACATTGTGACCACTGATATTTTCCGATGAAACTCTCCGAAATGACTGTTGGTTGAACACTTTGTTTTGGAAACTGACAGACTGAAGGCAGGCCCTTTACTATCTGATCACATTTGTAATGTTCATCATGATCAAAACCACTGCATTTACAGCACTAATAAAACGTCTTTAAAATCCCAGCGCCTCATCACTCATTGTAGGGCATCTGTGGTGTCCCACTTCTGTTTTACAGGTCCAGTTAGTCTGTAGTCATGCTGTTTCCTGTCCTGTAGGATGGGGAACAGCCGACTGCTTGGTATCTGGGTCTGCATCCCTCCCCAGCCCTAAACTGATTAGCTTTTTACGGAGAAATTCAACACCATAAAACACAATGAAAAAATACATTGCAATTGAAAAAAAAAAAACTCTTTTTTAAAAATGCAGGTCTATATATTTTCTGTGTGTTCATTGATTTAAATATTGAATAACATAAGTTATTTTCACTGCAAATTCATCTGGGTTTGTTTAGATTAGTACTGATGCATACCTTAGGAGGGCAAACAGATGTAGGGCTTTCTCTGTTTTTATGCAATCACCTTTGCAAACCCAGATTTTGGTGATTCTGTTCATTTATATTATAGTCCGAGCAGAGAGGGCTACAGATGCTGGCCCAGATTGATTCAAATGACAGGAGGCGGTGCGCTCAATTCTGTGTGATGGGCTTGGTTAGCCATGGAAAGCAGCCATGCTTTAGGGATAATTTATACCAGAAAACAAAAGACCCCCATTGCTCTTGGTCTTCCACTGAAGAAAGACTAACCCCCTTCCTGGAAGTCTGTGTCTCCCCAGTCTGTGTCTACAAACACCATTGCGGCTCAGCATTTACCAGTCACATCATATAAAAGCAGTTACTGTTTTTTTGCATATTAATGTAGTGACTTTTTTGTTAAACAATGGTATAGGAGACAGTTTGATTATATTTAAATGCTGTATAAAGGTCTATTTATCGAAACAATGAATGATTTCATATTAAATATTGGGGGGGGGGGGGGGGGGGGGGGACGACGTCACCCCCATCCTCCCCAGTTCCAAGCCCCTGCATCTAAAGAGGACATGCATAGTGATCCAGAATTTTACAAGCAGCTTGTAACACCTATTACTGTAATTGACTGCTAGATTTACTATTGGTAAAGGAGACAAAAACCACGGCACGGCAGGTACTGCATAGTGTCTCTGTGTTTTATATAACGCATCCTGCAGTATGAATGATGGTGCTTTTATCTAATCTCATACCAGAGACAGCCTTCAGTAGTCCACAAGTACCATTTCCCTTATGAAATCTCACAGGAAATGGAAAATCTGTCACAGTATAAGTTAAAATAAATGATAACATTAACGCAAAAAAGAGGTACATAAAGAAAACTTTCTACATTTGCCTATAATAAAAGTACTTCCCTGTGAATCCCCTGTGACCGCTTATTCCTGACTCAATTTCCCACACCTGTCTGGGAGTCAGTCTCCATTCTTCAACTTAATCACCCGGGAAAGAGGCATCATTGGCTGATCATTCCCCATCTGAGTGTCCTCATCCCCCACCAGCACCCCCCCCCCCACCCCCGACTACACAGCCTCTTCTCGTTATTTTGCCCTTTAAAACATTTATAATAAAATCTGATGGATTATGGCCTGTTTTGGTCATAATTTGAAGGTTTTGCTCATGTGAGTCTCGGATGAATATGGAATATAGACGCCCATGTGCATTGGCTATTAGGGTCATACAGCTCATCTTCATGTCTGTGATTAGAGTTTTGGGATTAAAACCCACAACTACATGAAAATACTTGACCATTGTTAACAAAAAGTAACTTATTTGTGTAGTGAGGTATATGCAAGTAATTCTCATAAAATCATGCGATTGTAGCTTTCCTTCTGGTAACCCACATGAATTTTGTTCCGGCCCTGACAGTTCCCTAAAAAGTAATGTTTACCTAGAGAGCAATTAGATATCTGCATCCAGTCAATGATGATAATATTGTCTGGTCTAAATTGAATTGATGTGTAATTACAAAGCTAATTTGGAAGCAGGTGTTTCAAGCCCTTGAAAATAATTGAAAGTTAATGAAAATGGAGGAGCCAGATTGCAATGCTGTACATGAACCAGGTTTCCAATTAGCCAAAATGAGGGTGGCGTAGACATATACAGAAACTGGAAGTAACCTGAAACAAATGTCACCTTAAAGTTCATAATTTTCCTTTCATGCTGCTTACTTGATTCCGCATGCTGTTTTCTGTTCTCACATGCATCATTGACTAGATGAGAAATACTTAATTGCTTTTCAGCTAAACATCAGAACAATATATATTTAGGTTAGCTTGAAGGTTATTGCAATTCTGTAATTTAAGCAAATCACTCTCAATCAGAATTCCTGTTGTGTTTGCAAGCTTTTTATTATCTGAATAAATATAAATTAATCGTTTTTCCCTTAGCTTTTATAGAGATACAAATGATGTGAAAACATAACACATTTAATACTTTAATTCAGGAACTTGACTGGCTGAAAGAATAAGAATTTTCTTTATAATTATTTAAATACCTGCTTTATTTAGATACAATCTGCCAGTCAAATGACAATATTTAAAAATAGGTCTTTGTTGCCGAGCATGAAATTCAGATTTCAAATTGCTCTTCACATCACTCTGTTACCACTGTCTCCGATCAGATAGCCCATCAATCCCAATTACGAGCATTGTTACACACTGATTAATCCCAGAGCTGGCCTTTTCGGATATGATAAGCATGACTGGCTCCCTGTCTTTCTGTGATCAAAAGGGCAATGGCTAGAGTGTGGGACGCTGGAGATGTGCCACACCTCTCATACTGATGTGCCTTATTCAGCTAGAATTCTTTATTTCTTCTGACTCAATCTTGGAAAGGTTGTTGAAAGCTCCTTATGTAATGCACAGACATGCATTTATTAGGCAGGCTGAAAAGCTCAAAATCAGTAAGTGCTGAGTATTTTCATATAAAGCATGTAATGATAAACAAAACTAAATGAACGTCAGATATGCCTTGTGATGGGTTGGCACCCTTTCCTGGATTCCTGGCCTTACTCCTGTAGCTTCGGAGATAGGCTCTGGACCCTATCTACCCTTAATAAGACAAGCGAGTATAGAAAATGGATGGATGGATCAGATATTCAATCAATCTTTGGTTTATGTTTCCTATTGTTATGAAATAGATTCCCTTTTTTCCTGAAAATGGGGGTTAGGTGTATATTATAAATACTCAGAAATGTAAATTAGTTTGGTATATACTATAAATAAAACAAAAAAATCATTCTCGTATTTCAAGGGTGAGGTGGAAATCCTGCGTAAGAACTACATATAATTGGTTTGCAAACATACACTAGATCAGGGTTATTCAACTCACGGTCCTCGAGGTCCGAGCACTGCTGGTTTTCCAGCCTTCCTTTACCTGTCAGTC
>JAODJU010000001.1:31396415-31412027 GCA_026776725.1 Gnathonemus echidnorhynchus
ATTATTAAACAACTACCTGGGAGAACTGAAAACACGGCCTGGATTTGGAATTGAGGTCCAGAGTTGAAGAACCCTGCACTATATGGACAAAAGTACTGGGACACACCTCTTAATCACTGAATTCAGGTGTTTCGGTCAGACTCATTGCCACAGGTGTATAAAATGAAGCACTTTTAATGCTTCAGCATACCAAGACATTTTAGACAACTCTGTGTTTCCAACTCTGCGGGACCATGTTCCAGCACGATTGTGCCCCAATCTACAAGGTCCACAAAGACATGGTTGGGTGAGTTTGTTGTAGAAAACCTTGACTGGCCGCACAAAGCCCTGACCTCAACCGCTTCAAGCACCTTTGGGATGAACTAGAATGGAGATTGCGAGTCAGGTCTTCACATCCAGCATCAATGCCTGATTGCCACAAATGCTCGTCTGGATGAATGGGCAAAACTTCCCACAGACACACTCCAAAAATTTGTGGAAAGCCTTCTAAGAGTGGCAGCTGTTATAGCTGCAAAGGGGGGACCAGCTCCATATTGATGCCTATGGATTTAGAATGGGATGTCACAAATGTTCCTGTGGATGTAAGGATCTGGTGTACCTTTGTTTGTATAGTCTGTATTTTTATTTGGCTTTGCAAGGAATAAACATAAGGATGCATAATAATTATACATTTTTGTGGAAAAATAACTAGCAACTAGTTAGAGTGTTTGTGGGGCAGGGATCATCAGCCTGTCTATACATGGACAAATGCATCTGTGACAAAACTTGTCTGTGTCCATGTGCAAAATGTGTTGCTTGAGGAAAGGCTACTATAGTCTATCCTTTTAAATACCTTGTCCATTGTAAAAATTACATGGTGATTAAAATGTCTGTCAGAATTTGCCATGTTGTTGACCCTCTGGTGAGGAGTGTAGATGGGTTGAGCCTGAACCAATTTTTCTCTCTGTACCAATTGTGCAATATAAAATTCAGTGTATTCTGGTGCAGAATAGAGTGGTTTTTGAATCATGGCATGTTTGTCTATGTGGAGTATAGTGTACTTTTCTGGAATCATTGTGTTTGTCTGTGTGGGGTGCAGCATACTTGTTTCAGACTCAGTGTCGGTGTGGGGTGTAGCTTCCTCTTTCTGACACACGGTACGCTGGTCCTCATATCTTTGGCCTGGATGATGTAGTGACGTCTGTCTCTCCAATTCCACCTTTTCATTCCTCTCCTCTCCTTAATTTCTCTTGCGACATGTTGAGTTTCTACTCCACTCTTTATAAATAAGGTCATTCTCAAAGTCATGGCACTGTCTTACTGACCGCTGTCTAGTAATTCAGTCATTTGTTTTTCAATGGGACAAATCCATCCAGTACCAAAGGCGTTACTGCCAAACAAGTCACATAATAAATATTGACACTTACTTTGAACATTCTTCAACTGATGTAATGAGGGAAATTTACAGAAGGTTGTCTCTAAATCCATTCTGTTTCACATAAGCACAGAGGCATGCAAGGCTCACATTAGTCACTATTAGTAAATAGCTCACTCTGGATAATGCATTGCTATAACTCAGATTATTCCAGCTTCAGGATATCCCACTGTTATGGTTATGGGTGTTCATTCTACAGGAAACATCATGTGACACATACAGTTATGTCCCCAGTAGTATTCAGCTGCATACAATTTCCCTGATAAACAAAGGGAGACAATTAGTGAAGCAAGCAGTCAAGAAAACCCACCAATGAAGTGGCATGTATCACATACCAAGACTGATCTGGTGGCAAAAAATAACAACAGTACATTGAAGGCAATATCTTTCATCATTTCTGTCACTGTGAAACATTTATATACAATACAAATGTCAGCACTAAATCTACAAAGAGAGCTTTAAGGTGAAAATGATGAGGTGAAAATGTTCTCCTGTCAAACACGATCACTTGAGCGGTGGGGGGGGGGGTTCCGTCTCTCGCGTGGTCTCTGCTTTGCCGGCTGTCACCCACAATCCTGACTCACTGGCACGTCAGCCAGGAGGCCCCCACCACTCCAGTGGGAGCGACAAGGTTACAGACCCCTGCTGCCAGGCCTGGTGGACAGAGGAAGATGAGATGGAGGAGAAACGCAATGTGAAGGGCAGTGAAAAGGCCGTGTTCAGATGCCTGCCATGTGCTTACACTCTTTCACTCTCTCGTGCTTTTGCATGTCTCACTGGGGAATTTTTTATGCCTGTGCATTGCTGATGTGTTTTTTTTCTTCAGTTGACTAAAGGTATTTCAATCAGGGGTCTTTGTGTCCCATTTCTTCAAACAGTCTGTGACACTAAGAAAAAGAAACTATTTCAGTGTTAAACATTAATTGGAATTATTATTGTGTTATAATGTATTTTAGATATTAAAAAAACCTATGATGATTATTATCTAACATATTATTTTTTACACTAATTAATAAATTAAACAGAACTATTAAATGTCCTGTAAACAATGGCTCCATTAATTATTATATACATTTTATAATACAGATGATTTAAGCAGTGGGATAGAAGTGACAGTTATGATACTCTGAATTACCTCTTAGAGCATCACTAACAGTCTACCATTATTTCAGGGGGGCTTTCTTCAAAGACACCCCATTAATTTCACACTAGAATCTTGACAGAAGCAGAGTTTATGGGATTCATTTTACTTTAAGAGAAAATTGCAAATATAATGCCTGAACTCCTGACGGGAAGGACATATGGTAGTGCCTTCGCATGCTGTTTCATTAGGAAAAACCATATTTTCCAAGAGAAACTGTCATGCTATAAAATCCGTGCACACTGACCACAGTAATTTCCTTTAGAAGGAAACAAGCCAATATATGGGAATATGACAGTTGAATGGCATCATCACTGTCAATTAAGGAATTGTGACAACTGTCAGGTATAATCGTCATCTTCAGCCTCAGCCATCTTCAGCGTCTAGGGACATCTCCCCATTATGAATGCATGACTGGTATCCCATACAGACTGTTATCCTCTTATACCCAGTGCATCATATGATCATGTCCAGGTTCACTGTCGCTCAATTCAAATGAGTAAAAAACAGGTGTGTCCTTGCAATCCTAAGCCGCAGTGCATGTATTTGAGCTCCAGTGAGACCGGTTCATCTTCACGTACTTCAGCTGACTGGCGCTGAATACATCACAGATTTCCGGGTGGATCATGAAACACTCCATTTTGAACCAATATAGGACATAATTTGTTCCATATTTTAACACACATATATACACTTCCTACATATATGTTCCACGTTTTGCTTGTTTGCAAAATCTTTGGGGCTGTAACCCCCTTTTCTTGCTTGATGAATTAACTATATTTCTTGCATGACCACGCCTTCTTTTTGGGGTTAAGTGAGGTGGGTGTGTCTGCGTTGATGAGGGGAGAATACACTTAACTGAAACCCACGTAACTTTGTAAGCGCTTTTTTTACACACCTGATGTGAGAATAGACCCTGTAGTGCAAAAAATTAAAAGCGCTTAAATCAGTGGCAGAATCCATGTAAGGGTCATTTACATGCCACACGCCCATATTTTGGTGTTACTCCACCCAAAGGGATCTCCCATGAGCTTTTTTGACTTATGCAAATCGACCCTGGAGTGCGTGTCTAGCGGAAGAGCAGATATACATCAGACTTAAGTGGATGGTAGCGTATGCTACATGCTTTTTTGACTGAATTGGACAATCAACCCCTACACCCTTTAGTACTCTGACTACACTGATACCTACTAGGCCTACTTGTTACGCTATAGAAACATAATAGCACAATATGCCTTGTAAAATAACATAATATTATGTTTCCAAATGTTCATCAGATAGATCTTACTCATATAAAATTATGAGCACCTAGATGACCTAGAGGAAATAGTGACTGGACTTTGGGTGGGTTTATACTGGCAACAAAACTGCATACTAGCTGATTAAAAAAAAAGTAATGTGTCATTGACTAATTATTTACATCAATTGCTTAGTTTTACTTAAAACTACAACTGATGGATTTCAGCACTTCCAGAGGTAAAATGCATCTTCAGTAATTCACTTCTCGCATTTGAAAAGTCATACAATCTAATAAACTTTCATTTTAACACAGCAACTTCATTTAGGCCTATCTCCCACTAAAAGCCAAAAATCTCAGTGAATTTTAATACCATCATGACAGAATATTCCAAACCTGTCATTTTCACTAAATGTAAATGAAATATGATTTCAGGGGGAAACAGAGTGGAAAAACAGATATTACTATCTATTATAGACGGCAGGGTTTTATTCCAAAAAATACCTCCATCTATGACAAGCACATTAAACTGAAAATACACGTAAATGAGCAGCCAAATGTGAATTAGAACTATGTTTATGTCGTCCATCAATAGCGCAGAAAATAGTAATATGTGATCCAATACAGAAGCCATATATTTTGGTTAATGTATTATTTTTTTTCATTGCTTTTTACTTAAAACTACCAGTTGTCAAAATGACAATTCAGCTCACGATTCAGCGACGAATCTTTCTTAAATCGTAATTACAGGAAGTACTTTAACTTTTCACCTCCCGGGTCCCTACCCAGACCGGTGTATGTATAATTGCATATGTTGCGCGGGTATTTCGGTTTACTCGGTCCGCTGACCAAAAATATGCAATTAGGCAAACTGATGTTCCTAAATTTCCTGGAGTGTGTGTGATCGTTTATATTCTCGTGCCTTGTGCCAGATATTTGTCAACTATAGGATTTCACAAGATCCTTTACTGGAAAGTTGGTATTTTTACACTACCTCCATGTAACGTCTTTCTGAACATATACGTGTTAATCCAATCTAAACAACAACGCAGTTTAGAAAATATTTTTTCCGGTAAATTGACAAGAAATCCTACGCACTTTATTATGCATCAAGTTGGCGGTTCTTATTAAGCCTTATGTGTAACCTCCGACAACTCATTTCGGGAAAACAACTGCGCAACGGCAACATTTTTTCAGACAACACTGAAATACCACGTAACAACAAACGTGTTACGAATGTAAGTTTCTACCGGAACTGAGGTAGTTCAGTTAAACATCCGGTCATTAGGTTTCTTTATTAACTTCCGGAATATATATACTAAAATAAAAGTGTACATATCACTGATCATTTTAAGCACAATATAAAGGTGACTTATTACGACAGATGATGTAGTGTACCAATAACTTTAACAATAACTGTTTTGCTAGTATAACAAGAGACTGTGATCTGCACAGTGCAGTCTGTTGTTCAGATGGACCCCCAGCTACTCCAGAAACTCATCACCTCCACTTTATCCTCTCATATTGTGATTAGCTTCAGCGGCTTCTTGGAATGCTGGAAATGTACCAGCCACTTCTGCTCCTGCTGAGGTGGAGCTGCAGGTGGTTCTCCCTGCACACGACAAGGTCCTCCACTAGCCTCCTATACTCTTACTAAATGAACCTTTCAATGGAGGAGTCATCAGGGAACTTCTGTAGGTGGCATGAGCTTGTGTTGTATTTGAAGCCTGAAGGAACAATAGTGGAATTTGTATATTCTCCTTGTGTTTATGTGGATTTCCTACTGGTATTTCTCCTGCAGTCCAAAAGCATGCATTGGTTGTCTTTAAATTGCCCATAATGTGTGATTGTGTACTCTGTAATGGAATCACACCCTGTTCAATGCATCCCCTAGCCAGTGCCCTGTGCATCCTAAGTTATGCTTCAGACTAAATAGTTGTGAAAAATACTTTGATTATAAATACTTTTATATTATGTGATATCACCTTAATTAATACATTGTATTCATCAATTTTCCATATGCTAATCCTGGTCAGGGTTGCGATGAGCAGAGTAATATTTTAATTTCTAAAACACTATAATGTAGAGTCTTTTTTATTTATATAGGTTAAATAATATTTTAGACTACAGGGACTTTTACTTTGAAAAATTAATACCGGAAGCTGCTTATTGTGGCCACCATCAGTTACTCAAATAACGCAATAGTAGAAGCGCTCGATACATCTAATCATAAACGCTTCAAATTCTGGGAGGCATGGGGGGATCGCAGAGTGTCGAGATTCCTGGTGGAGGGTCCGAGGGTTATCATATCCTCAGAGTAAGCAGCTTTGATGTCAACAGGGCCTTGTTATTAAATATGATTAAATTTGGCCAAACGGGACGTAGGTCTTACCGCGGCCTACTGGTGATGCTGCATGCCGTTTTGAGCTGCATTCTTATTAATCATGTTTTCAAATGTGTCATTTGCTGTAACTTTAATGGAATGTATACTGTTTTCTAACCGTAGTAATCAACGGCTAGCATGCTAAGTAAGTGGTTTGGAAATTGAGGTGTATCCTAACGATCTATTAACATATAGCTAAATCCAGTTAGTAATTTCGGTATGACCTAGTATTTATGCTGATACGGACGATATTGCCTTAGTCAACATTATATTTAACACAAATCTAGTAAAGCTGTTTGGGTCTTATGCGAATCAAAACTATTAACAGGTTAAGCAGTTATGTTTTTCCTAGTAACGTGGTATAACTAGGTTTTCAGCCACTTAACTACTGATTTGATAATGAATTTGACACTACACGTCGTTCAATCATGGTGATTTTAATCTCACGAATAGTGCCAATTCTTGTGATATTCAACTGAAAAAATGTATAATAAGTTGAGTCGCACTAAACTATACCGTACCTTCTTTTCTTTAAGCGACTAAGTTAGGTTTTTTTCTTTTCATTTATAAAAAAAAAAAAATCCACAAGACAAAAAAAAATCGAAATTTTACTCTTTGGCTGGCTTTTAATTGAGATAACGTCTCTTTACAGGTTCAAGAGAACTCGCCAGGACACCGGGCGGGACTGGAACCGTTCTTTGACTTCATTGTTTCTATTAATAGCACAAGATTGGTCTGCATTCTTAACTGTTATTAAATCAGTAGCTTTGAGTTTACTCTCACAGTATTGATAAACATTTTCAGATTCATTAAGGGATTTTCTCTGGCACCATTGTGATTAGTCAGACAAAAATTGTGTTGCTTAGCATCTTAGACAAGCAGGATGTCATATTTCACCCTTGTACAGAGGAAACAGAAGGTGGAAAAAATAATTATGCTTAAAATTAAAAAGATTTGTTTCAGCAGCAGAATCCCTGCTGTAGCTCCTGGATAGACTGCCTTTGGGCGTCTTTAGAAGCATGATGAAGGAGGTGTCTTAACCTGTTTTAAAGCCTCCTCATTTCCCTTGCATTGTAGGCTTATAAGACTAAGCCGTTTTCTTGTTTAATCTTTTCTTTTTCTTAACAAAAAATAATAAACTTCAAAATGGCTTAAACTCCTTTCTACATGCACATTCGGCTAGAAATGCTAAGGATAGTAAAATTTACTGCATTTTAATGTAATAAAAATCTGTTGAAGTTTGTGTGTGAGAGGAGAAACCAAAGCATGTAATGAGTTTGGTATTATAGTGGTGTACTTGGCAAATTAATAACTAACCCCTTAAAATGGGTTATTTGGATAGAAGCTTCAGTCGAGCAAATAAATCTAATTATTCTTACTATGTTTTGCTTTTGGACAGAACAAAGATAATGACACACTGAAAGACCTGTTGAAGGTCAATGTGGAGAAGCCAGTAAAGATGCTGGTGTACAGCAGCAAGACCCTGGACCTGAGGGAGACCACCCTAACCCCCAGCAACATGTGGGGGGGGCAGGGGCTCCTGGGGGTCAGCATCCGCTTCTGCAGCTTCGAGGGTGCCAATGAAAATGTCTGGCACGTTCTTGTAAGTGCAATTTTGTAATCAATGGCAAGGAGGCGATCGGCTTTGAAGGACAGCTGGGATGCTGGGTTGTCCGTTTTTCTATGATGTTTGTATCTCTATCTTTTGCACGCAAACCAGTAACAGTACTAAATGTTAGAGATACACTGAATACAATTTTCTTGATTGATTCCAGTACCCTGCTGATACTGATTTTTGCCAATTCCGATTTTCTTTCTTATAACTATAATTGATCACATATATAAACAAAAATCAACTTTTCAATGAAAATTTTTTTCATAATAAATTGTTAAACTTTACAATTTCCCCCAAACTGCACTAAGTTACAGGATCTTCTCTCACTTAATCTCAAAATAAAGTGCTCTGTGACTGGAAAGAGGTACAAATGACAATTAACCGAAAATGAGATTGCTGCACACCCAGCTTTGTCTGACGTATTTTACTTTACCAAATGAAAGTAGGGGTAACATTTAAATAACATGTCACTTACTTATATCAATTTCCCGTATGTTTAAATTGACATTGACCTTTTTCTCTTTTTTTTTGTTTTTTTTTTTAAACTCGTCTAAAAATTCCATAGGTTACAAACCTCCAAATAAAACTGAAGCACACTATTCTCTTCCAGATAATAGGTGCAGGGTAATAATATTTATACCAACGTCACATGTTATGCACATACAATTTTTACATTGCTAATAAGATAAAGATCAGGCTTTTTTATACCTTCATACTGTATGGAAAAAAACCTTTGCTAGCTTTGCAATTTTAATAATTATTCATTTTCAAGATTATCTAGTATACATTTAATAATCAGTTTAAAGTTTACTTTGTGTTTCACCCCGTTTTAGTTGTGGTTCTCCCATGGTTTACTGTGTTTAATGTATCACAAATTGCAAGCTCTGTGTTGTCTTCACTCACAGTGAAGAACTTCCACGCTAACGACACGCTAGGCTATTGCATGCGCAGCTGTGTGTATGACGTGTGGTGCACGTGTAAAACGGACCGGTTCAGACCGGGCCAAGCACGCTGAAAATCAGCCAATTGCAGTCCCTGGGTGGTCGATTGGTGCATCTCCACTGAATGTTTTTGCGAGCATGCAGCTGGCTAACACCAATTTGCCCTGTGGTTATTTTCCAGTCAGAATGTAAAACGTCAGCTGTTTGCGTGTCCTTTTCTTGCCAGGAAGTGGAGCCCAACTCCCCGGCCGCCTTGGCTGGCCTTAGGCCGCACACGGATTACATTATTGGAGCTGACACAGTAATGAATGAGGTCTGTCTCGCTTTACGTCTTTATATTTGTTTTATGCATTGGTGTTAAATTATTAAAGATGTTGCAGTAGTATATAATTGTGGTAATAAATAGTACTCTCTGCAATCTACTTAAAAGCACTACGGTTTTATAAGAAGTATCATTGTTTATAAGGAGTAATAACATTTACTGAAGTCCCACCGCCAGCTCGCTCACTGTTTCTTCAATCCTGCAGTCAGAGGACCTCTTCTCACTCATTGAAAACCATGAGGGAAAAGGGCTGAAGCTCTATGTGTACAATACCGACACAGACAACTGTCGTGAGGTGGTAATAACCCCGAACAGCGTGTGGGGAGGAGAAGGCAGGTATGTCACAGTGCTTGGACATCTCACCCGACCAGCTCTGCGAATGGCTATAGGCTGATGGCTCATTCCCCTCCGCAGCCTGGGCTGTGGCATTGGCTATGGCTACCTGCACAGGATACCAACCCGACCATTTGAGGAGGGGAAGAAGATCAGTTTCCCAGGCCAATTTCCCAGCGAACCCGCTAGCCCTCTGAAAGATGGATTCACAGAGGTAAGGCCTCCTTACAGGAGGGTTGCAATAGTATTATGTAATTGCCTTGTGCCGCCATCTTGGTGCATTGTCAGTCATGGTAATGGAATACTCTGAGCATGTCAATGCAAGCAAGTCAAGTACTGAAGTATTATCAATAATCATATTAAGTACACTGTGAAATAAAGTTAAAATAAAAAGTGAGATAAAGCAAAATAAATAAAGTGATATGAAAGCAAGTGTCCCATACACACTGAAAGCAAAATGGTCGTGAGCCGCCCACTGTCCTTTATGAGGATGTAGTCAATTGTCTGTTCTTTCAAACGTTGTGAGTACCGCTAAAGCATGGAAAAGCAAATAAAAGTCTGGGGGGTTAATTTCTTTATTTCTGGCTGGGTACAAAAACTGCGCAGGAAAAAATTGGTGTATTCATGGGTAAGTACAAGTATAAATTGCAAGCTTATTATTTTTCACTTATATCTTGTTTGTCATATTTTCTTCATGTAATGGTAACATCAAGCAATTACATTGCTCTGTTTTGTACTGTTAACATTACAGTGATATGCCTTTTGCTGTTATTACAACAAATCTAGATTGATTGCACACATAAGTGAATGTGTTTGTGAATTGCTGATAGATTAACCTAATCCCTGGATGTGTGGCTTTGATTTGGCTGAAGGCACTGTCTAAGGAAACATTTCTTTTTTCGTTCCTCTCTTGCTACCTGTGATGCTGTCAGACTTCATACTGCTGTGTCCCATGTTCACTGTTGGCGCCCAGTCAGTGTTGCCTGTCTTACGTACTGGCTGGTTTGTGTAACTTGAAAAGACAAGAATGACCTTTAGGATATGTTTCTATGTTGTGTTCTTAAAACCAACCAACGATTTTATGTAATCGGCTTACCTTTCATAAATCCTGTGGCATAAAGATTACAATTTTTAAAAAACGAAATCAGTTCCCACAACCATAAACCAAATGGGAATCATAGCTGGCATGCTAACAAAAACTAAGCCAATGCTCACTGGCTAATTAAGAGCAGTAAAGTTATCTGTGGAAATGAACACACAGAAACACTAGTTGTTTTAGCGTTATTCTTACTGGCTTTGGTGGTTCTGAGGTTAGGGATCTGTGCTAGCATTCAGAAGGTTGGTGGTTCGAATCCTGTTAATGTTAGGAGTGATTCTACTCTGTTGGGCCCTCGAGCAAGGCCTGTAACTGCTTTGTCCTGGGTATGATGTTAACCTACAGCTAGCCCTGCAAGCAGGTCCTCCAGCTTTCAGGGAATAATTTGGGGGTTGGTGGCAGGATTGGCACTCCAGCCACCGGAAAAGATTTCATACTGTTCCATTCTACTCAAACTAGTGTGAGGTATCACCCGCCACACGCTGCACTAGGGTTCACATGCCTGAGGTGGTTCGTCGTGTGTTGGGTGTGGCAATGCGCTGTACTTCTCTCTTACTTATCGTTGAAAAAGTGATCTCCACAAACCCTGCCACTGTTAGGGTTCTTTTCAGTATGATCCACTCTTGAGATGCTGTGTAACCATTTTTGGTGGCACTCGCTAGATAAAACATCTCTTACCTTAGTCACGTAGACTGGTGTCATTGCAGCCAACAACAAACACCACACCCAGCTATGAGATACACAGCGAAAGAGCCCAGACAGTACACATGGAGAATTGCACCAGACGGGAAACTGTACACCAATATGACGGATGACAGCCTTTACTTGGCGAGGATGGTACCATGTGACGTCACATGCAGCCTTCCTGAATCCAGCGTCGTGCTTCATAAACAGCCTGAGAAAGCGGTGGAATCTGCTGTTATGAAAGCCGTTTACATAAAGCAATGTGGGGGGGCAAGGTCATGACTTTATGGATAATTCACTTATTATGGAAACTAGAGAGGAATGGAGCGTGCAGAAGATGTGGTCTTTTTGTTGTCTGGTATAACAGACCCATGATTTGCATCATCCAGATCTGTAGTGCGGGGAGGGTATCAAGCTGGCACAGGGTACCTTTTTATGTGCCATCTGCTGCCTATATGCTGGCATCTCCGTCACCTCCTATTTTTACCCCTTCTAAAAAAGGCCACCATTTCCCCCTTGATGTAGGACAGTTACAAAACCCTCATTATAAATCTGGGCAGATCTGCATGGAGAAGGTCGCCGGCGTGCGACAACATTGTGATTGAAGTGACTAATTGACTGGTTAAACGGCTCTCACCTTTCCCATTAATCAAAGGTGGCATTCCGCCCCCCCCCCAGGTGCAGCTCTCTGCCGTCACCCCCCCGCCCGCCGTGCCTTCTGCTCCCATGGAGCTGGAGAAGGACCTGTCTCGCCTGTCAATCAGCACGGCCACGCCCACCATCCCCAGTGCTCTTCACACAGGTTGCGGCTCTCTGGTCCTTATGCGGAAGGGGCATTCCCCATAGAGCTAATCTGATTTAAATGACTTCTGTTTTATGAACCACCCCCCCCCCAGGTGTCCCGACTGTACCGCTCTTACCAACGCAAGTCGGCGCCTCACTGAGCACAGTTCCTGCAGTCAGCTCTGCCAAAACGATACCTGGTTAGACACAAGCCGTCCGCATCTGCAAAGAGGAGTCAACAATAAAAAGTGTGGTTTGCCTTCACAGTGTCATCTCCCTTTTCTCCTCACAGGGTTAATGTCGTTACCAGGGGGTCTTCCTCCCTATAACCCCTTGCCAAATCCAAATATCGCTTTACCCGACCTGAGTGGAGTGTCATTACCGTCTCTGCATGGAATTTCCAGATTGCCGCCATCTTCCACGGGTAAGGCTTGTTCGTCGTGTGAGCAGTGCTGTTTCATACTTACACATTGCTTATCATCCTAATGGATATTAACGTCCATTAATATTTGAAGCCGGGATGTTCATCTTTCCAACTAGTTTAATACACCGTTTGAATAGTCAGGTAGTGTCACAACTTGTCATAAAGGTCCAGTATTTGTTAGTTTACACTTGTGTTTTTAAAACTCCGCTTTTTGATCCCTCCCCCCGCTGTCCTGCAGGTTTGCCCCCACTTGGCTCTTTACCCCCATTGAACCTACCCGGCATGCCCCCTCTGCCTATTCCCCCTGTGCCCCCTGCTCAGCTCTGTCAGCTGGTTCCCGGTTTGACGCTCCCCCCATCAGACCTCACCCTGCCAGTCAGCTCGAGTATGGGGGTAGTGCCCGCCGGCCTGACTCCTGCCCTCATCCTTGATGCAGTGTCTCCTCCCAAACTCCTCACCAACCAGGACTTGGTCACAGCCAAGATGGTTACAACGGAAACCGTATCATCAGATGCACCATTTACCTCGGAGTCCTCATAATGACTCTCAGTCCCATGCTTGTCCGGCTGTTTCTACCATATTTATTTGAGCAGGGGACGGTCTGCACGAACCCACATCATTATAGAGTATATGGCGCCTCGTGCATGTTACATAGGGATGGGAACTGTTAAGAGGTAAAGAATGGGATAGTAATATGCACATACATCAAGATTTTACAGCCAATTACTGTCCAACTTCAACCCCACTCTTGTGCCCAGTGATTCCTTTTATTTGATATCCAGCATTGTTACAATTTGTAGATTTGAGGAACTTTTCTTCTACTCACAATGACTTGTTGGTTTGATTTTCTTTATCATGCTGAATTATATGTTCAGATTTTTTTTTTTTTTTTGTTTAAACTTGTTTCTGTCCAAGCTGTTGATTTTTTTAGCATGAATGCAGGTATATTTTGTTTATTGTCCTGAGGGGACCTAGATGCTTTATTCGTTTTTCTTTTTAGCAAAGGTTATTACGTCGCCCTTATGCGTGACTAGGGTGCAATTTGTTGAAAACGAATTGGGATGTGATTAGTGCTGCGTTAAGGTGAGACGGTTAAGAAAAAACTTGTTGTATCACTAACGAACCAGGAGATGGCGCCTTTGACCACATGGGAAAAGAATCCTCTTCACATATATTCTTGCAATAAATGTAAGAATTTTTACAATAATCGTAATAATACGTTGGTTAATACATTATAGAAGACGAAATCTGTATGCAACTGTAAACGGTCTTTAGAAAATGAACCTTAGTTCATTCTCAGTCATCTACGCAAATGTAATCTTTCCACGTAGTATTTATCAGAGGTAATAAAAACAATTATTGCAAGAGATGGAAAGGTATGTACGATGGTAAAAAAAAAAACCACAGCACCAGATTATGTCGCACTTATTGATTCGACAGACCGCATTCTTTTTCCAAAAAAGTTACAATTAGATGGAAATAATTTGTAGAAATTTGTGTTTTAGGATCAGCTGGAAATGGTAGTAGCGATTACTAAACTATAATTAATTTCAGAATCGATTATATGAAGACCAGATAATCCTAGAAATAAAATCGTTAACCTGTATTCTCGGCGGAACTGAAAACACGAAAGCAATTGTTCAGTGGCGCATGGACCATGGGAACGACTCCCGCCCCCCCCCCCCTACCTTACTACTACCTTCCAGGGTCGCAAATGAGTTTAGTGGGGCAGGTTTAAAGTTTCGGAAGTGGAAACAGGAAAGACTGGCAGACCTATTTAAAATATGGCTGGCAGGTATGTTTGGCCAAATATTTGGAAAGCACCTTAAACCAGGCCGTAAACAATCTTCCCACCTCCGCTCGGAAGCAAAATAAATCACAGGTAGCGGATATGGACTCATCTAACAGCACAGCAGGTATGATATCAGCAAAGTTAAATATCAGTCTCGGTTAATGGCTCGATTGTTAATGACGTTGCAATTACCGAAATGTTTTCATTTCGCTTTCAATAAAATAATTAAGAAGGTAGAAACTCTGATGTCTAATGTTTGGGATTGTGTGCGTGTGTTTAAGAGTGCTGTCCCGATCCGGGCTGTGTAGAGGAGGACAGAGAGGTCGCCTCCAGGGCCGTGTCGATTGTCATCAGCGGTGCCCGGAAGGGTGCCGTTCATCTGTGCTCAAGCGTTGCGGAATTACTAAAAGAAAATCGGCGGTAAGCTTTCATTTTTCACCTTTTTGCAAAGCAAATTGGTGTCCTGCTGGAGACGATGACCAGACTCTTTCCAAAATAGTAATTATTGGCTCCCAATTTTTTTACTTTCGCTTTTTTTATATGGGAAATCTTGCAGCCCCTAGGAGAAAAACAATGCATTATTATTATATATAGGTATGGATACACCGCTACGCATCAAATTAGAAGTTCTTTGTGTGAGTTGTAATCGTTCAAATACCTCGTAAAATAATTTATTTGATTACTTTTATAATCTCAGGTTTTATATTGTAGAACACAGTAGATCAATTTAACACTGTAGTAGTAAGACCATTTTTGTAGTGTTTTTTAACCTACGTATCTAACCTACCCATGTGACTTGAAATTGAGTGGATTTATGATTCCTCAGTCAATGCGAACTATTAACTTTATAAGTAAAACAGACGTTAGCGAGTGGAATGTGCCATGTAACCCGTTATGTACGGGCGTTCAACAAGTTAAAGGGGTAATTAAATTTGTAACGGGTTTGTTATTGATCTGCTTTCCACTGCTTTCCAGGATTTCGCTGCCATATACTGTACGCACGAGTGTTAGTCTGTTTATGAGTAACTTTAAAAAGCCGGCCTTTTGGTATTTTGACCTTTGTCTTGGCGATGTTCGCTTACATTTAACCAGTTTATTGCATGCATTTATATATTGCACTACGGCGTAAATATTTTATATTTTATAAAAAAATTATTAGAAGAAACAGTTTAAAATTGCTTTTGGAAAGAGTTTAAGTCTTTAGTCCCCACTTCCAAAAGCAATTGTAAACTATTTCTTCTAAGAAATTTTTATTTATGTAGGTTAAACACAGCAGTATTATTTGTGTATTATACATGTACACGGAGCTATAGATATACATTCGGCCTCGATCTTTGCCTTTTTTGAGTGTCTTTTTGGTAAGATCTTTTGCTTAGGCCACTTAAAATTAATAAATTGTTTTACATGGCCGCCCGCCTCAATTTTTTGGTGCCGCCTCGATTTTTTT
>JAODJU010000001.1:31449422-31463169 GCA_026776725.1 Gnathonemus echidnorhynchus
AGATTTCGGTACTGGTACTCGACCGGAAGTCAATGGAAAAGCGAAAGTACCGTACTTTGTGCGGTGGAAAAGCGCCCTTTAACTGTAAGTAATCAACCAAACAAAATATAATTTTTTTAGTTTTTTGACTGCATTCACAGATCTTTGTGGGGACCAGAAAAATTGTCCCCACAATGTAAAAATAAGTTTTTATTACATTGTGGAGAAGTATGTAATATAGACATAATACACACACACACACACACACACACACACAGCATAGATGTGTGGCTGGGGAAGACAACAAAGGTGCTGACCTAATCTAGGTGAATGACATCCATGTTCATTTATAATTACAACATTCAAAGTGCAAAGGTTAGAGTAAATGGACTAATACATATAAAGCTAAATGAGACTGACATGTTCAGTATCATGTGGTCTAAGCAATAGACTATAGCAGAGGTCACCAACATGGTGCCCGTGAGCATGTTTATTATACATGACGTTTAGATAAGTTTAGGAGGGCGTTTCAAACTGGTAGCCCTTCATATGGCTCAGTACCCATGAAGTAGCTTTCAGTTTCAAAAAGGTTGGTGACTCCTGGACTATAGAGTACAATCCACACCATTTGATTTTCAAATGATGCATTTCTACACATCTTTATTAATAATTGCACTGTTTCCATTCACCACCATCAGCTGTAAGAACGTGAAGTACACAAGTGAACATTCAAATGTTAATTAAAATTTGTCTGTAAAGTAGTCCGGAAAACCAAGGGGTGTGTGAGAATTGCTGTCAACTCTGAAAGCCGAACCAATATTTCATTATAGAAGAGATCGCCTCTTTCGTAGATATTACCAAGATTTAGCACACATAGGGAAAGGGCATCTCTGCCTGTGGACATCAAAGGTCTCTGATTAAAAACTGACTGGCTTGTTTGTTGAAAGATATTACAGCAGGGATACTGAATATCGAGTATACTAACTTTGCTGCAGTCAGCGGACTCTCATGTCATATTGTGAGTTTGGGAAAGCGCATTTGTTACGTCAGGTACTGTACAAAATTCTTCTCTGATTGGTCCAAGCACTGTTTGAGATCTGTGATCCTGAAATATAATGTGCTCCAGAGCAAGTTAGGCATGTACAGTAGCATGAGTTACCATGGTGACATATCCCAGTGTCAGGATATCAGAAATCCAGAGTTACCTCTATTTACATACATGGATGTTGGTACCCTTACAGCTCATTGAAACAATGCTTCATTCCTCCTGAAAAGTGATTAAATTAAAAGTAATTATGTCTTGTATACTTGCATGCCTTTAGTATGTGACAGAATAAACCAATAAAATTGTGAAAAGAAATTAATTGTTGTTTGTTTTACAAAGATATGGTAAAATAGCCTGGACAGATTTGCTGGTACCTAAAAAAGATCATAAATCATAGCATCATAGTCATGTTTCAAACTAATGGTTTAATTTTAATTAGTATTGCAGGTGTTGTCAACCTTTTTATCAGCATTCAGTCTTTTTAAAGAGAGAAAACTTGCCACTGTGTAGTTTGGTATTGGTATAAGGGCCACACTGAACACGGACCAGAGAAAGCAGAGGAGAAAGCTGTCTGAGCGGCTCAGAAAGAAAACTGTAGATAACCATGTTAAAGGTAAAGGTTATAAGACCGCCTCCAAGCAGCTTCATGTTCCTATGGGTACAGCTGCAATTATAAGGTATAAGGTCCATTGGACTGTAGCCAACCTTCCAGGACATGGCCACAAGAGGAAATGCAACTCCAGGTTGATGAGATGGTTAATGCAAAGGGTACACAAAGAGCCAAGGATACCATCCAACACCATTCAAGGTGAGCTCCAAGGTCATGATATGTCACTGTCTGATCACACCATCTTTCACCTTTTGAACAACAATGGAAGAAGATCCAGGTGGACTCCACTATTGAAAGAAAAGCATAAAAAAGCCAGAGTGGAATTCGCCAGAATGCATGCTGACAAGCTGTAAAGTTTCTGGGAGAATGTCCTTTGGACTGAGGAGACAAAACTGTAGTATTTTGGCGAGTCATATCAGCTCTATGTTCACAGATGGAAAAATTAAGCTTTAAAAGAAGAGAACACCTACATACCTAGAACATACCTACTGTGAAACATGGAGGGGGCTTGGTTATGTTTTGAGGTTGCTTGGCTGTGTCTAGCACAAGAACCGTGAATCTGTGCAGGGCACAATGAGGTCTCAAGGCTATCAAAGCATCCTGGAGCAAAACATACTGTCCAGTGTCAGAAAGTTCAGCTTCAGTTGCAGCTCATAGGTCCTCCAACAAGATAATGACCCAAAAAATACAGCTAAAAGCACTCAAGAATAACTGGTAAAAAAAAAACAAAAAAACACTGGACTATTATATAAATGGCCCTCTATGAGGGCTGATCTTAATCCTACTGAACATCTATGGACAGATCTGAAAATGCAGTGAGAAGCAGATACCCTTTAAACCTGAGACAGCTGAAGCTTCTGGCAAATGCAGAAGCCTCGTTGTGAACTACAGAGAAAGTTTAGGGTATCAACTTTTTTGTCCGTGCAATTTTCATTTGTTTTCTTATGTAAAATATTCAGTGGAATCAAAAATCAAAAGCAACGTCTTATTTGTGTTAAACATGGAATCAACAACAACGGATGCCATTAACTTCAGTCAGTTTCAAGTTATTTCTGAGATAATTGTCCGATCTTTTTCTCATGGAAGGGTACCAACAAATTTGTCCGCATCTGTAGCCTCAAAGTCATCTGATTAAGCAAGAAATCCGGCTTAGTGATATAGGCTCCAGGTTAGGCGTGTAGCATGAGTTACCATGATGATGTATCCCAGTAAGAAGTGATTCAGCATCATGATATAGAAAAGCTAGATTTCTATTTCATACCTCCTGACCTCCAGAGGCCGCCTCACTTTCCCTGTTCAAAAGGGTACCAGCGGTGGCTGAGTCAGTCGCCTATGCCTCACCTCTTGGAGACAGGGTGCACTAGTCCAGTCCATCCCATCTTTTTGCTTCTAACACTGGGGCACATACTACATCCTCTACTGATGATGCTTTTCCATTGCAGCTGGGCAACTGTATCTGGCTGCCTCTGCTGGATATCCGGAATTCATACAACCACTGCTACATATGTAACTACTGTAACCTCTACTTAGCCTCAAAAATATCCGACTAAGCAAAAAATTCATGATACAGGCCCCTGGTGCAGACAAAACTGATCTGCGGTCATCCCACTCCATTAGAAATAATTAGATCTTAGAAAAAATTAGATCTTCAGCCTCATTTGCATATACTTTCATCATATTCAAAAATCCATGGACTATAGGGTACAATCCACACCACTTGATTTTCAGATGATGTATTTCTACACATCTTTATTAATAATTGCACTGTTTCCATTCACCACCATTATTTCAATATTATACAGATTACCATTATCATTTGCTTCTCTGAGAGTATTTTAATTTAAATCAACTACTTTTATACAAAACTATACAGCACTTAAGAGTGTTGCATTTCATAAAACATGACATTAATTCGCTTGCATGGGGTTCCATTTGCGCCAAAAATATACCGATATGCGAACTGTCCGTGACATGTAACAAAACCTCTATGTGTCTATTCGACTTTGAACTGAACTTAAGCCGTGACAACACCATTTTGAGAATGAAATATCTATGTTGATTACACGCCTGACAAAACATTTGTCTGTCAGTTCAACTTTAAACTCTAATTCTGTCGTCTTAGCACATGATGTATCGTTTTCCTTGACGTTTGACTTAGCCGTTATGCATGTCGTCCTCATTCTGTCGTCTGACTATTGTTATTAATGTTGTATGGATTACTTCGGTCCGAAAAAATGTTAAATGTGTAACAGTATGTTCTTTCATAGTTCCTTCGTTCGTTGATGGATATATCTAAATGATGCAATATAGCACCAAAACGGAACAGACAAAATGTGGTTATAAATAAAAATTCAATCGACCGAATCGATGCGGTGTGACTTACTGTAGGTTAGGACGGTTTTGTTTAGAGCCCGCCCCTTTGACAGATAATTTTAGTAGTTGATGGTTTCATTTACAGTGTCATTTAAACTATCATTTAAATAGTTGTTTAAATTACTATTTCAATAATCATTTAAATGACAGCTTAAATTTTAATTTAAATTATCATTTAATGGCATATTTGTCAATAATCATTAAAATGGAAATTTAAATTACAATTTAAATAAATAACCATTTAAATGACTTATTTATTTAATATTATCACAAAACACCCTCAATATTTCTGCGTTGCAAGGCGTTGTTTTTGGAACTACTTCGAGTTTGTTTACCTGCACTAAAAAAGCAGACCAAACCAATGTTTGCATTATAGGGAGGGAAAGTAAAATTATTTAGTACCACGTCAACGAAAATGAGTAAGATAAAAAAAAATAACAAGCTTGTATGTGATTCACAAATACTATATTAATTTTCCATAAATGTGTATTTTTGGAAAATTATTTTAGCAGGTTGCTTAAAGTTTAGAGGGCACTTTTGGGCCCCCCTTGACCCAGGGCCCGGGGACCTGGTTAAGATACTTGGTGAATGTCTCTTTTACGATCCATGGATTCAGGAACTCATACGGAAAAGACTCGCCAAGACACTGTAAAACTACAATTCCCAGAATGCCCCAGCAGACGTGATGTCATTACAACCGCGCGGCGATACTCTAAAAAGAAGAGAGACTGGAGATGTGCATGTAATGCAAGAAGCTTCGAGTTATATTTCGGTTTCGATTTTTTAAGTATTTTTTTTCCAAATTATATATCAACGTAATTGTCATACCATGATGCACATCGGACATATAGCCAGAAAGGAAAATGGAATGAGGTTTGCGGGCTGCATCTAAAAGCGTTTTCCAGAATGACTCAAAAGTACCTCAGAGAAGCTGCTGAAACTAAGATTAGCTACCTTCTGAACGCTACATGCTTTTGGATTATACAGCATATTGCTCGTTGTAGACCGACGCAAAGAACTAGTTAGCAAGCTTCTTAGTTACAATTCTCCGGCAGCCGTGCTTGCCTGTGTATATATATAGGCGTACCAAACTTACGCAGAGACCAATACGATTAATTACTGTAGCTGTGTAGGACGGAGCTCAAGTACATTAATAGTATTAGGCGGTTAGTTACTCACCGTATTTGCGGTCTACTGAAGTTGAAGGCCAGTCCAACATGGCCACACTTTCCACACGGTGCTCAAAATACTCAACAACACCCATATGTTTGAATCTCGCGCGACCCCAGGTGTTGATGAGCGCAAACGCCAGCGTCCACATGTCACTGAGGTCTATAGGTGCCTTTTCCACTGATGCTGGGATGCTGCTTAGGAAAAATATGAAGTTGCTTCGGCAACTTATTCTTAAGGTAATTACAGTCCTCTTTCATATACCTGGAATCAGTATATGTTGCATTTAATGCATTTATTGCATTAAATTTTATGTATGTTTTCCGTAGGACACAACTGAGTTTAAAAAAGTTTGGACAAGACATTCAAAATCCCCAATTGCATATGAAAGTGGGAAGATTTATTTTGAAAATTACCGGTGCTGCTTCAGTAGGTAATGCTAAATGGACTCTGTGTGTCCTGCTTTTTTCTGGGCTAATTATATATCGAAAATTAACATGTACAACTTAAATGTGTAGCTGTTTATTTCATAAATTTTCAGTTCATGATTTAGATGGATCTGGATCACTACATTAAGGCAGTGCCAACGTTGTGTTTTTTTGTAGTATTCCTCCAAATCCACAATTCCTGTACGAATTACCCAAAGTATCTAATGCAGAGAAAATTGAAGATGCTCTACTGTGCCAGTGTCCTCTTGTAAGTGAACTTTTTCTTATTTATTAACTTGAGATATTGCAAAAATTGTAATTGACTACATTTAATGTTTTGGGTGTCTTGTAGTATATGCAGATTTTTCACTGTAAGGATTGTGCCCCCTCCCACCAACTCCTCATCACTGATTTAGGCTGGCTGACTGTCGTGATACTCTGATTTTTTTTTCTAGGATTTCACACACAAAAAAAAAAAATTATAACCAGAGTCGAACCTTTCAGATCCAGAAAGTAAAAATCCAAACCAGGATTTTGTTCCAACCAACCAGGGGTGCGTTTCCCAAAAGCTCCTGTTAGCAACTTATGTAGTTGGACCCATTCAGTTGCATGGTTCAACTATGTAAGTTGCTAATGTTGTTAGCAACCATGCTTTTGGGAAACGTACCCCAGCTGAGTACTTTGTGACTCTTTATATTCAACTGGTTGGTTGAAACAAAATCCTGTTTTGGATTTTTACTTTCTGGACCTGAAATGTCCCCCTCTGTCTATAACTATAAAATTCTGTTCTATAACTACTCCACCATACTGCTGAGTAGTTTAAAAACATGTAGTTAAATGAATTGGTGTCTATAAATTGTCTGTAGTGTGTAACTGATGTATGACTGTGTGCTTCGTGATGAAATGACATCCCATTTAAGATGTCTCCCTTCTGGTACACTGTTTCATGGAGCCTCAAGCGTTGTCTTTAAGCCTTTTTTTTACTCTTTGTTATCATGTCTTTTTGCATATATAGGAGAGAGCACTGCCACAATCCTCAGACCAAAAGCCCTGTCTCCTGGCACTGACAGCAAATAACTGGCTGTATCGCTACTCAACAAAGACAGGAGAACAGTTGCAGAAAGTTTATCTCTCTCCACGCTATAAGTTCAGGTAATTAACTTACTGTCTGAAATATTGCCAAGACCCTTGTTGTCTCCTCTTTTAAATTTGCTATATGGACAAAAGTATTGGGACACCTGGCCATTACACCTACAGGAACTTTTATGACATCCCATTCTAAATCCATAGCCATCAATATGGAGTTGGTCCTCCTTTGCAGCTGTAACAGCTGCCACTCTTCAGTGAAGGCTTTCCACAAGATTTTGGAGTGTGTCTGTGGGATTTTTTACATGTTCATCTAAATTTGTGAGGTCAGACACTGACCTTAGACACCAAACTCTTCCATGCCAAATGCACCCAACTGATTTTATGGACCTTTTTTGTGCACTGGGGTACAGTCGTGCTGGAACAGGAAAAGGTTTTCCCAGTTCTGTGGAAGCATAAAATTATTGGTATGCTGGAACATTAAGAGATCCCTTCACTGGAACTAAGGGGGCTAGCCCAGCTATTGAAAAACCACCCCATACCATTATCCCTCATCCACTAACCTTCACAGTTGGCATAATGCAGTCAGACAGGTAACATTCTCCTGGCATCTGCCAAACCGACTCATCCATCAGACTGCCAGACAGAGAAGTGTGATTCGTCACTTCGCAGAACACATTTGCTCTACTCCAGTGTCCAGTGGCAGCGTGCTTTACACTACTCCATCCGATTTTTGGCATTGCACTTGGTGATGTGAGGTTTGCATGCAGCTGCTCAACTATGGAAGCCCATTCCATGAAGCTCCTGGCGCACAGTTTTTGTGCTGGAGTTAATGCCAGAGGAAGTTTGGAACTCTGCAGTTATTGAGTCAACAGAACATTGGTGGCTTTTACACACTGTGTCTCGGCACTTGTTGGTCCTGCTGTTACTTTACATGGTCTGCTACTTTGTGGCTGAGTTTCTGTTGTTCCTATACACTTCCACTTTGTAATAATACCACATACAGTTGACCGTGGAATATCTAGTAGGGAAGAAATTTCACAAACTGACTTACTGCAAAGATGGCATCCAATGACAGTACCATGCTTGAATTCACGGAGCTCTTCAGAATGACCCATTCTTTCACAAATGTTTGTAAACCTGACTGCATGGCTAGGTGATTGATTTTATACACCTGTGGCAATGGCTCTGAATGTAACACCTGAATTCAGTGATTCAGAGGTGTGTCCCAATACTTTTGTCCATATAGTGTTGTACTTCTGGCACAAATGATGAATTTCTTAACCATATGGCATCTAATACCTCAGATTTTTTTTATAACAAAATCAAAGTATGGTAGATGTAGTATGATAGCAAATCTTACAACTTGTTGCATGTTTAATACCACCAAATTTTGAGCTGAAAAGTTTTAAATGTGATAGTCTGCTACAACAAATTTTAAATTTTCAAATTTCATTTTATAACTGAATACCGTTAATGCTAACTTATAAATCCTGTTTGTCATTTGTTATTAAAAATCCATACTGTATTGCAGTATTTTCACAGTCAAAGGTTCAGCTATGCTGTGATGACAGATTGCATCCACATTTTTTCATTTAAAGACCTATGGTGAAAACATTTTGTAAAGTAATGCTTGTATTTAAAGAATATGTGTCAAAGCACTTCTTATACAGTACTGTACAAAAGTTCTTGGCAGCCAAATGAAATGTTTAAAGCTGTTTATCTGGGTAGTAAATGCACATTTGCACAGAACAAAAAAACACAATGTAACAAATTAAGTGTAATGCAAATTAAGAGTAATGCAGTAAACATTTGTAAGAATTTCTTCTGTTCTCCAAAAAATTACTGACATCTTGTTGGACGGCTAGATGAACACCGACCGCTTCAGTACCCAAACCTCTCCTCAGGGGCAGCCCAGCCATTCCGTGTATTTGTTAAATTTCATCAGCAGCTAATTTAATTAGTTAACCTAATTAGTTTAAAAAAGTGGGTGAGATATTGATTAGCTATATGAGGTGGGCTAGTGGTCGAGTCAAAAAACACACGGGTGGATGGGTGGCTGCTGCAGATACTGTGGTGATTTCAGCAAAGGTTCTGAAATGGTTCAGCTAACACACTCTGACAGGCATAACAGCGTCATTTTACACCAACACGAAGATCATTTAAACATCACTGTCTTTGGCTGCCTAAAACTTTTGCACGGTCCTGTATATAAGTTGTCCTAACAGCACTTGCTATTCTTTGCATCTTTGTCAGGTACCTTGGTTGGGATGTTCCCCAGGAAACATTCTACATTAAGTCTGTTCAGAATAAACCGTCCATCATGGCAAGGCAGGTAAGTATTTTTGCTAAATTCTATGTATGCGACCTTACTACTGAGCAATAAGCAGTATAAGTTTATGCATTCATATATATTTTTTTCTGTTCTCTCATAGGCTGGTCTTGATAACAACACCATAATATACCTGGCTGTACTCAGTGTTTTTCCCCTGGAGGTGATGGCTGTTCTGGAGATCAACAAAAAAGTACAGATGCTTCCTGGTGTATGTAAAATTATCCACTATTGGTTTATCTGTTGTAAGTGTAAACTCCTGCCTGGTGCTGTTGTGTCTTCCTAGGCATTTGGAGCCACCGTTGTGGATGTGTTACTGTCTCAAGGTCTTTTGGTGGTTTCTCACAGCACTAAGGTTGTGAAGCTCTACAGCTTTGAGAACATTGTTGATAAGGTAATGATCTTAACTTCCTCAGTACCATTAATACACACGATGCTTTGCCCTATTTTCAACAATTTTTCGTGCATGGTCAATGTTAGGTTATCCACATAACTAAAACTGAAAATGTACGCTGCAAATGTCATAGTCCTTAATATCTGTAAATAGTGTATATATTAGGGCTGTGAATTTTCAAAGTCACAACACGTTATTTCTCACATTAACCTATGCAGTATTTTGAAACCCGAATGGGAGAATATATAATAATATTCCTTCTTGGTTGTAAACAGTGCAAGAGTTAAGGTAATGACATTGTACAGAATCAGATAATTTAAAGCAAAAATTAAAACATTCAGTTAATGACTGAATGAAAACGTCTTATGAAATAGGTCACATTTTAGTTTTAATTTAAAAAGCAAGTTCCCTTATAATTAGAAAATTGTTTACATAGCATGCAAACAAAATAAATTACAGTGGAAACTCTTAATAGTGATTACATCTGTCTAGGTGAAATTGATCACTATAAACAGATGGTCATTATTACCAATTTTTCTTCATGTCTCTGGCAGATTGCCATCTAATTGACATTTTGAATATTTATTACATGAATATAAGGTAATAAAACGGACAGCGTAACTACTGAATTTTATTGACTCTCAAAATACAGTACCGCTGTCTTTCAAATTACAGTACTGCATAAATTACGGAACTGTTTGTAATTCTAATATGCTATAATACTGTACTGTACATAAAGTATAGCTTATTGTAGTTTCACTACTGCATCTTGTTGGCTCATTTTTTCAGTTTCCCCTCATGTTTCTGTGCATGCAGTATTAGCCTCTGGTAGCTAGCCAGAAGCAGACGGGTTACGGCAAGGCAAAATAAGCAAGTTAAATAGTAAATATAATAATTACCAAAATTTTGATTTTTTTTCCATATGTTATGTATGAAAAGACCCAAAATTAATACTTTAAGCAGACTACTTGATTACTATAAGCAAATTATTTAAGTTGTATTTGTGTCCAAAGCTTTTTGATCAACATAAGCAGTTGATCACTATAACCGTGATCACTATAAGCGGTTTCCACTGTATTTTAAATATTGGTAGTGTTAAAACTGATTGGTAGTATTACCTTTGGTAGCTGAAACTGTTTTTCTGCAGTGTTTACAATTGACCTTTTTTTCTTCGGTGTAGTCGTCACTAAAGCCGCAATGCGTCCACGACGGGCACTGCATTTTGGCTCAGTGTTGCCTATATCTTGCTTCCATGTCACAGACTGGATGAGTTACTTGACAACACATGTTACTGCAAATAGTAGTATGTTTTTAAGGGGACAGTACATGAATGCACACTGGAGAAAGTATTAACAGAATTAACAAAAAAACCCAAAGTAACTGACATGGGCAAGATTACGTCAATTAGAGGTTCTGAATGTTGGTTGTGATTCATTTTCGAATAATTGCCCAGCCTTACTTCTCAAGTTGTTAAATCATTAAACATATTGAAATATGGGTCATTCTCACAACCTTGAGAATTTTCCAAAAAAAAGTTACAAGGAAATAATTATCTGTTTTTTTTTCTGCAGACCAATTGATGCTACTTACACTTTTTAGGTATATTAAAATTATCTAATTTGTTTCTCTGATTTAATGATTTTCTAACCATTTTCCCCAAATAGGTAGCCAAAAATCAAAGAACATAAAAGTAGTTAATACCCACAATAAACAACCAATATGTAATCGCAGAAAACTGTGATTTTCGTTAATTTTTTTAAATCAATGCTTGCAACTTTCTCTGATGATGTTGTTGATGAAATTTCTCAGTATATGACAAAGAGGCTGAAACTCGGACAGCACTGTGAGTGGGGCAGAGTCACCGGAACCGTGGGCGAATCACCTTTCGGCATTCCGGTCAACCTCCACATTAACGGTAGGCGAGCGCTGCCTTTGGCAGTGTGGGCAAGACAGCATATCTCACGGGGTCGGGGGCCTGAACGGACCGCTCTCTGCTGCCCCTCAGAGCACCCTCCGGTACTGTTCGAACTGGCTTGCTTGGACAACAACATACAGATCGGCGGTCATCCGTGGCATGTCATCTACACACCAAAGCACAAGAAGCACCGCGGAACCCACCACATATGCTCCCTGGAGGACAGCTCCCTGGTAACTTGTACTTGTAGTGCTTCACGCTGTTTGACACGCTTGACCCAACTACCTCAGGCTTATTCTCCCTCCTGGCCTTTTTGTAGGTGTCAGTTATAGTACATAGAATGTGTTTTTGGCAGGACACTGAACTCACCTTTTAGGAAGAATGAGCAACTGTGAAACTAAGACTTGGTGGTGTAAATATTCTCAACACAAGAATTGATCACTAGTGGTCATAGTGGTTAAATGAAAATCATGTAAATCTGATGATCATTTTTAATGTAACTAAATTAATATTGGTGTATGACATGAAAATAACATTATTGTAAGTTTTCTGTTTGTCACTTAAAAGGCACATAATGGGATACAGGACATGCAGTGTTGTTCCCTGGAATCTGACTGGATCTACTTCCATCCAGATGATTCTGGTAGAATCATCCATGTGGGTCCAAGCAGAATAAAGTGAGTATAAGTTAAGGCCAGTTTAAAACTGGAAACCTTTGATTTAAGGCCGTTTCACACGAAACATAAGCACAAAAAAGGAGAAATATTTAGATCCGAGTTTGTGAAATGTTCACACCAAACATGATGCAGAACATTCACATCTGGTTTGCATACTGAAAGAAAATGTCAGACTGGTGACAAACACTAGCAACAGTGAGAGCGAGTTTTATTGTTTCTTTTGAGAAAGCAAATGAAAAAAAGGTGAAGATTCTGTATACCTCCAATACTGAAACAGCATCTAGAACTTAAAATTTATCACAACCCTTTCAGACGATATTTCAGGATAACTAAAATTAATATTTAAAACATGGCAGCAACATCTTTCATCAGTTAGCTAACTACAGGAATAGGGAATACAAGGTGTATTATTTTAACTGGATTTTTATTGGATATGGATTGTATATAAATAGATCTAATAAAAAATATTAATGAATAGCCACAGTTTAAAATAACTTAAAAATTAAGGGAAAATCAACACAAGCTACCAGAACAGCTGCAAGCAGCTTAAAATGCCCCTTTTCATAAAACAAGAAGGGTATTGTTGTAAACCAAATGAAAGGTTCTCTTTCTATTCAAAAAACTGATCACATGTAAGAACTGACATCCTATTGGTTGTTTGTTTTTTTGACATCGGAAAACTGCAAAAATTGACCCCTCTTTGAATAAAAAAATATGGTGCACAATGACTATGCGAATTTGTCAGACTTGATAAGAAAGCCTTCATAGAAATACGTTTGTTCATTTTAGAATGATGTTTCGTGCCAAAAATTCTGACAGTAAGAAACGGCCTTTGGTCTGGAATATTTGTAGTATTTTTCAGATTTGTAATTTGAGTCTTTGGTGCCCTTCTCTCATGCATTAATATCTATACACTTTATAGCTACAAAATTTCTTATCACATGCAGTGTTGTTAAAAGCAGATATGTAATCATAAATGTACATTTACTTGCATCTTCTAACTGCTTATCCAGTGTGTTGAAGATCCTAAAAGCTCATGGATCCTTCTCACAATTTGAGGTTGTTGAAGAATTTTCCATCACAGCCCATCGGAACAATCGCGTAAGCATTCCCTGTGTGGCCCTGTATTCAGCGTTTTTCTGGAATGATTCTGCTCTGCTGCTGGTATACATCCACTTCATAACTGTGGGGAACTCGTTACAGGATAAATTTGTTTAAATGATTGAAGAATATTTTTATTAATGCAATGAGAATCTTTTAGGGATCCACCCTCCTGTTTGGGATTACAATTTGGAGACTGTTCTCCTTTGATTAAAAATACAGTGTGTTTCACCTATGCAGATTTGCCCTTAGAAATTTGCATGGAAATAATGGAGTTGCTCATTTGCTGTTAACACAGGCTGTTGCCCAACCCAGTGTGACCTTTTCAGGTCGAACGGTGAAGAGAAGGTTTCAAGAACTGGATGATGATCCTGAGAAAGAGGTATCTGAATGTTACCATCTAAGAGGGGAAATGCCCCCTCATAGCATTCATGTAAAATAATGTGGGAATAATTTACAGTGCTTGCATAACAAAAACAGAAAGCTAAGCTACCCTAAAGGAGAACGTATCTGGAGATAATCAGGAAATAATGGAATTCGAACTTCAAGGTGTACTGTCTGACTGTGATTTGAATAATTCTTGACAAATGCCAAAACAAAATATTCCATCAGAGGAATGGTCATATGGCCTCATCTT
>JAODJU010000001.1:31468321-31484494 GCA_026776725.1 Gnathonemus echidnorhynchus
GTGTATGATGTGGCTCTTTGCGGTAACACAGTAAAAAAATGTGGCTCTTGGTCTCTGACTGGTTGGCCACCCCTGCTATATATTATGATGTCACATAATAGAAAAAGGATGAAGGGTCAATATCTAAGTACACGATGGAGCAGATTCTCACCTGTGACCCTGGGGATACTTTTTTCCACCACTTGATTTAGACTTTTTCATTTTAAGCACTGTGTCGCAGAAAACATATTTTATATATATACATATAACGCACCTTCAGAAATACTGGCAGCGATGTGGTGAGGAGCAATCGCCAGCTTAATTAAGCCCTAAAGGGCTAACAGCCCCTCCCTCTGGGTTGACATTGCTCCGTAACAGACCAGTATGCTTCCCTTCCATGTTCGGGTGAGCAGCTGGTTCTGGGACTGTGCGTGTACCTCATCCCCGTCACCCCGCTGTACCTGAGGACTGCCTTCATGCCGCTGCACATCTACAGTGGCCTGTTCATCTTCAGCAGCGCCATCGCCACCTCCCTCATGGGAATCACAGAAAAGCTCATTTTTGGACTGTGAGTATTTCATGCCAGTGACGCATTCTTTTCCTAACTGTAGAAAGTATCTGTGAGATTAATTGCTTTCTTTGAACTCATAAATGGCAGAGTTTCAGATTTTATGTTGTTTTTGTTGTTTATAGATTAATTTGTATTATATATTTACCATCCATATTTATTTATCTTATGTTCTGTTAACATTCAGTAGTAGAGCTGGGAAATATAAGCAATATATCAACTTAAGATATAAAACTTGAACAATTAGAAAATGAGAAATTTGCATAAACTGTCGATAATGAGCATCGCTTGATAACGCATCACATTACAGAAAGGAACGCAATTGCACCTAAGCATATGATAGACTTTTAAGAAGATAACATATAAAGGCACTGCAAGGTTGGCTGAGTTGGCAGAGCAATAATACATCTTAGTCATAGGAGAGAAGCCAGGAAACTCGGTGTCAGTGAGGAAAGCGACAGCGCAGCAGTGACATCTTTTAAAAATGAGATATTGTGGATAAACAAGGTCAAAAAACATTGGTGGTATTGTTGTACTTTGGCGGTTTAAAGCCCGTTGCTGTTTACTGTAAACCCTGCCAAATGTATGCAGCAAGTAAAATTGGAAATACAGTGGAAACTACATATAGTGATAATGTCTGTCTGGGTGAAATTGATCACTATAAACGGATGATCATTATAACCAATTTTTTTCTTCTTCGTGTCTCAAGTAGATTACCATCTAATTGACATTTTTATATTTATTACTTGAATATAAGGTAATAAAATGGACGTTGCTATTAATTTTATTGATGTCAAAATAGATTACAGCTGTTTAAAACGTTTTTCAAATTACAGTTCTGTACAAATGAAATTACTGAACTGCATATAATTCAAATATGCTATAGTACAGTATTGTACATAATCAGGCCTGTTCAGTTCAATTCAATTTTATTTATACAGTGCATTTTCACAGCATTACATTGTCTCGAAGCACTTATTGTAGTTTCACCACTGAATCTCAGTGGCTTGTTTTAGATAGTTTATCATAAGCTTTGAATAAAGTGTATTTGTCATTGAGAGAAAATGACTTTTTTTTCCCCCTCATGTTTCTGTGCATGCCGCATTAGCCTTAGGTAGCTAACCAGAAGCAGACGGGTTATGGCAAAGAATAGTAGGGTGATCAAAGTAAAGTGGAAAAAAAAAAGAATTACCGCAGTATTTTTTCCTTAGGTTATTATGTTTAAAAAGATGGGCTGCTTGATTACTATAGGCAAATTATTTAAACAGTATTTGTGCAGGATTGATTCTGTCCCAAGCTTTTTGATTGATATAAACGGTTGATCACTATAATTGTGATCACTATAAGCGTATTCCACTGTACTAGTATGAACTTATGTCACCACCTGAAGCATTGCCATCTAGTAGAACATACATAATGCAAACACTTGCAGTGACAGACACCAGAATTTAGGGTTTATACTTTCAATCAATCAAAAAAAAAAAACAGGACAAATCAGATCTCGTATTCACTAAAAATGGGATACAGCATTTTATTCTTTGGTACAGGACAGTTGGCAACCCTATTAGCAATGTCAAATCTGGGGCAGCAAGGCAGTCAGAAAAAAAACGATCTTCGTTTTCTAGTTTCATTTTCTAGTTTTTTCGCCCGAAGAAACTCCTTAACTCAAAATCGATTTGATGGTTCTTTTTCAAACTTTGCAGAAGCATTGCATGGGTGCAGAAGTGGAACTGATTATATTTTGACACCTATCACCCCAAAAGTGGAGCGACCCTGCTTAGTGGCAGCAAAGGGAAGAGTGAAAACAAATGACATTTGTCTTTGTGAAAGTGATAAGTCAAAAAGTATTTGATGGATCATATTACTGCTTCAAAAAAAAAAAAAAAAAACATACATACATACAAATAAGTACAGATGACCACCTAATTAGTGAGGAAAGATTTTGCAGATTGACATTTTAATGGAATGTGCAATAAATGAATAGTTGTACTTTAAGTGTTGTCACAGCTAGGACTCGTGGCATTTAAGTAAAAACGCACTTACTGGGTTTCACATTTACAGTCGATTCATCCAGTAATTCTAAAAAATGTATAGGTTGGTGAATGTGTGAGGAGTGGGGATTAGATGGGTGGAGCAGGTGACCAGGCTGTCCGGGGAATTGTCATTGCTGCAGTTCTGTATGATTTATTTATTAAAATGAGATTTCAGTTTGTATGAATGAATGAAATTTTATTGTCATTATACATATAGTTCAATGAAACACTGTAGCAGCTAGTCCTGCTTAGCTCATCGACATGATGGTTCAAGCCAAATGCTGTCGACGGAGCCACTGCCGTCCATTCAGTTTGTCATCATTTTCATGTTATAAATCTGTTTAAATCCTAATAGAATTTGAGCAAAAATGGAGCTTTTAATTAAAGAAACGATTACCTGAATCATATTGTGATAATTATTGATATTGACTGATATGAAAATGTTTTTATCATGTTAAAATATTTCGGCATATTTCCCAGCCCTACTCTGTAGTATAATCAGGTAATACAACCTCATATGTATACTGTATTTACCTTTTTCACTTCTGAGCCTGTGCTACTTGTATTTTGTTCCATAGTTCCACTGTTTCTCTCTTGATTTTGTTACTGTTTCTATCAATCTACTAGCAGTCATTGTGTGCAAAGCCACAGTGTTTCGTATGCTGCTGTGTCTGGCTATCTCTCTCTCTCTCTCGCTCTCTCTTCCTCAGGAAAGACCCTAAATACTCCGATTCTCCAACGGAGGCGACGTTCGTGAACGTGCTGGGAGTGCTGCTTACGCTGTTTGGGGTGCTCATCCTCTGGCTTACCACTCACCCATCCTGGAAGCGCCCCCGCGAGCATCAGCAGCAGTCCCGCCTTAGTGAACAAGAGCCGTCCGGCGATCCCACAGTAGGCTCCACCCTGTCTACCCTTGGCAGCACTGACAAAGAAGCGTGCTGTGATACCCAGAAAAGGCACTGTGAACCGGATGAGCCTGGGCAGTGATCAGCCACGTAATGCAACAAACCTGAAGGAAGTAAAAGACCCATCTGCAAGCCAGTTCTCTTTAGCTGAACGACGTGATGGTTCAAACCAAATGCTGTCAATGGAGCCACCGCTGTCCTCCCTAACAGTATTTTGTACTACTATTCTGTATTCTTTCCCTAGTCTCAGACTGGACTGTTGACAAAATATTAAACATTTTTTTACATATACCCTTTTCCATATGGCACGATGGTGCCATGGTTAGCATGGTTGCCTCACACCTCTGGGACCAGAGTTGGAGTCCCCACCCCGGCTCTTTGGTTTGTGGAGCTTGCATGTTCTCCCCATCTTATCGTGGGGGTTCTTCCAGGTTCTTCCCCTGCAGCCCAAAACCAATGCTGTGTTGAACTGGAGTTGCCATGTGTGATGTGTTGGTGCCCCATGCTGGGTTATTACCTCCCTTTTGTCCATTGCCTTTGGGTGAGGTTCTGGACCCCCCACGATCCTGCTTAGGACACATGGCTATGGTAAAAGGATGGATAGATACCATTTCCGTTTTTTTGCTGTCCGCTTAATACATTGCAAGACAATTTAGCATTTTTTTTCTCTCTATTATTGAGTAGTAATCAACTTGGACTGGTCTGTGACGTGACCTTCCATATTCCATCCATCCATCCATTTTCCAACCCGCTTACCCTATATTAATTCTTAAATATTACTTATTTCCATACCAGTACCTAAAAACAGATTGGTTTGAAAAATATGCTGATGTCTGAAAAGGGAAATTGATATATTCTCACCATTGTTGCTCTTTAATGAAATGTTTGCTGCTTTTTTATAGTATTTTGTAACAATTGCTTCTGCTTCAAACACTTTTGAAACATTTCATCTATTAATCTCTACAATTCAACTTGTACTTTATTGGCTACCTTCATCATAACTGAACACGCTGACAGTTAAAAGGATATAATCAAGTGTTCTTTTTTTGGTTTTAACAAATCATAATAGTTATATGTAGTCACATGATCATGGTAATAACAACTGTCATTTATTTTTACTTTGCAAAACATATTTCATTTTTTCCCCAAAAATCAGAATAAATACTTAAGTATTCATTATTTTAAATCCAAATATGAACACCTTTCTAATTATATTGGTTTCTTTGTTACACATTTATTAAACTACATAAGACTGTTCTATCTCTATAAAAGTCAATTGTTATTAATCTGTTAATCATTTAAATTTAATGTGAAGATTAAACAACATTCAGTTAGGAAGTAAAAAATATTAACCAATATAAGCAAACTTTCTGAATTTTAACCCTGGTAAACGAGAAGGACTGAGACCTGACAAACACCAATTGGATAAAGCAACTGGAAAAAGAAAAAAAAAACTTTTCTTCTGTGGCATGTAGAGTGATGGTTTGATTTGCTTATTTCATGGTTGCATAGTAACATTTTCAAATCATCATCTGACTTCAAGCTTTGGTCAATTTGGTCGACTTTGAGCATTGCTGATTTTCAAGCCTTCCTTTACCTGTGAGCCAGGTGTAAAGCTTCTGGCCAATCAGAACCAGTAATTATTAAACTTCCTACCCGGGAGAACTGAAAACAAGGCCTGGATTTGGAATCGAGGGCCAAATTTGAAGAGCCCTGCAGTACAGAATTCTTGTCGGTAGGGCGCGCTCTCAAATCTATAAGATTGTCCTTATGCGCGTTGTCGTGATGTCCTTCGTCAGCATCCGTAGCTCCATCCATGCCACTTTGTGTACAAAGCGAAAGGGCTCTGCATGTTATTTACAGGTTGTAACTTAATATTTTTGAAGATTAAGTGAAGTCGCTCTTTCAGGTTTGTTCATCAAAAGCAAAATCCAGTATGACATTTATGAAAGTTCTTTCGAGTAGCGGATAAAGAGGACAAAAACGTTGTTAAAAAGTTGTCAATTTTGCTCGACTTAGTAGGCCAAGCTTGTCGCAATTATGTCAGGTCGTTAGACAGCCGGCTGGTTCGCGCTAATGCCTTTTGAAAAGCATAAAAGTTTGGGAAGCCTGTTATTATACCTGAGAAGCTCTGTATTTATTCCTTTAAATGATGTATAAGCTTTGGGGAATGAGCTGAAAGACCGGGCGGCTTTGGCGCACCGTGCCGCAGCGTGTGTAACTTTTGTGTCCTTTTCTGATTTTCACGCCTAATTCATGTTGACAGTTACAGGAATAGGCGAGGCGTCGGCTGGCAAGCTGAGCTAAAATCGACTAACTTAACTGAGTCTGATGACTGCCTGTTTATATAAATCTGCGTATCATGGCTGCCTAAAAATAGTCAGAGAGCACTTTAATATATTTCATATTGTAGCTTACTTGACTATTTTATTACATAAAAATTGTCTGCGGATTATGTTTTATCGTTTACGATTTATCTATCGAGAACGCGTGCATAATCATTATTTTATTTTTAATTTGGCTGTTTAGGTTTAGCTTTAGCTACGAATGGCACTCACTCGTACCTGAATTGTTGCGGCGTGTTGAATACCTACATCTCAGATTAGATCATTACATTAGGTAGGGATCGTACGTATGTGCCAGCTGGGTTCATATATTCAAGCCCCAACAAAAATCATTTTGTGTTTGTTAGAATGTTTCCAGGATATTAATTTATTCATGAAGATGTACATTGGAAGGTGAATTGTAAATATTGACATTTTACGCAGTTGTATACAGCAAGATATACTTGAACATGGTATTATACCACCTAATATGCATATTAGTGTAGCATTAGAATTAAATTTTGTGGAGTTTGTAATTATTGTAATTTATTTTGTAATTATTGGCTGTAGCCTGTCAGTTGCCAGATTTCTAGAATTTGATCATCTGTGTTTTTCCAAGTCTTATGGTAATAAGAAATCAATGTGTTGTAGTTCATTTAACCATGCGTACTGAATTTAAAAGTACCTGCCTGGAGCAGTTAATATTTTAATCCTGTAGTGTGAAGGTCACGTTGTAAACAGCTATTTATTTATTAATTAAGTGTTCAGTTTAAATGTGCGCCTGTTAGTGTCATTTTTCCTCAGTGACAGTAATGTGTGTCATAACCAGGCATAGAGAATTTTCTGGGAATGGAGAAAAATAATGCTGTATATGGAATGCTATGTATATATTTATATAATGTAAACTGCAAAATTCTATGCAGAAAATTCCATTCTAAGCCCGTTCAGTTGTAATGTTTAATAAAAGGTTCATCAAGCTTTTGAATTTATTTTTTTGTTATATGGCCTATTTAAAATGAAAAATGAGTGGCACTTAGTAAATTAAATCAAAGTTTTGCAGTTGATGACAATCTCTTGAAACGGTTCTCCAGCTGTAATGTACAGAGGCCGTCCTCCAATGGAGGGAGGGCTGTTAAGAAGAATGACAAAGAGACTCTTCAGCTTATGCATCTAATCACTTCGAGGGCACATTGTGCAGCTTGAGATTGAGTGGGTCAGAGAAAAGGGGTTTAACTGAGGCTTATGGGTAGCAGAATAGTTCTCCAGGGCCAGGTGGTCAGGGTTGTGCTGCTGGTGTAATTTATAAATCAGACACCAGAGGGCAGTTATGAGCCAGTCTAAATGTAACCTTACAGATACCGTTCACTTAACAAATGATAGCTTGTTAATCCGATCAGTCAAAAAAGAAACAGAGCAGTCAGTGTTGGTTCATTAAAACCACACAGGCCCAAAGGTCAGTTCACCCTTAGCTTTTGGTCCTGTATCAGTCAGCACATGGATCGGAGCGGCTGACGAAATCTTTAACCTGCGGTTTGTGGATCTCCCCAGTTTTGTCACCATGTCGGACAAGAGCGAGCTGAAGGCGGAGCTGGAGCGTAAGAAGCAGCGCCTGGCTCAGATCAGGGAGGAAAAGAAGAGGAAAGAGGAGGAGCGAAAGAAGAAAGAGGTGAGCGGGTATTGAATTGTCACCTGTGCCTGCAATTAAGTAAAACACAAGGTGTGGCAGTGTGCTTTGAGGGGGCTCTGGACATCCTGCAGAAATGAGCCAGGGGTCTGCTGGGGGGGCCTGTAGCAGTAGGCTGGGGAGCTCCTCTTAAAAACATTCCGATTTTTACAGCATGACAATCATTCAAAGAAGTTCCAATATTAATTATGCATCTATTTGGTGCTGTCGGAAATGACAGCATTGTATTCCTCACACCGCCCGTCACTCGCTCCGCCCATCTAATCCGGACTCGTCCCAAAGTTACCGACTGGTAGAATTTCTGGAAGTACTGGAAGGATGACCTGCAGATGTGAAAGATAATAAATTAGTTTTTCCCTGATTGCTGTGAGTCCTTGTTGTGATACATAGGTCTGCAAGTGTACTTATTCGTTGCACATTTCCACTACTGCCATGCCGATGCTAACAGAGCTCGTTCTCAGATGGTGCCGAGAGCACAACCTGAGAACCGGCCCACATTTCCACTAGTTCAAAACAAAGTATTACAGATGGCGAGTACACACGCGACAATGGGCATGAAACTTTTTTGCATTTGTTAATATTTTTTGGCGAAGAATGTTTCGGGTAATGATTCCTTAAGCTTGGATCCAGTGGGATGCAGTTCATTGAAAACATCACTTTCATCAGAGTCTTTGGAGGCTGGCTACCGACAATGCACACAGAACAGTGGGGCGGTTCTGTTGTGTTTTTTTACGTTAATGATTTACTCTGTTCTACAAATGTAGCCTACTTTCTTCAGCTCTCCTTTAATTTATGGATGTTTTCACCAAACACTCAAATCAAAACAACATCGAACGCTGAAAATAACAAATGCGGCTCTGCTGAATTGTGGAGTACATTGTAGCCCCTCCCCACATGCCGACTGCTGGGGTTCGCCGTTTCAGACATGGCACCTCAAAATTGCCTGCCTGAGCCAGTTTCTCAGCCCTGGCACCAGGTAATCTGCAGTGGAAAAGAAAAGCGTAGAACCATTTCCAAATTAGTCACTGGCTCAGCACCGGCACTGCTGCATTGGTGGAAAAGAACAATTAAATTCCTTCTCCTGTTGTCCCAAAAACTAAATCGGATCAATCAAACTTTTCAGTATCTCATACTTGTTCCTCACTGTGTCATTGCTTGACCGACCTGAGATGCATGACTCTGTCAGTCAAATTATCAATCATGAGTTGGGTTGCCACCTTTGATTTTTAAGAAATAAAGGAGGGCACTTCCCCACCCCCCTAATTGATTTAGCATGATGAAATGTACTGAGTAGAAGGGGGAAGAGGTGATCGTGCTGCCAAAAAGCACTAAACTCAGACAGGTCACAGACATGCCGTTTAGGTCATTGGGTAAACACTGAAATGTCCTTATGTGTTGCCTCCATTCCAGGCCGACCAGAAGAAGGAGACGCTGCCACCCCAGGATGACTCTGACCTGGAGAAAAAGAGGAGGGAGGCTGAAGCTCTGCTGCAGAGCATGGGGATCACCCCGGAAGCCCCTGTTGGTGAGAGCTGTGAGCGCCGCTGGCAGTGTGTGCAGGAGAACTCGCCAATCTCCCAACTCCAGGCAGTCCAGTTATATAAGAGTTTAGCAATTAACCTTCATGTTTGTTTGCCACTTGCTTAATTTCCACTAGGGGGCAGAAGTGATCCACAGCTGATCCAGCTGTGTGGCGAGAACCACTGCATCATTTTGTCAGGAAGTAATAAATGCTATGTGGCTAAAGTAATGGTTCTCTGAAGTATTGTTAGGAGGAGTCTGGTGTTAATAGTTCTGAGAAAGCCAACAGGCCATTTTATAACCGTTCATTTTTGCCTGGTCTTCTCAGAAATGTTACTGACGGATTTAGCCTGTTATTGCACGGTAATCGACTTTGCTGATCAGAGTGCTCTGTCAAACACCTACCTGTGTTGTGAATCGAAGGGACCCATTGTTACCCATTTTCAAGTTTTCATGATTTAAAATTAGCATATTTTGTTTGTACTTCCTACTGTGTTTACGCATAATAGATCTTTTGAGTTGGACCTGAATGGTTAACTTTAAAGACACTGAAGTGTCACTGCCCAATTAATATTGGCCTCATCTTTTTAGTCATGCTTCATAAACATTTCTTAATGATTTATTTAAGCTCATATTTTTAGTGTTGACATTATTTAAGATTGGCCATTTTGTGATATTTGTACTTTCCCAGCCACTGTTATTCCCATGGTGTTGCTGTGTGGCTGTCTTTGTATTTATGCCAATGTCCTAACGTGACCCCTTATTATTGAGATTACTTTGCCCGAATAAGCTATATTTACCTTGTGCCACCAGTATTGACTGGTCTGTGGGGCTGTAAATTGGGAACAGGACAGTTAGTGTTTCAAGTTTGTATATGAAATAGTTTCAGCCTAAATGAAGAATTTATCACCAGATCATTATCCTTAACTAAGCTTTGTAGCTTGATGTCCTGTAATCTGCCCTCTTCTTTATTTATTTCAACAGTCATTTAATCTTTGGTTTATTGTACCCTGTGTTAAAGATGGGTACACCCTGCTCCCTTATGATAACTGTCTTATCTCTATGAGCTCTGTATGCCTGGATATTATAACACAGAGATTACTGTGAGTAAAGAGATCTTCACATTTGTGGTTTTGGAGTTGACACTAAAGTGGGAAATATGAGATGCTTATGTTTTCTCTGCTCTTTATTCTGGCTCTTTCTGCTTCTTATATGGAGCAGTGTTGAAATACCTCAGTAATACTATGCAGACTGTCCTGATTTCATGCTGATACCATGCTAACATTAGCATGAGTGTCTGTAGTGGCTCGATGCAGCCGCATCACTGTCAGATGTCACGTCTGTCTTGCTGTGGTCCTGTCTGTACCTCTCTGTTTGGTTCCTGTGGAAGCCATCCTGCCTGTCTGAGTGTTAACTGCATTTCTGCATGACTTCCAAGCATGGAATTTAACCATACGTTTCCTCTCTCTCTTTCTCTCTTTCTCTCTCTCTCTCCCTCTTTCTGTTCATCCCCTTCCATGTTGTTGTGTTTTTTTTTTTTTGTGCTTCGGCTTCTTGTGTCCCTCCCCTCCTTCCAACTGCCATGCCCGCCCCAGCTTCCATCCAGACGTCCCAACCCCTGCGGATAGTAACGGCAGATACCTGTCTCTTTCACTATCTAGCCCCCCCGCCCACATCCCCCACCTCCAAGTCTGTGGGCACGCCCAGTGAGGCGAGCAGCCAGGACTCCAGCGACGGCGCCGTGGGGCCCAGGTATAATGACACCTGTGTGAATGATGGGGGGGGGGGGGTATTGTAAAGTGTCTGCATTTTAATACGTGCGCGCCTAGACTGAGGAGACAGGGCAGGCCTGAGGCCTTACCTGGAATGCTGTTTGCTGTGGCACCCCTGTCTGTCTGCCTTTTAATCTGCAAGGATAGCGGTTCTTTTTGTGGGAGGTGTACTTCTTTATTTTTAATTACAGCTGGGAACCTGCAGTACGGCTGTGTGCGCCCCTCTGCATGTATGGATGTATTCGGACACACATTTTTACACGTAGACAATTGTGGCCAGGTTAGGTTTACTTTTATTTGTCATGGTGCGTGTTGAGCCTAAAAGCAAGGATTTAAAGCACAAACACGAAATGCCCGGATAATGATAAATAAAAGGAATTATCCGCAGATTGACGTCTGTAGCCGCACTGACCACCGGCTGGGAATCAGAATCATTGTATGAGGCTGATTTTGCAGTTTTGATGAGTGCTGAGGTGAAATGCATTTCTAACACATACGCATAAATATGTCACGTTGAAGGCTGGGGAGTATTGGTTTGACTGGTCCCTTCAGAGGGGACGCAGGGCTGTTTATTTACTTTGTGTGGAATTTGATTAGCAGAGCCCTGGTTGGATAATAAAAGTGTTGTCTTTTGGCGCCCAGGGCCACACTTAACCCCCGAGCTCGGCCTCGTCCCTCTCTGGGTCACCCCAGCCATCTTCTTCCCCCTCCCAAATAGGCCATGGCCCTGTCACACACACGGGGGCAGCCTGAGGCCCCCGCTACTGCCCCTCTGCACCCCCCGGTGCAGACCTGTGGCTGGGGTCACAGCTGGACATAAGGGGTGAATATGACTCTAAGAATAGCTTCTGGCAGTACACAGAACCCAGGCTGCAGTTTTGTTAACATAAATAATGTAATACATACTGCTCTATTTAGAGAGACAAAATGTGCAATAAAGTACAGTTGCAGATTTTTAAATGCTACTGCTTGTTTCTGATCTTGTGAAATGAAAACTGAACTTGGAGTGTAGGGCCGGTGTAGAGCTCTCTGTTTCCCCCTCACCTCTGCCTGTTATTATGGGATGTCCCCCTCAGAGGACGTAGACAGGGCTTGCCTTGCGGTTAGCCGTGGGGTCGGCCAGCATGGTGTTTCCGCTGAGCCTCTTAACCTGCTGTCCTCTCTCACTAACCCCTCATCGCCGGCGGGCTGCTAACAGGACTCTGCACTGGGACTCGGACCCCTCCACTCTCCAGCTGCACTCTGACTCTCACCTGGGGTACCACAACATTTTCTCTTTTCTGTGTCGTTTTTTTCACCTCCCACACTCCCCCTGACCCCCCCTCCCCCCAAATTTATTTCATTCCTCCTGTCCCACACCCTCTAGCATTTGAAATAATAAAATTAACTATTATTTAAATATGAATATAATGAATAAATGACTAATGTCACATGACTCAGAGTTCCTTTCCTTGGTCCTGGCAGGTTCTGGTCCATTGAGGTCCTCTCTATAGAGAGAGTGAAAAATTAACTGCTGTCAGTTGAAGGCGGGTGTAACCCTCTGCTCTGCCTGGCTGCCAAGTGAAGGGGTGGAACTCCTGGGTTAGATGGAAAGTGAAGTTGGATTGAAGCAGACATGCTTCCCCAGAAGCATGAGTGGTGCAGAGAGGTCCCTGCTTCAGCAGCTCTGCTCTTTTCACCTGGGTGTCTAATTTCTGGTTTCCCCTATCTGAAGCTGTGCTTCCTCTATCTGAAGCTGTGTTTCTCCATAGACGGGCCGCCGTGAAGTTGGGCATGGCCAAGATGGTCCACGTGGACTTCCCTCCCCGCGAGACTGTGTCCTACACGAAGGAGACGCAGACCCCCGTCATGGCACAGGAGAAGGAAGGCAAGCCCCCACTCCTTTTTCTGTGACTGTCCCCCCAGCTGACTTTTTATCTGCACCTTCCTTACCGATCAGTGGTAAGGCCTCTAATGCTTCAGCTCTCTCACTGAGTAATTCGTCTGTCCCGCCTCTTCCTGTCACCTGACATGCTCAAAGCAAAATGCACCCCGTCGGGCACCAAGCCATTAGCTGAAGCTCAGATTGAGAGCTCAGTCACCCTGTTAGGGGGAGCCATTAATGTAGCTCTCTCAAGGTCAGCTGACAGCTGGTGGTTGGGGGGGGGGGGCTGGGGATAGCCAGGATGTGTCTGGTTCATTTCAGGCAATGGAAGCAACTACCTACTGGGCTGCATCTGACTTGTTTGTCTGGGAGTGCTTCTAGGTAAAACAAAGGTTTTGGGCTTGTAATTGTGGAAAAGTGTTAAAGTAAAGGATTAACCCCCCCCCCCCCCATTTTAATTGCTGTAATTTCTTGTGGGTTTTTCTTTCTTGGAGATTCATGGAGAGAGTCTGGAATTTACTGAAGAAATGACGGTAATGACATGTGAGGTCGGACAGGGGAGATGCCTGCTGGAGAGGAAACACTGCAAACAGGAAAAGCTAACTGCTGTTTAAGGAGCACCACTGTATTTAAGGGGAGAATCCTGGAATAACCACACACTGCGTGTCTGCAAAGTAATGGGAGTGCAGGAGGTTGTGGGGTCTCAGCAAATTTGAGCTTTAATTAAAATTGATTTAAAGACTTGGAATTCAGAGGGAGGTCAATACATTTTTCAGTCATTAAAATAATTCAATGGCCACTTGTGACAAGTGGCTTGCTTTAAATGTACTTGCCTTTGTTTTATTCTGATTGGCCGGTGGTTTCTCTGACTGCTCATGCTATTTGAGTCCCCAGTCAGAGCACAGATGAATTAAATCAATGTTAATAAGGGTTTGTGTGTGTGTGTATATGTATGTGTGTGTGTGTGTGTGTGATATATATATATATATATATATATATATATATATATATGACAATCCTATAGACCCCCACAGTAACCCTGACCTGGATGGATGTATGTGTGTGTGGGTGTGCGTGTGCATGGTCCAGATATACCTTACCTTGTAGGGACCAGACGTCCCCACAACATGATGAATACCCATTTTTTGACCTTAAGGGGACCATAAGGGAAAACTCAATTTTGTAAAATATCCGTGACTGCAATCCAAAAACTAAAAATGCAAAAACACTTGTATTTTGATTGGTTACTTATGGTTATGGTTAGGGCTGGATATGGGTTAAAGATATGATTAAAGATATTACAGATTACAGGTGTGTGTGTGTGTGTGTGTTTGTGTGTGTGTGTGCGCGCGCATACATGAGATGTGTATTTTGTACTTTGTGTCTTTTTGCCTGTCCCTGAGGAACAATCCTGAGTCAGAAGTGTGTAAAGACACATAAGAAAGACACCCCCATTTCTCATGGTTTCCCCATGATTACCCCATTTCTCAGAAATGCAGTGATCCAGGCAGCCAGCACTTGTGGCATTAAACAGGCACTGTCCGGACAACACTACGTGTTGCCCAAATGTGTGAGGTCACCCGTCAGCGCTGCGCGGTCGACCTGCCGCCAGCCCCGCAGACAGCCGCACCTCCATCGCTGCTCCATCATCATGAGCAGTAGCTACTGCTAGGTTTTCTGCAACACTTGGGTCTTTGCCCTCAAAATAACACTTCCCATGCTTCACTGGACTCTACATTGGTGCTTTTGATGGTGCCATCTGAGAATTCGCTGTCTGATCCAAGTGAGCGGGGCCCTTGGGTTCTCGGGGCTGTTTAGAAGCCACTGTTGTGTTGGGTAGCAGCATTCTGTCGTCATCGTTGTATTAGAATGTCAGAGTAAGATAAGGCTGCTTAATTTAAAATGAGGGCCATTCTGTAATTGTATTCCCTGGATGTGGAATACAAATGGTTTTGGAAGCAGTTTGTTTAACCCTTGTATTGTTGTTAATGTTAATGGTTGTATTTCCCTATTGTCACGCGTGTGTTTGCCCGTGACTTGTGTGTACCCGGTCCGATCCTCGCGTGTATTTAGCATGTGTAAATCTTCCACCGTGTGTGTATCTTGCAGTTCTGCGTCTGACAACCTTGTGTTTCCCGTCTGTGTATTTGGGTTCGGTGCTCGTTGGGTGCCTGTTGTGGTCCTTCTATTTACAGTTGCACATGGGGCATGCTGGGACATGCAGGGACATGCGCCCTGCCGGTGCTACACTAGTATAAAAAAAGGAATCTGGTCGAGGAATCTGTTCTCTGATCAAAATTTGTACGTGAACCAGTGCATTTTTTTCACAAAATTTTTGCTTGCGAATCAAATTGTTCGTAGGCTACAGCGTTTGTGAACCGCAGGCATCACTGTACCACTTAGCAAAAACATTATATGGATGAAAATCTAAACTGAAAATCGTCCCCAAGATAGACCCCAAAATTGAAACTGCACTGGAACTGTAACCCCCGTCTTCTAAAAGCATCCATCTGCCATCTTTTTGCAGCTGTCCCAGGAACATTGTACAGGTCAGGGATTCTCAGTGGGGAGTGTGAGGATTTTCTAAATATTCTGTAATAAAGTTTATAATGTTATTTTTCATCGCCAGCCTCCCTGACCAGCAAATTTAATTTGTAGCAGTCCAGTAGCCCATTGGCGAAGCGTATTCTGGGGAACTCAGTGAATTAATCATGGGGGGAATTCAGTCGTGTCAGTTTTTTTGTGGAGGTGGAAAATGCATAAGGTAGGCTTGTAATATTTTTGTTATACTGCAGTATTTTCATTCTGCAACATGTATTGTGGAGGAAATGAATCATGTCACTTATCCCTAGTCCTAGTCAGTGGTGGCACGCGAAAGAGCAGAATCTGATCTGGTGAACTGATTACTTTGACGAGCCACATAAAGTGCTCTAGGGGCACTGGATATAAGGCCTGACCCTGCCCCCAGGGCCCATGCTTTGCCCTCAGCTGTGTATGTATTTACAGTATGCATGTCTGAAAAGAACAGTTAACCACAATAAACCATTCAAAATGTGAATTCAGCCATCAGGCAAGACAGTTACATATTTGCCAGGAGACTCTAAATGAAAGAGCCAAGAGTTTAATATACTTTGATTTATAAATACTCTTCATGTTGATTCCAGCCAATCCTCGTAAATGTTATTTTTAAAATGTACATTTTTTTTAAAAAAAGAAACTGGCACAGATTATGCAGTTGGCCTTGCTTGGTGAGGTGATGTTAGTACTGTATACTGGCAGAAGGTTCCGAAATGTTCTTGAGATCCAGCAAGCATGCCTCCCTCCCCTCTCAACCGCTAGCACTGCAGGCACCTTTACCACCACGTTCCCACCCCCCAGGGGTCATTAGGATAGCATCTACCACCTCCCCTGGTCATTTTAAATGCCAGGTGCATCATGCTTGGGTCTCCAGGGGCCTGTTTCACAAAGCAGGGTTACTTGCTTAGCCAGGTAACTTGCCAGATTTAAGGTAGTCTGGGATAAA
>JAODJU010000001.1:31500991-31520580 GCA_026776725.1 Gnathonemus echidnorhynchus
TGGTGCATGTGTTAAGTGTTGTGAAAAAGTGGACATGGTATTGAGACACGCGTTTAAATGATTGGGAAAAACTGTAATAATTCAGAGGCGTGTTTTGGGTCTGCAGTTCACAAAATTAAAAAAAGTGCCATCTTTGTTCAAACAAAACACAACCTACAATTTTAAAAGTGTTTTAAGGCAATGGGACTGTTATTTTTCTTTTCTCACAATACAGATTCCTTACCAGGCTACAGACGATTCTGCTCTTCTGCCAGCTGATCCCTCTTTGCCTGCGCTGCTGCCGGTGTTCTGTCGAGTTGAGCTACTTTGTCGAGTTAGGCTACTGTAGTGCTAATCGATAGCCCTAACCTTAACTCTTACCCTAACCCTAACCTAACCCTCCAAAAACCCCTAAAACCCTTACCTTAACCCTAACCCCTAAAACGGTGGAACTGCACATGCGCAGAAAGGCTCGATAGCACGTTTCGATAGGTAGCTCAACTCGTCAGAACACCTGTTAACACTCCTTTGTTGCCATCGGCGCATGCAGTTCAGCGTCACACTTTTTGAAGTCATTTAATGTGTACTCATTTACGTCCAACAGCAGGGGCGTCAGAAGCATTTTGAATGTGTGTGTGTGGGGGGGGGGGTCTGGAGACCCTCCCCTAGAATTTCTTTTTTTAACATTTTAGATGCCATTTCCTGCAAACCCGGAGTGGTCTTTCAGGGGTATGTGTGTTCTCATATCGATCAAGTGGAATGGATTCTTTCGCGAAGCAATAGAAACAGCGCTGGGTGAATTAATAATTTATGTTAAATGTGGGGGGGGGGGGGGCACGTTCCCCTCAGATTTAATGAGTCGACGCCCATGTTCACCAGACATCCATCGCATATGGCAATGTTACATAACAATGTTAAACATACAACATGCCACAAAGAATTCCGCGACCTTCTGATGGTTGTATTGTAATGTTTCACCTGACTTACCTAAATTTCTGAAACGCATTTTCAGCAATCCAAATGTCCTTTCAAATACCGTACGCGCTTATTTCTGATATTGGACTCGAAAGGTTTTTAAATGATACGGTTTGTTCTTAACTTAATATATATCGTTTTTCTTTTCGTGTTTCATTAAACAGTACGATTACATGAAAGGACCACATGTACTCTATAAAAACGTATATAAATGAAATAAAATAGGCTTAATATAAAAAAAAACCATTAGTGCAATGACATTAAAAAAGAAGTTCCTACGAACGGAAACCGGGCGTAAATTTCATTTACTATTTTGCGTGCGCGTATAGCGTAAACATGAGCAATGCGCTGCTGCGAAACTAGCAAAACCACTCTGCGTCGCACTTTGCTCAGTTTGTGATACAGATGCTACCAGTGCTAATTAAAAGAAGACACATGCAGGTAGTTTGTGTCAAATCTTGAATGCGATTCCTTAAAAGAGCTTCGAGGAATAGGCAGAGATATAAAAGAATATATTAAAATATTTAAATATCTATTAAAAGAAACTATATTAATTTTGGAGTATTCGAAATCCTGAATAATAAAATCGTATAATCTTATCATTTGTAATCTTATAACAAGATTCTGAAAAAGCTCTGGATTTCATGGCAATATCTTTTGTTGCAACTGATTCATAAGTCTTCCTTGACATGCACACCAGTTTGAAGACATAACATACTTTGTAATATTTCTCCCCAGTTTTTGTAGGCCTGCTAGTTCTTTCCACAGATCAGGGCATCGATGGGCCACACTTAAGGGAAGTAACAGACCAAAATGGCAGCTGAAGGTATCCTTACAGTAAGCTATAGGCATGGCTCAGCCTGATGCTGGTTAGACTGGGCTGGGACAGACGGAGGAACGTGTCGAATGACACGGTCGAGGTTTACCCAGTTGTCATTTGGACGCACATGCGGCCCACAATAATAATGCAGCTCCAGTCAGTGGGAGTCACGGAAGTCCATGTAGGCATCCGCCACATCTTTGCGGTCTGTCATTCTTTAGTGAGGCGGTGCAGGACGTCACCAACAGCTTTTCACAGTAGATCGAATGTAAATCTATTAATGATCAATAACACAGATACAATATGAATTATTTGTATTTTTTCTTGCTGCTTGTATTAACAGGTAAGTCGCATATTTAAATGTTTCTACAGATTTGTTAATGTCGATATCAATATTTTGTGTATTTTTGCGCCGTGGTGTAACAACTTTGTGATTTTTGTTCGCGATAAAAGAAATTAAAAGATAAGTGTAATTTTAGTATTAAGACCAGTTTTACTTTTTTACCTACGAGCCGAAATATAGCATAGTTTTCAAATTACAATGGTCTATCCAGTTATTCAAGTGTAGAAAAACAAATTAATTTTTAGAATAAAGTAGGACAAGCGGGTGTGTAAAATGGACGAATGGATTGAAGTATTGAACCGAGTTTTGACCATACAATTTTTAAAATACGTACTTACAAATTGTAAGAATTAGAATAGCGCAATGTTTCTGCGGAGTAGTGGAGGTGGTCTTGATTGACAGGTACATGTGCGTTATTTCTCTTATAGCCTATTGCATTGCTGTTTTCGGGAATGCAAACGTGTTACTTACACCTTTAGAGAATGAGATGTCCGCATCGCATCGTTACCTAAACCGTATTTCTTTTTTTCGTTGCGTTTAAAACTTTGTAAAGATTCCTCATGAATGTAAAGCTTTGGCGTCAAGGTCATACGCAGAAGAAAATCGGATACTGTTTACTTGGTTCAGACTTCGGCGGAAATAGAAGAGGCTCCTCTGTAATTGTATCATGTGTCTGCCACAATTATCATCTGTCAACTTTACCTTACGGCAAAAAGGGGGATTAAAAATTTAACTGGATAAACGGCGTATAAAGCAAATATAGTAATAAAACGGACAATTTTACCCACTGTGCCCGTTATACTAGTTGTACTAAAATGCACAACTGACTGAAAATAGAAAATACTAACTGAACTCTTGCTGTCATGTCATGTTAGGATTTTTTTAACTGGTGACTGTTAATATTAACAATCAATCGTTATGTACCTATTGTTTTTAAGCTTAGTGTAAGTATTGTTAAGACAACTTCTTCGCAACTGCCTTGCTCGGCCTCATAAAAGTCTGGGCTGTTTGTAAGAGCATCTCATTCATGAACTCTCCCCTCAGCTGTTTGGACAGCTGCTAATCTCCTGGTGCACCCTGGAGTATTTGCACTCTTAAAATACACCATGTGATACATTTGGCTGTTGTCTTGTGTCTTCCGGTCACTGTTGGTAGCACAGCATGAGCAGAACATAAGTTACAAGTCACCACAGATTGTAGTATTGTTTCACTGCTTGTTCTTATTTTTCTGATTGTTGTGTAGGAGGCCTGTTGGTTTGTTGCGATTCTAAAGTCCTGCATTACAATGAATCTGTGTCTTACAGTAAACAGCATTCCTTTGGTTGGCTGTACATATCTGTGGCTGTTTGCCTACTCTGTATCAGTGTTTACTCACACACTTGGCTCGGTCTAACACTGTACGGGTTTTTTTTTTGAAGGACTAGCTCGGTGCTCAGAGGACGAAACCCGGCTGGTCAAACAGCTTTTCACTGGCTACAACAAGGTGGTTCGTCCTGTCAACCATTTCAAAGACCCAGTGGTGGTGACCGTAGGCCTTCAGCTCATCCAGCTCATCAGCGTGGTACGTGATTGGTGACAAATCCTGCTACTAACCCACCTCTCCAGCTACCTTCTCCAGATTTACCTATTTTCTTCTTCTCCTTTAGGATGAAGTAAATCAGATCGTCACCAGCAATGTGAGACTTAAGCAGGTATCTCTCCTTTTCCCTGGACTTAATCGGAAATAAAATTGCTTAAAATTATACATATGTACCTATTTATAAGGAAATACTGTAGGTTAAACGATTAGGCTTGAATTACTTAATGGGAAAAGAGTAATTGAAACAAATTTCATGTCACTTGGTTGTATGCCATATATGTTGTATTGAGCCTTATACGGTTTTGTTCTTGTTTTTAGCAATGGAAAGATGTAAACTTGCAATGGAACCCAGATGAATATGGTGGAATAAAAAAAATCCGAATACCATCATCTGATATTTGGCGCCCTGATCTTGTTCTTTATAATAAGTAAGAATCGATCTTTTATGTCATTGTTCGCTGTGCAGTTTCAGTGTGCTTAGGCTACGCTAGCTCAGTACTCCAGCAGTGACTTGTCATGACTTTGCTTTGATGTCACATAGCTCCCCCTTCTGCGGAGCTTGCAAATAGTCCCTCCGACTGAATCATCAGACCAGATGCTATATCAGTCACATTTGCCATTTATTCAGGGCAACTGCGCTTTGGCAGGTGGCATTCCTGGTTAAGTCACAGTGCAGTTGTCCAGCCTTTGCTAAAAGCTTTCTGCCTCTGATGTCTCACACAGTGCTGATGGGGACTTTGCAATCGTGCACGAGACGAAGGTGCTGCTGGAGCACACCGGCATGATCACCTGGACCCCCCCTGCCATCTTCAAGAGCTACTGTGAGATCACTGTGTTGTACTTTCCTTTCGACCTTCAGAACTGCAGCATGAAACTGGGAACGTGGACATATGATGGCAACCTGGTCGTGGTCAACCCGGTAATCATGTGATCTGGGCTTCCGTTCCTTTGTTCTGCTGTGCGTACAGGGCTGATGGCACACCAAATGCATATAAAAATAATGTAACTGTTCCAGGAAAATAGATTCTTGACCTGCCTTACTCCCCTACATAGCCCTGTTGCACTTCTTTACCTCCTCAGGACAGCGACAGGCCTGACTTGAGTAACTTCATGGAGAGTGGCGAGTGGGTGATGAAGGATTACCGTAGCTGGAAGCACTGGGTGTACTATGCCTGCTGCCCCGACACGCCCTACCTGGACATCACCTACCACTTCCTCATGCTCCGGCTGCCCCTCTACTTCATCGTCAACGTCATCATCCCCTGCATGCTCTTCTCCTTCCTCACAGGCCTGGTCTTCTACTTGCCCACTGACTCAGGTAATGGGTTTCCTTAGTGCAACACGCTTGTGACATCTTATGACTATCAATATGAACCCTTTCAGTAGAATAACATCACACCAGCTAGTCCATTAACTTTATCTAAAAAGTCTAATTTTGGTTTGATTCAAGACTAAGCCAAGAATAATAGTATAGATTCACATGTTTATATTGAAATTGTAGTGTGTATGTGAATCCAGACTCTGTCTTTAGTTACAGGGCACTTTTACACCGTACCAAGTACAGTACTTTGGGTACTTTCCCTTTTCCATTGACTTTCATTCAAGTACCAGTATTAAAAGTTCCAGTACCTATAGTGCCAAACCAGCTAGGGTACTTTTTTGATACTTTGGGTGGGACTTATAAATTCTTCCTTTGTTGATTGTTTATGCAAATAGCCTGCCGCTGAAACACAATATAACCACTGTCTTGAAAAATGTTACAAACTTAGAAAACAATGATTAAAAAAAAAAAAGTTATAATAACGCGTGTGGCCCAAGTTTTGATGGCAATCTGGTTGGAAGAACAGATACAACAAGTTTAGGATAAGAAATAAAAAAGTATTTAGAATAATACAGACGCTCCTCAACTTACGAATGAGATACGTTCCGAACAGCTGTTCGGAACTTGAAATGTTCAAAAGTCGTTATTCAACATCATTTTAAGGGTTTACGCAAGTACAAAGAACTGGGATGCTGGGAGTTCGCACGCTACGCTGCTGCGCGACGGGAGTAGCGGCCAGAAGTCGTACTAGGCGGGATTGGCACGCAGGAAAAAAAAAGATGTTGCGGACAGGAAAACGGGAGCCCAAGGAACACAATTTGGACTTACAGTCCTCTTCGTTCGTATGTCTGAAAGTTCGTAAGTTGAAAGTTCATAAGTAGAGCAGCGTCTGTATACACATTATACTGACGACAGGAGGCGGCTGTGGAAAGTTCTAGAAAAGAACACATGTATTGCACTGCCTGCTGCGCTGTGAGTTCAGATGATGTTTGTAGGAAAGTTTCCGCTATTCTAGTCAATAAGAGGAAAAAAAAAAAGTTTTGTCAGTGGTGGAAAAGTTAGACCCCAGCAGTCTGAGATCAAAAGACCCTTTGTCTGCAAGAGCCTGTCTAGCCTGTTCGGAAAGAAAAAAAAACAACAACAAAACACAAACAAACAAAATAATTAGACCCCAGTGTACGTCACTGGAAAGAGGTGATATTGGAGATCCTGGCCGATTAGTGACGCAGCATTTTTCACTTTCCCAGGCCTCCTCGTCCTTCACTGGGCTTGAGTGGGGACTCACTGCAGTGAAGACGCTTCTGACCGCATACTTTGTCTAATGAATAGGCGTTCGGTGGAATCCAGAACAATGAGCAGACAGCAGGGGCATCACCACCTGCTTACCCCTTAAGGGCAATGCGGAGTCAGTCAGTCGTGCATAATTCACAGCTACGGAAGAGCAGAGCGACACAGTACTGCAGACTCACGGGCTTTACACCCAAACTCCTCTTTGAAAGTATACCTGGTATGGGAGGGCTGCATTTTGGAACAAACTGAATTTTAAAACCACCTCAGGATTTAATTCTGGGAGTCTTGGGTGCTGCCTTCAGCATTTATAGCTAAACCCAAAAAGGTAAAAAGGTTTCCAAAGGCCAGACAGGAGGACCCAAGCGTATGGGGGGGGGTATTTTCAAACCGACCCCCACCCCAGATCAGCATCTGTATATTGGTACCTGTCTCTGGATTTCGGCGAGGTGATAAGGCAGCGCTCCCTCCTCCAGTGGAGCTATCCGCTCGATGTCCGCCAGGTTTAGGCGTCTACAGGGACGGGCGCCATGGCAGCCAGACCGGGGGGAGGCACAAGTGAGGTCACATTTTCCACAAAGTTTTACTAGAGTTTAGCTTGCAGTTACTGCTGCTTTAAAGTGTGCACACACACGCAAACACACATATACACACACACGCTCTCACACACACACACACATATACACACACACGCTCTCACACACACACACATATACACACACACACATATACACACACACGCACGCACGCACACAAACACATGCACACACATGCACAAACACACGCAGCTGAGAGCTATAAACTAGTAAACAAACGACTAATCCCTCCCCCCATAAAAGCGTGCCAGCTGAAAGGCACTACTGCTGCCCCTACATGCTACGCGGGGGCGTAACGAAAGACGCCCCCACCCCCCCAGACCATGTCCAATGCACATAGCTGTAAAAGCTGAACTTGGTTTACAGGTCTTACTAACAATAAACAGTTTTGGCTGGCTGTGAGGGTACTCAACTAGACTGCAGCACTACGTAAGCGTGCCACTGCATCACTGCGTGGGGGGGGGGGCATTTACCCAGAATGCGAGTGGAGGCCGGAGAGCTGATACAGGATGTCAATCTCCATCGGCGTGATCTGACCAAACTTGTTGGCGGCGTTGACAAACTCCTCTGGTTTGAGAGACAGGGAAGGGGGGGGTGCAGACAATGAGGAGGAGGACGGCGGTGGGGGTGCAGCTGAGAGCAGAGAGGGGCAGAGGATGGCCCGCCCCCTGGGGTACCTTTGGTGACCAGCGTGTCCTTCCGTGAGCCGGCCAGGGTGCTGTAGATCTTGCGAATTAGCTCCATTTTGTTGAGCAGCGAGTTGAAGGCGTTGAAGTAGGAGAAGCTGACCAGGTGTGAGGTGCCACCCCCCGCGGCCTGAAGAGGAAGGACAGCACGCTCAGATGATATCGTCAGATCATAGAGAGGCCCCCCTCCGTCTCGAATGACTCACCGACACCAGGTTCTCCTCCACGAAGGGTGTGAGCATGTGGTGCCGGATGGTGACCATGATGTCACTGAAGTCCAGAGCAGAGATGGCGCCGCTCTTCACCTTGTCCTTCTGTGCAAATGCCTGGCGGGCGTGCTCCAGCTGAAGCTCCTGGAGGGGGGGGCATCTAATGAGAAACAGGCCAGGTGGGGGCCAACCCCAGCATGCAGATCTGCGGAGGAAACAGGTGCGTCCGGCCCAGCTGGGGGATAATTGATCATGATTGCTTTGCAATCAGAGGGTGGTGGGGAGCGAAGGGTTACTGCTGTGGTCACAGATCTGATCTAAGCACTGGCCCCTCCTGGGCATTGCAGGCCAGCAAAGGGAACAGAAGAGCTTGCTGGTTCTGGGCTGGGGCTGACTGCTACTTTTGAAGGCTTCATTCAACCGTGGGGATCAGTAAGGGAACACGGGGCTTCGAGGGACCCCAGCTTGCATCGGACCCCAACTTTCAGAGCCCCCTCCCTCCGCCTTCCCAATAAACTGACGGACTACCATACACACATTAATGAAGTTTATGGCAAAACTTCTCCTTCAAATGTTTAACTGCTTTGACTCTCACAAGCATGAAATGATGTTTGGGATTTAAGGAAAGCTAAGGTTGCATTCATTTTAGGTCTGAATTGTCTCAGCAGTTTCAGCAGTTATTTTTCTAGTGACAGACTGCTGTTTTCCCGGATTCCGGCCTCTCAGCAGGAATGCAGACGTGATTTCACACAACGCGCCACCGTCTGCAGGATGTGGGGGGGAAAAAAAACCCACAACATCGCAGGCACACCAGGAAATGGCCCCGGGTACGAGCTGGTCGGACCTGTGGCGTTATCCGCCGAGAATGTGCGAGGAAGGGAGGGCGTGTGTGTGTGTGTGTGTGTCAGGCTGCGTGACGGCACTGTGTGTCCAGCGGGCCGCTGTGACGCCCACATCTGTGATTGGTGCTTTGCTTCCTCCCCTGAAGCCCGCCTGCTCGCATGCTGCAAACGTCAGACACCCCGCAACCTCACTAAATGTTTGTTGTTTGTACGAATCTATGGATACAAAATGCTTAAATAGAAAAATTTTGGTAACATTTTACATTAACTGCACTTTCATAATGTTTTTACAATGCATCCGTAAAATTTTCAGAGCACTTTCATAATGCATTCATAAGCAGCATGGAAGCTCCCTTATATACCTTAATATGCTAACATACCTTAATAGCTTTCATAACACTATACAATTATAGTATGTGTAATTATCATATAGCGCCTATTATTAATATATATATTAAAGCTGTTATGGTATGTTAGGATATTAAGATATACTTACGTGCTGCTTATGAATGCATTTTGAAGGTGTACTGTTCTATGAATGCACAATGAATGCATTATGAAGGTGCAGTTAATGTAAAGCATTACCAAAACCTTTTTTCCCCCAGAAAATGTTTTGTTAATTTTTCTACAACACAATGTTCTGAATTTTCAGGGCTGACATAAAATTTTGGCAACTTGTTCTACCCATCTGTATCTGCAGTGAGTCGGTCTTTAACACAGTTTAGCATGAGCTACTAAAGACACTGAATTAATGCTTGTAGTTAAGACTCTGCTTAACGGTTGACTCGGCCCCCCACCTGCAGGAACTGCGTAAACTCCAGGTAGTTGAGGTGCTTCTTGCGGTCGTGACCGAAGTGCAGCCTGATGAAGTCACAGTTCCAGTTGAAGGGGATGTGGTGGTGGACCGTGGTCTGACTAAAGATATCTTGGACATTTTCTGCAAGGAATGACCAAATTAAAAATAATGGAAGAAGGGCATTGTGAAGATAAACAGAATGGGTTTCTTGCACTTAATGGGTCATTTTGGCAAGAAAGCCGACAACCCCCCCCCGCCCCCCCCGGCCTTCACAGCCTTACGCAGGTAAGACCCGCCATTGCGGCTGCAACACCTTCCAAAAAGATCAATAAGTTGAAATAACAAGGTGAAGTGATACAGGTGATGTGAAACAGGTGAGACAATCATGTTATAAGGCGCTTTCACATTGAAGTTCCAGAACCTGGTCCCTGGTTACAAGTTCTTGTGCTGTCTCGACCAGGGACTTTTGAAGCTTCTGGCTACTTTCGTCTGTTACTTTCAGACCACACAACAGGACTGGGACCTTTATGCTAAATAAGCATTGGAGACGCAAAAAGCTTGTAGGCTAAAGAGAGGTAAGGGGGTGCGTACTGATTACGGCACATTGCCGCACCCACCACATGACGAACCACTTCAAGGATGAGAACCTGAGCGCAGCTGTGCAGTGGGTGACACCTCAGCACCACACTAGTCTGAATGGACCAGTTTGAGTTTTTTCCCCGATGGCTTGAGTGCCAATCCTGACACCAACCCCCAAATTTCGCTGTAACTTGGAGGGCCTCCATACAGGGCTGGATGGAGGTTAACATCATACCCAGGACAAAGCAATTTCAGGTTAAGGGTCTTGCTCAAGGGCCCAACACAGTAGGATCACTCCTGGCATTCAGAGGATTCGAACCAGCAACCTTCTGATTGCTGGCACAAATCCCTAGCCTCAGAGCCACCACTCCGCCAGTTAAACTTCCACTCCAGTTAAACTTCACACATAATTCAAAACTACACCGCCACCCCAAAACAATGGAGGATGAACAAGTTGTTTTGTTTTATTTGCGACTTACTGAAAGGGAGCAACTGCAATCAAAACAGGACATACCTTTTTATTTATATTTTATTCAAACGACATGCGACACGTTTACGTTTCATTATTAAATCTGGCCGGCAGATCAACCTTATGACATAATAAGCACTGGCAACTTTCATTGCCACACTAGCAATATTAATCAAAAGTATATCGGTATAATGATCAAATATTCCAATGCAGAAATATGGAGACGCAAGCAAACAAATTTATTCATTAAATGTAGCTGATGTACAAAGTTAATTTCATCTGCTCAGTTTTTGCTCTGCTAATTATGTCTTGTCCCTGCACTTCCATGTTAATTTGCAAGTTAGCGGTGGTGCTCGTGATAAACCAATCAGCAAGACATCACTGTGAGCGCCTCCCCAGTAGTTCCTGTTCAAAGAAAAGCACCTAGTGTGGAGTAGTTCAGGAACCGCCTCCGAGGACCTACAATTGGACCGAGTTCCTGCAGTGTGAACACGACAAAAGTTCCTGGTTCTGATTCCAGAAAAAAATTCTTGCAATGTGAAAGCGCCTATAGTATTTAAGGAGCCTACAAAATAGGGAGAGAGCAAGGCTGGGTCGAGGCTTGCCAATTTGCCAATAGACACGTCAGTGAATAATTCAGCACTTTGTGCACAACATTCTACAAAGACAAATTGTAGAATTTTGAACATCTCACCCTCTTCATTGCACAACTGAATTAAAAGACTCAACAAATCCAGTCAAATCTCAGTGAGTAAAGGGCAAGGTTGAAAACCAATTCTGAATGCACATGATATTCGACGCCTCAGACATCACTGTCTTACAAACCATCATGCTTCTGTAATCGACATCATGACATGGGCTCGGGAATACTTGACCTATTACTATTCGTTGCTACATCCATGGATGCGATTCAAGGCTTTACCATGCAAAGCAGAAGCCTTATATCAACACTGCCCAGAAGTGCTGGTGAGTTCTCCAAGCTCAGGAAAGCAGCAGAACGAAAACACTTTTTATGGTCTGACAAGTCAACATGCTCTCACTCCAACACACGCCAACATGCATAGTCAAGATCTGACCCGAGTCTTGCAAGTACAGCAATAAGCTTAAAAAAAAGATGGTCTTACAAGCTTGGCACAAGGAACATAATGGCTATTATCTCAGAATCGAAAGACAGGCAGGAGTCTGCATGCTTTCCCCATGGTTTTACTGTGGGTACTATGGTTTCTCAGACAGTCCAAAAGACATACAGTCCAGCCACTACTGCACACGCCCTGCGATGGACTGGCATTCCAGCCCAGCTCTGTGCTACCCTGCCAGGGATCAGTAGGTTAGAAAGTGAATGGATACTTATGATGGCCCTGAACTGAATATACAGTCACAGGAGACAGATGGATGAATCCATTTAAGATCCGTACTGCAGTTCTCTCATTCTAGATTCCTCTAGTAATGAAGATCTCAGAGATGACAGATTAGACACATCCAAGAAAGATTTTACTCACATGAAGATTTTAGTTTTGTCCGCATAAGAGACATCACTGGGGGGCGGGGGGAGGAGGGTATATACTCACCAAATGAGATGTTCCCCGTGCCAGTCTTGTCAAATAACTGAAAGGCTACTATAAAAAGGGCATCCGGGACACACAGTACTGACTCAAAGGCGAGAAACTCCTGGAAAGAAATGAGCCTGAGGGAGAGAGAGACCATCATTAGCATGGTCAGACTGAAGACAATTTCAACAAGAGACTCAACAACAGAGGCTAATCAGGTAATACGTAAGTAACGTTACATCGGCAAGGCTGATCACAGAGGTCATTTTGCAAGTAAGCAAAGCAAAAAAAAAAAAATATCACTTTTTATTTAAATAAAAAAAAAAAACATTCATGCATTTTTTTTTTCTGAATTATCCATATCATGCGTCCACAGGAATTTTTGAATTCATATTCAAAAAGACTAAAAAAATCGAAGACTTTTGAAATTGAATACTAAATACAAAGCTTAGTGTCATCAAAATAGCTTGGGAAGCCATTACTTTCAAACAGAAGCTCTGAATGCAACAGGCGTTAGCTTCTGTCTCCTGAAAGAAACAATCGAACATAAACCAACACAAAGACAATATCCATCTCACAGTTTTGCAGGAATTATATATTCAATGAATGGCAGTGTCACACTGTCCAGGCTGAGCAGGACTGGATCCTCAACATAACTGCTTTTCATCAGCAATTCTAACATTTACGGGCATAATCACGTGAGAAGAGCAATTACTGCGTGTTTATGACAGATGACGACGGTTACTAATATTTACACTGACTGATATGGACAGAGCTTCTTCAGAAAATACAACTGGTAGTGAAATTTATGACATGCCATTCTCCATTCATATCTTTATCAACCATCAACGACAGCTTTTCAAACTGACAGGTCTGAACTAAGGGAAGAGTCTTGATGGCCCGTCACAGAAGAATGCGGAGAGTATTTAAAAAGGCAGGACACACTACGTGGCATGCCTGTCCGGAGCCCCCCGTGCAGGTGTGAGACAGACAAGGCAGCTCCATCCATGAGTTTCAGGCGCACCCACCCACCCGTCTTTCGTGGTGTCTGCCACCCCGGCGATGAGCTGGACCGTCTTGGGGTTGTGGTGGGGCTGTGTATGTAGGCCCAGGAACCTCTGTACAAAGTCAGTCGGGGTCATGTAATGCTCGCCGTCCTTGTCCACAACGCTGGCATGCTGCAAAGGGGAGACACCCATGCCGCTTAGACACATCCTGCAAGGAGACAGAGCCCAGGCAGGCGTGGAAATCGCTGCCTTGCGTGAGCCTGACACACAGGGATCCTTCTCAAACTCACATCAACCAAATGACATGCCATTCAGTTTCTGTCGCTGTCTGAACAGGTACCTTTAGGGACTCTGATTACAAGGACAGGAGGGACGTCGTCAAACTGTGTAAGACAAGTGAGTTTTTATTCTACAGCTAAAAACATTCATTTCATTCTGTCGGGATGCCAAACTGGAAGCCATATCGAATAGTTGTTCATATTTTCCTTCCCTTGTTTTTAATTGCCATACTAGGTGGCAACAATGAAAAGGTCCCCATAAGTCATCCTCTCCCATGTTAAATGGTACACACTGCTTAATCTGTTCCCAGTCCGCAGCGATTTTGCTTCTCGTTTTACGCATCTCCAGGCCTGTTCCCGGCAGCCACGTTTCCCATCATGCCTGTCATCTCTTTCACGTGAACACAAAGCCAGGTGAAAGTGCGAGGACTGCAAATAAATGCTGGCCAGACCGAAAGGTGACAGGTGCGCATGGAGCAGAGGGGCACGCTGCTGCAGCCCTGCGCTGGAATGCGAACTGAGACACGACAGCTCAGTGCGCCTCTGGCCATGGTGCTCAACGGCAACGTTTCTCACCCCGGTCCTCGGGGGGCAGCCACATTTTTCCCAGCTCCAGCAAACACGTGGACTATCTAGGGGTCCGCAAAGACTGGTATGAGAAACAGGGCTCTACAGAGGCCCCCAGATCCAAAAAACACCAAATTTCATCCTTAAAAAAAACAACCTCACATAGGACTGCTGCATCCACCACTGATGTTTGGCACTTATTTTCAATGCTACAACCCTTTTTAAGGAGGAAAATGCAAAAAAAAAAAAAAGCACACTCCTCCAAGGAGAAACATCTTTCTCCTTTTGAACGATAAAGCAGCAGTTTCATGAAATAAGTTTTACCACCATGTTCCAGCACTCTTCATGTTTTCACTGGTTTGATTAAGGTGGGGTAACAGCTAATTTGTACAGCAATTTCTGTCATCCTCTCTGAATAGAGTTTCGACACATCGCCTATGGTTAAAACCCTTTAAACATAACTTCCTTAAGTAACATAGCACAGCAAATTTCGTGCTCCAACAGGGATGGGACAAGAGGTGCAACCAAGAAAACACACCCTGCCTGAAAGATAAGACAAAGAAAGCAAAATCGTAAGCGACCAGATGTCCGGCCGAACACAGAGGCCAATCTGCCACATTAAACACTCGGTAACCTCAGGCAACTTCAAAGCTTCACTGTATCATACAATCGCATAAGATGAGCCAATAATAAATAACATTTTTAAAACCAGATTAAACTGGCAGCCACAGTTCACTTATTTACCTACCAATTCCACTCTGGCACAACAAGACCTCTTCAATTATTTATTTTGCTAAAAGCATATAAAAAAATTGACAGGACTTTTGATTCTGGGTAATTGTACACTTAATGGCATGTAGAGTCAGGAGAGGTCCATAAATAGAACTAAGTGAAATAAGAAACAGTCTACCAATAGTTACTGTTTTTATCAGTATTATCCCCTGCGGTGCCGGGCCACGAGCCAATCACGGTGCTCTACACATCAACGTGTACATGCCGATTCATAACCACAAGAACAAAAGCAGCCAATGGCATACACTAATTATTCTGAGATGTCTTCGTTGGCCCCACAATTCATTTTAAGCAATATCACTTTCCTGTCAAACGCCCGTACAGCAAACAGGGTGAGCACCGCCTCACTCAGACAGCATAGGATTCACGTAAAAATGCAAAAATAAAATAAAATAACTAAACAAGGATGAATAGGGTCAGGAAAGCGTCCAGGGACACCAGTAACCTTTTTTTGTGAGGCTGTGGGCAGTATCCTTATGCATATTCCAGGCAGGTGGCCTGGGTGGGCGGGGCTAATTTAGGGAGCCTAACCAGGACACTGAATGTATATCATGTGTCAGACTGACTATATAAGGAAGTATATACATACGATCATCCACCTCTTTTAATATACACAAGCAGTAAGAGTTTGAAATTATTTTCTGAGAATTACACATTACTTCATTATCAAATAAATACATGGGTGGAGATTTAGGGAACAGGGTTACACTGTAATGGATCAGGTGAGGGTGAACTGGGTGGGGAGGAGGAGACCTGCAAAACGGCAAACCTTACAAGTGGTCAAATATACACTAAGCTGCTGAAGAATGTCTCACGAACCAAGTGTAACGAATAACAAAGGATAGCAACGACCACTAAAACGCATAACAGGGAACTACACTCACCTTCAAGAAGATAGTCTTCAGCTCATTCGGATCGGCTCTCTTTGTTGATTGCACCTATAAGGCACACCACAATATGATTTCCAGCAAGGGTAACGTGCATATCAGTAACAATAATAATAATAACAAAGTGAATAAAGTGTAATGCATCTAGAAACACCCCGAACTAGCAATGGATGAATGATCACATCCGCAGACAGCGGTGATATCTGAATCGATCGGCTTCATTTCTGAGAATCTGACAGCTTTTATACAGAAAGCAGTATTATATTTATTAATCATTTATCTTAAATACCAGGAACACCTAAGCAGAACCGCTCACACAGCAACTAGCTGTAGCAGGGCAGCATCAGCTTCCTTTAACCGTTATACTAAACAAATCCTGCAGCTTTACAACAGGCTGACGCTCATTTAGACAACAGGTATGCAGAAAACGCCTTACACGCTGATCAATTAAGTTCATCGAGGACACACCGACACAACATTGCACAAGAAAATGCACATAAGTGTCCAGCGTGATGCCAAACAAGAGGCCGGGCTATTGGGAGATGCTAAGAACAATACGTGCATTAAACTGGAACAAACACCATACTAACTGAACACGTAAACCCCAACATACTGACTGCGCGTATATAAGAATGTTGAAAATATCATTAGAAAAAATAAAGTAACAGTAGCTTTTGATCAATGTATTATAGCCAGAGTCACCTTGACCGCCATGCTGGATGTGACGTCACGCGGAGTGGCTGGCGCACGCGCTAGCTCGTGGGGTGTTGAGGGGAACCCACGCGGGGGTGTCAGTGAGTGTATGGAACGAGGATGCTTAAAACTGTATGAAACACTGTTTATTAACTACCTCCGGGATCCTGTGCATTCAGGGCTGGTTGTTAAGAGAAATCGCATGAAATTGTTTTGTTCTCTGCCAATGACCAAAAAATAGAAAAATGCAGCCGTGCGGCATACCAGGGTGTGTCCATGATGTCCCGGCCAGCGATGCGCTGATGCAAATGGTGCAAACCGATCGAATGCAGTCATTAACCCTGCAACCAGGGATGCCTGCTATTATTTTAATTACTATAAATATTACTTAAAAGCATAGCATTGATGCATATAATATTGTATTTCCGTGTTAGACTGATGTGTTTCCCATGTCTGCAAACCTAATCCGGTTTCTAATACAGCTGAATTAAATTAGTAAAAACTGAATTAGTTGACAAACTATTTAAATTCTTACATAACTAATAACGAGCATGATAAGCGACGGGTGCTCTAGATTAAAAGTAGCTTGTAATCGCATTTAACACAGTTTAGAAAGTTTTAACAGTTGATTAGTTTTTTTGGCAGTTTCTTTGAGATGTTTAGGTAATTTGTTACCCTGCTTTCTGCTTTAATTGGATTTTATTCTTAGCAATGGGCAGCAGTACTATGGATACCAAGTAACTGCCAAGGAATCTGTGGTGGCGCAGGCTGCGCGCGCCGCATTTCATTTGCTACTGGAATAATTAAGTCCCCAGCCCCAGTAACAAATTTAGGTGATTTCTGAATATGTCGAGAACTTATCAGTTATTTTCTTCATCCTAACAGGATAGCTAGTTATACTGATTCTGAACACAAGAATCAGGTCGGGTCATACCGACCGAAATTTGCTCCCAAATTCAACATAGATAAGTGTATAAAATCAAACGCTGACGGACGCTGACTCATGGATTTACAGCAAACAGCTGTGGCATTTTGACATTGTGACTTTAACTGTGTCACTTAAAATGAAATGTTTTTCTTAGCAAGCATGCAGCTTGGACTGCCAACGGATTGTTTTGTATCTGTGTTATGTTCTATAATCAAGACGAAAACGGCAAAAATGCACTGGGGAAAGTATCAGTTATCAAATACAATTACAATCATAAGTATATTTATTTTGGAGATAACAAGTGTCAACGCTCCAGCGTACACTAAAAGCCAGAAGCCAGCACCCTCAAATAAAGAGGAACCTATAGTACTGTTTCCATGGTAGAGGGTAGTTGGTCCAAAGTTTAGAATTAATGTGTAGGTCATACAGACATGGCCCTTCTGGATCAGCCACAGTATCCCACATAATCGTTTGTTTCATTTATCTTTGGCTTTCTTGTAGTACTATGAACAAGCAATGGGGTCATTCATATATTTGATTATCTCAAGAGACATTCCCCCTATGAGTATTATATTGTCACCATGGCACTGTCAGCACCATTCCAAGATAAGAACGGGGATATTCCCAAATAAGATAAGCTATTTAAATGCTATTTTAGGATGCAGTAACCCATTGTAGCTTAGAAGAGAATTAATCAGATATTTAATAGGTTTTGCGTGAGCTGACTAGAAAAGATGCTGTTGGAACGACAGCAATGTATTCCCCGGACAGGACCATCATCCCTCCCCCATCTAACCCTTACTCCTCCTGCACCCCCAACCTCTACAATTTCTAGAATTACTGGATGGATTAAATTTTTCCCTGACATAACAGTAAGAGCTGTAATAGATACATACGTGTTATATATGGAGCCCTGGGGGGGCCACGGAGAGTTTGTTTTTTTAATTTTGTGTGCATGATGTAGTAAATATGAGGCCGGTCTCTGTCACGGCACCACTGCCACGCCCCCCCACACGGTCTCCCTCAGCCGAATTCTAGCTTGTTGCTAATCTGTGTTAATTGCTGGTCTTATTTAACCAGTCTAGCCAGTTTCCTCAGTGTGAGGTATTGTTGACTATGTGCCAGTTCCAAACATTCTACTACCCTGGGTTCTCTCGCATGCTTGCATCTCCTCTTGGGTGGTCCTGCATACCTAATCTCCCCAAAACCAAGTCCCATAAGTGTGAGTCTCCTCCCTTATCTTGGAGAGTGTGTGTCCAGCTGCCCCCACGTCCACATGTGTGCCTGCCTTACCCACCCTGCACCTTCTGGATTGATCTTTTGGCTGTCTGAGCCTTGCTTCTGTCACTGACTGTGACTTCAGCTTAGCGTTCTGGTTCTCAGTCTGCCTCTAACTTGAATTCCTGGTTCCTGTGAGGTCCTGTTACAGAATACCCTGCCCCGACATGAATCCAGTGGAGCTACATGGTACCCTGGCTCGATTGGAGTGGTACTTGCAGGAAATATCTTCCAGCTATCACCCGCGACCCTTCCTTCTCCACCTCCCATTGCAGCCGCCTCTCCACCTGTTGCCTCTCCTGCCTGGCTCTACCCTATGCCAGAGTGGTATGGATGTCCATCTGGCACAGCGCCACCCTGATGCCTTCTGAACCGGCCCACTTAGACCTCGTCAGCGCCCTCCGCTTCAGCAGAGCCTGAGAATGGGTGCTGCCTTCTTTTATTAGCACTGACCAGCTCTCCCCTCGTACTCCTGCTTTACCCGATTGAGGCATTCCATCACCCTCTCCGCAGGCACAACATTGCAAGTCAGCTGGTGGAATTCCATCAGTGATCCCGTCCTGCCTCCAAGTACGCTGTGCAGTTCTGGACCCCTGCAGCAGCCAGTGCTTGGAGAGAGCTGGCGCTCCTGTCCACATACAAGAGACCTGCACCTCAATCTGCAGATTGAATTGGCTTGCCGAGGGGAGGCGCTTGGTTTGGAAGCTGACATTCAGCTCTCTGTCCTCCTCAATAACCTGCTTTATGACACAGTAGTCAGCTCACCCCTCATTTTCTCAGTTCTCCAGTTTCCTTCCAGACATCTGAGGCAGGATCCATTTTTACCTCCTGGGTTGAACCCAATTTTATTGACATTACGTTCAGAATATATTGACCCTTGTTCACAGCATCTGAACAAACCCCTCCAGTCAGCCAAACCCCCACTCAAGATCTGAGGCCTTAGACGGGTCCCCAATGGGAGAGGGGCTCATCACTCAATGTACAGAACCCATCCTGCTCGAGATTGGTATGTTTCATCAGGAACAGATTAAACTCTTGGTTATCGATTCCACCCGAGATCCTATAGTATATGGCCACCAATGATTATGGTGGCATGACCATGGGCGTAAATTACGGGGGGGGGGGGGGGGG
>JAODJU010000001.1:31547481-31559788 GCA_026776725.1 Gnathonemus echidnorhynchus
AGGTTTGGTCACCATACCTTAAGAAGGACATTGCTGCCTTAGAAAAGGTGCAACGTAGGGCTACAAGAATGATTCCTAGTCTTAGATGAATGTCTTATGAGGAGAGGTTAGCTGAGCTGAATCTGTTCAGCATCAAGCAAAGGAGACTAAGGGGGGACATGATCCAGGTATATAAGATTCTAACTGGTCTGGATGCTGTTCAACCAAAGAGTTACTCCAATATTAGTTCAAATACTAGAACTCGTGGCCATAGGTGGAAATTAGCAGGAGAATTTTAAACTGGATTTGAGAAAGCACTTCTTTACACAGTATGTAGTTAGAGTATGGAATAGTCTTCCTGTTAGTGGAGCTCAAGCTAAAACCCTGGGTTACTTTAAATCAGAGCTAGATAAGATTTTAACAACTCTGAGCTATTAATTGAGTTCTCCCCAAATGAGCTTGATGGGCTGAATGGCCTCCTCTCGTTTGTAACCTGTAATGTTCTTATGCAAAAGCAGCAGAGGTAAACTTTAGACTGATTTTTAAGCATAGACCCCCATAATCATTGAAACTGCATTACTTAGGTTTTGGTTTATAAGTGTGATGTCCCACATGCCCATACAACACAACCAGCTGCACCAGTCACTGCCACCTGTACAGTTCCCATCATAAGCCTGTCTGCCCTCACACTCAATGTAAGGTTTTGTTGATTCAATGTCACTACTGAGCGCACTGTCTTGTGTCCTGCATCCAGTCCAGTCCAGTCTAGTCCAGACCTGCCCCTCCTTCCAGGTTCCAGCCCTGCCTCTTTCCCATCTCCACCAGTCCATCCCTCTGTTACTAACTCCTGTCTCCTGTGTTTGTGTAGGACAGACACCCCCAGCTACCGACTGCTTTGAATCTGTCGCCCCAACTCCAAGATCAGCCTGCTGATATAATCTCTGTTTGCCTGTTACCAAAATAAAACTCCAGTTATCCACATTTGGGTCTCTCAGATTGTCTCACTACAAAAAGTTAAAAAATGCTTTAGCTAAACTTACTGATGGTCTCAAACCAGCTGACTATCACAGTACCTGTAATATATACGACAGGCAAATTGGTACATCACTGTATTTTCTATAGTAGCCTGTAGCCCAACACTATAGCATACAGCCCATATACTGGCTTACATACATTATTAAGTAGAACACCTCATTATGCTAGCAGCTAAAAAACCAACAATTGAACATGAAGGGGGGGGGGTTGAGGTCCCACATCCCTCTGGTCCCATTCATGATGACAATATGATTATTTGGGGGTGGGTTGTATTGGCTGTTCTGATATTATTCTGATTTTCCCCACCCATAATTTACACCCATGATCCTCACATTCCAATGTTCCTATGTTCATCACTTTTTTTTTTTTTACTGTATCTTTATTTGTTTCATGTTTATGTTTAAAATTATTACAATCTTTTGCCAAATATACAGAATACAGAATCTTCTGGTGGATTTTGTAGACTTTCTATTGACCCTGAATATAATAAAGTGGTACTTTTTTACAATTCCAAACACTTTGAATCCTGGAATCATAAAGTAGGATGAAGCCATTCAGAGGAGGGTTTTTCATAATCAGACAGCTTCTTATTTACGTGTAAAACAGGTTTTGAATAGATGTTGAACTGTCAGGAAAGACCCATAAATGAATCACAAATTAAAATGAATTAAAAGCACAAATTAATGTTTTTTTTTTTTTTCAAATTAAAAACATACACCTGAAAATCGCAGCTTTGTTCTTCATTTACAAAAATGAATTAATCGTAATTAATAATTTTGGGAAATACAGAATAGAAATACATAATACAAATTAAATACTAATTATGTCAATTAAGTCAGGGAAAGTGGTAGGAATTAAAACCAAACCAGGAGGTTATGAGACCACAGTGCAGTAGAATGTTGGCGAGAAGTGACTGAGAGAATATGAAGTACCTTCAGCTCTGAAGAGGAGATGGGCCACATAGAGCTGCACAAGAGCTCTCCTCAAAAACAAGTGCTACCCCAACAGCAGAGGCTCCCTAGTGTGATGTCATAAGGGAATTTCGAAGTTAATACAAGTGTCATTCTAGTGGAGAGAAATATTCTCCTTTCTAGTACACCTGTTACCATGTTTTCCAGTTAAATCTTCCATATGCCTCCTGAAAAGGTTTGGGTTTCCTTTGTTGGATGCTGTCCTTCTTAACAACTTCATTCCTTTGCATAACCTTTCATCATGTTGTAAGTTTGTCAGAGGTGGAAAATTCAGGTCCAGAAAGTACAAATACAGACCAAAGTTTTGTTTCAACCAACCAGTTGAGTACTCTGTGAACGCTGCTCTTTGTACTAAACAGGTTGGTTGAAACAAAACCTTGGTCTGGATTTGTAATTCCTGGACCTGAACTTTGCACCTCTGAAGTTTGTACAGCTGCTACCTTGGCCAGGTCTGTCTTGTAAAAAAGATTTAATCTCAGTGGGACTTCCTGGTAAAATAAAGGTAAATATGCTTCTGAGTTTGGATTGGGAGTGGAAATTTAGCCTTCATCATTGGTATTTAAAGTCATTAAATTGTCAGTTTGTGGACATTATGGATACATTCACTGATTCACCCTTGTCTGGCTTTACAATGTGTATCCTGCAAAATCTACCGGGACAATAATTAAACATTTTATTTGTGTTGTCAATTGTCAATTAAGGCTCATTATCAGTACTTCGATCCAGTTTTAAACCAGGTAAGATCTTAAGGCTACATTTCTCCTAATTATGTGTCTTCTAGCTCTACCGAGACAAATATGAGTAAAATGAATTAACATCTATATGCTTCCTTGGATTTTCTCCGGATCATGAAAGTGAATGGGCATACGTACAGCATTAATTTACAGAGCACAGCAAATCAATTTTCTTCCTCAAAAATAATTTCTGTATCCCAGAAACACACTGTCAGAATTTCATTATCTCAAAATTCTACTGTAGCATATATTGAAGGTTATAGTACAATATAAACCGATATAATTCATATTTACATCGTCAGTGAGGTGGCAAAGAATCTTCTTGAAACACAGTGTTAAAAGGATTAATTGCTAAAAGTGCTTTGATCTTTTCAAGAAGCAGAATAATTTTTATAGACTACTAATGTAAAATGTATCCACTTCCTAGAATATTTATTGCATAAAGCTAACGTTCCTTTATTATTCCAAAACAATACAAATTTGATTTGACAATCATGCAGATACACCCGATCTGCATTTAAACGAATCCCCACCAACTCCGTTTCCAAAGGAATATAAGCGGATTTGTGTGAACCTTTCATTCTTTAAAATACCAGGCATGGAAGTGATTTTATTTGTGAAGGTACAAGCGGACATGATAATTCTGACAAATGTATTCAAATGGTGTTTAATAATACCAATAAAAGAGAATAACATCTGAATTATTTTACTGCTGAATCTGCTGCTGTGTTATTATCGTTTGTATTATAAATTACGTCATTTTTACACATTGATTTTTTTTCCCTTTTTTAAATCAAGCGCAGCTCAGGGCGGACCATGTGATTCTCCGATATAAACAATATGGCGGCGCCCTGTGCTGTGAAACGTGCCACAAGAGCAGGTAGCGGGCTTCTCATTCCTGATCGTTTTATAACTAACTTAAAAAAGATTCGTTTTCTAAGTGACATCTCTTCAATGTACATAGTTCCCTTTCAGTTTATTTAAGATAAATCGTCAACTATTCCGACCTTGGTACGAAACAACTTGTTAGCTAGCCGCTCAGTTCAAATACTAAACATACTCGTCTTTGCAAGATAGCTGTTACCAGACTAATAAAGCAGTTTTTTGCGGCACGACCGTTACATACAAGCGTGCTTTCAAAATGAAGTACATATTGCTGTGTTTAAAACAACGCTTTTAAGACGCAATGACCTTGAAAGCAAATAGTCGCAAAATTGTGTACTGCAAATTAAACAAATATAAGCAAAGTAAACATTTAAAACCGATTTATTTGGCACACCTTTCTGTTTCGGAGCAGCCGGTTAATTCGTATGTTTCTTACCTGGCTGAAGGCATTAGCCTAAATACTTCCTGATCATATATAATTATAAAATAGTATACGGATTAATCTGACGTAACACGTAAGTTATGAATTCAACATTACTAGGTGTTGGTTCGGAGAATTTACAGTTAGACAATTAAACAACTTAAGGTTGCCCCATAGAGATATAATATGATGTTTGCCAAATGTAGATATACATTATTGTAAATACGGTGATAAAGACAGTGATAATTTTTTAAACAAATACAATATGACCTGTAAATACAAGCATCCATTGTAAATTAGTGTATGTTTAAAGTATTTTGTGGTTTTTAAAGAAAGCACTCTTATGATCTGGGAAATGAACTTTTACTGTTAGCAGCATGTATTTACAGCTTCTGCATCATGTTAAATTTCCTTTTTCCTCGGAGCCTGGGTGTAAATGAGGTAACAGGATATATAAAGCATATGGCTAAATGCTTATTTTGCTGTTAGCTGGAATATGATAAGAAGTGGAATGAAATCTATAATGGACTGCATGTTAATTTACCAAGTGAACAAGTCCAATAATTTAAGTCTGATGGGATTTAGAGTCCCTGTTGACCTCTAAGGGAGAGTTCTGTGAGACGTCCTGTATGAGATGATGGTTGAATTCAGGGACAACAATAAAAAAAGTCATGCATAATGTCTGAATAGCAATTTCAACGACATCCAGTTCTTTAAGGTACTTTGGGCAGTACATGCCGTACAGGGTGTACCCTGCCTCAGGCCCTTGGACGGGCCTCGGGTTGCCGTGACTCCGATTACAGAAGCATGTCCCAGCCTGTGGCGGGTGTCTGCGGTGGACCTCGCATGGCCAGGGTGGTGGTCTCTTGCTCTAGAGGCAGACTGATACCCTGCCCCTCCCGAGAGAGTCAGGTGTCTGAATGGCTGCGTTCCTGACGCCAGCGTCGTGCCCGAGTCAAATCGATGTGTGACGGCCATCCTTGTGGGCTCCCCCTTGTGGCCGATGCCGCACTCCTGATTCGCCCTGAATGCCACGGGCCCTGAGTGGAGGCTAATGAGCGGCGTTTTGCCTTCCAATTTAAAAGCTCTCCATCGTGGCGAAGTCCCATCAGAGCGCGCATTTTCATAGTCATCTTTGTCCTGGTGCGTGACAGTTGCTTCGTGTATCAATTTACAAAGGGTCCTGGGGTTAATTTTAATACTTCCTCCCTTGCCAAATGTACAGTAAAAAGTTAGCTGGCTCTGTTTTGCATTAATCAGGCTCGTTCCTGTGGTTTTCATTACAGAACCGTTTGGGGTCACATCCTGCGGTTCTGGATTGTGAGAAATGTTCTCTGTGGCAAATGCAAATGAAGGATGTATCTCAGTACCTTTTGCTGTTATTTGAATTATGCTTTGACCTGATGAAGACCTTGCGTGATGCGATCTTGAATGTTGACCACATGGGGGGGAGGGCTGGTGGAGGGGGGGGGAGTGTTAGTGAATATGAAGTGCTTAGTGACCTAATAGAGGGCTGCTGATTGGTCACATGGGTCAGCTGACCTGCGGGATGCTCTCGGCCTGCTTCCTGCCGTGGAGCAGCACCCTCCTGCTGGCTGATTGGTCACATGGGTCAGCTGACCTGCGGGATGCTCTCGGCCTGCTTCCTACCGTGGAGCAGCACCCTCCTGCCCATATCTGTGATGCTGCAAGGTGTGCATGTCTGCGTGTCCCTGTCAGTGGAAAGTGAGTGGGCTCGGGGCGCGAGGGGCTCTGTGCCCCCCTTGATGTAGATTAGTGCTGTCGTACAGTATTTAGCCTAAGTCCTCTAAAGTCAATATCACTGAACGGACAGAGAATCTATGCCATTCAGCAGAAAGTGGTTCTTCATGCCATTTGTTGGCATTTTTACATGAAACGTAAAGACCAGCAGTTGTCAGCATCTACTTGTGATTTCCACTGCATCAGCATTACTAAATTTCGAAGTTTGAAATTGATTATAGAGCCCCTCAGTATAAAATGCAGAGTGCTGGTTGCCCCCCCCCACTCCCCCCCCACAACAGCCAGCCTGGTCACTCATCTGTGGCGATCCCAGCCCACTGCTGGGGATGACAGGCTTTGACGCCAGCTGCCGTGGGAGGTCCGCTGGGGGCATTTTTTGCTTTTGTGGAGATGGACATGTCCTGGCCTTTCTGCCAGCTCAGGGACCGTCACATTCATGGGGGGGGTGGCTGAATGGTAGGCATTCTTCTCCTCTGGTTTTGGGCGGCGGGGCTTTCGCGGGATCTGTCATTGTTGTGTGTGTGTTCAGTTGTTATGACCCTATTATTTTCTTCTTAACTGGATCTGATGACAAACGAATGGCTACGTTGCTCTCATCATGTGGCTTCATATATATTTATAGATATATAACATAGATGAAAATAACAGAACTTAACAGAACTCAGCACGGGAAGTAGTGAGATTATTTTATAGCAGTCCTTCAACTTAAATAGAAGGTTTTTGATGTCGGAAAGCAGGAGCGCTGGCCCATGGTTTTGTCTCGCCTTTCTGGCACGGACTCCTTGCCCGTCTGCTACCCGGTGGCGCTGACCCATCCTGCAGCACAGACTGCCGCGGAAAACAGAGTGAGCGGTTAACGTGATACGGGGGCTCAGGCATCCCAGGAAGTGAAAGGGGCTCATTTTGGGGACACCAGCAACCCCCCCCACACAATCACATCGCCTTACTGTGTTACCATGGTGCTTTTTGTGTTACCTTGATTGTCTTATACCCCCCCAAATCCAGCCGCATTCTCCCCTATAAAGCCCTTTTCGAAAAATGTTTGATGCCACAATAGACAAAGGTGAAGACGAAGAGATAGACTTGATATTGTTTGATGACCAGTGAGCTGCTGGTTTTCATCAGCTTGTGTCACCTGACCTTAAAGAGGCACCTGGCTGGGTTTCTGTACATTTATCAACCTTTTGGTCTCCTACTCCCAACGGCTTATAGTGCCAGCTCACTTTAACTGCTGAATCAGAATCAGATTTACTGGCCAAGTATGTTAAGTCGCACAAAGAATTTGGTTCTGGCTGATGGTGTCTCTCAAGCTAGACAGACAATATTCAGACAATGAACATACAATTTGCAGACAATGCACAAGCCATATACAGATTAATACACCATGAGTGATGTACATAAAGTGACAGCAGCGGTAATGATCATTACGTATGGGAATGAGCTATACAGTGTTTGTAGATGTGAGGCAGGGTGTTAAGATGAGTAGCTGCGACACAGCAGATGATACTGGTCACCTGTTTATGAGTGTGATGGCATGAGGAAAGACGCCGCTCGTGCTTTTGGTGTACAGGGTTTTGCTGGAGGGGAGGGGCTGGAGAAGGGTGTGACCAGGGTGTGAGGTATCCGTAATGATTTTCCCTGCCTGTTTCCTGGTTCTTGAAGTGTAGAAGTCCTGGAGGGTGGGCAGAGGGACGCCAGTGATTTTTTTTCTGCTATCCTTACTGTTCACTGCAGTCTGTTCATGTCCTGTTTCATGGCTGCTCTGAACCAGACCGTGGTGGACGTGCACAGGACAGATTTGATGACTGCGGTGTGGAGCTGTTGCAGCAGCTCCGGTGGTAGGCCATACCTCTCAGTTGCTGCAGAAAGTCCATCCTCCGTTAGGCCTTTCTGAGGATGGAGTTGATGTTGGTCTCCCTCTTCGGGTCAGGAAATGATGGTTCCCAGAAACCTGAAGGTCTCCATGGTTGAGCCAGGGCTGCTGGATATTGTGAGGGGAGACAGTGCTGAGGGGTGTCTCCTAAAGCCCACCGTCATCTACACAATCTTCAGCGTGTTCAGCTCTAAATTGTTCTGACTGCACCAATGCACCAGCCTTTCAGCCTCCCGCTGATATGCAGACTTGTTGCCAGCTTAGGTGACCCATGACCGTAGTGTCGCCTGCAACTTTTAACAGCAGAGTCTTTGGTGTAGAGGGGGAAGAGCAGTGGGAGGAGAACATGTCATTGGGAGCAGCAGTACTTCTCCTGGCCTCACCTGCTGTTTCCTGCCTGTCAGGAGGCTGGTTATCCGCTGACAGATGGCAGGGGATAAAGTGAGCGAGCTGGGAAAGTTTGATGGAGAGGATGTCTAGAATGATGGTTTTGAATGCCGAACTGAAGTCAACAGACTGGATCCTTGCATATGTCCCTGGGCAGTCTAGATGTTACAGGACGTAATGCAGTGATATGTTTATTGCATCATACACTGACCTATGTGCTTGGTAGGCAAACCTCCGGGGGTCCAGCAGGTGCCCTGTGATGATCTTCAGGTGGGCTAGCACCAGTTATTTCAAAGGATTTTATGACCACAGACGAAAGAGTCATTCGGTTCTGCGTTGGACCGTTTCTTGGGGACCAGGACTAAAAAACTGAATGACACATTATGACAACAGTCATAAACATCAATGATGTGTCATTAATGTGCATGACATGTGTCATGTCATTCTTATGACGGTTACATGTCGCCTTTATGTAGACTGCTTTGAGTAAAGTGTTACTCATTATAGTAATTAGAACAAACAAAAATATGAAATGTATAGCAAATGGAAGTGATCTTGGTCTAAAAGGTTCAGCAAGGCAGGCAATGGGAGTAGTTAAGACAGCATGATGAATTGTCTCGTGTTTTGTCTGGCTACCCCTCACATGTTAAACTTGCCACCTGGCATTTATTGGTAGTGTCCATCTCCTCTATCTGCTGGTGCTTCTAACAGGCCTCTTCCTTTGTGCCACAGAGTCACCTGTTTAGTGCATGATTGTATCAAATGAACTGAAGAACAGGATTCATTTAATGTTGGCTGTTGTTAAATAGGGATTAAAGTTTAATTTAATGCTTAATACTTGTTGTCTCTAGTTGTTGATGTTGGAAAACCTAAATATGCCAACAGGCACTCATTAAATCTGCAGGCTTTGAAAAGAACTTTATCTTGGCAAAAAGTGAAATATTTCCAGTTTGCTTACATTTTAATATCTTTTTTAATCCCTTGTTTACAGTGTATGAAGTGACTTTAAGGAATGCAACCGAAATCTATGCTTCCCAACCAAATGCCTGTGGTCCGTAATGACGGTGACGGGAACCCCTTGGGGTTTGGGGTTAAGGTTGACCCCGCATGACATGCGTGTTCCCATGTCACACGGCAGACACAGTGAGGAAGGACAAAGTCATTACAGACAGTACTTTGTTAGGCTTCAGACATTTCTGCCTGAGTGTGGAGGAACTCTGTCGATTCTCCTGAAGCGGCAGTGGTAGGATCGGTTTGGTTAAACGCCGTCTGGGTTCCTGTGGCTGCCGCTGGCTAGGGAGGGTACAGTGTCAGGTTTAGAGAGCGTCTGGTGCACAGGCAGGAGCATTTTGTGGTCTTGTCAAGGTGACGATCTCTGCTCTCGGGTAGCTACCTGGCTTATACTGCTGAAGTGCTGTTGACTTATAAAGCCACATCAGAGTGTGCAGAGCAGCTGCAGTATTTATCTGTGTGTACAGCGGGTTTCCCAGTCCGGTCCTCAGGGACCCACAGAGGAAGCAAATATGTGGACTGTCTGTAGGGCCCTTAAGGCCGCGCCGGGAAAAACTTCTTTACAGTTGTCTTCTCCGACATTCATTTCTTTAATGATTTAAGGAACATGACAACTGTTTAAAAAAAGTGAGTTTGGACATTTTTAGTTGCTGGTAAAAAATGCTCAAAAATCCAGTTTTTCTGGAATTGCTTTGCAGATGACATTTCCTGTAAATCCGTTTCTAAAACAAAAACCTGAATGCCATGCTGGAATTTGTAACCCCTTAAGTGACGTTCATGCCAAAATAGTTTTAATAGATAAAATAGTTATGCTGAATTAACAGCTAGAGGGAAAACACCAAAATTCAGTGGGAACTGAAACGGAGCCAAACTGCAGTGGTTTTCTCCAGCCTCATAAATGACCATGGGAAAGATCGAGGGGCGTGATCACATTCGACGTGTCATTTGCAGCGTTTTTGGACAGGAATTTTTCTTCCCTCCGTCTGGCTCCTCTGAGTGGCATTTTTATGGCCCTCCATCTTCATCCAGGCTTCGTAAGTAAACAGGAATGCCACAAGTGCAGAGAGAGGACGTGCTGAAGTTTGCCAGATATCACACACTGGTCGGGGGCCCAGAATTCCCAGGGCGTCGAATATGAGTCAGGCCCAAACTGTCACACTTGTCTTGGATGGGCCCTGTAGTTTCGGCAAGCCAAAGGATGCTTTGTGTCCATTCTGTAACCCAAAATATTACTGTGGGGCATGCTGGGAAATGTGTTTCCATGGGAATGGAGCTGGGAGCAGAATGCATCGTCAGCCTTCTAGGACTGATCCGTTTGGTGAGTGAAGGATGCTCATTTAGGGACATCTCACCGGGCTTCCTTGGAAGCAGGTCAATGAGATTAGGTTTGGACAGAGAAACTCATCAGCTGCTCAGCTTCAACAAACTGTAAAATGTGGCTCTCGTGTTCAGTCAGTAAACATTATGCTGGTTTAAAAAAGAAGCTTCATCTTCTGTTTCTAAGGTTTATGTGAACCTTGTAAAAATGTAGCTCAGATCAGCCTGAACACAAAATTTTATTGTAGGCCTGAGGGCCAATGGTCTTCCTTGATGGAACTCGCCACTGCCTCTCAAAGGACCCCCCCCCCATGACTCCTCACTGGCGTGTGTGTCTGATTCATGGGACCCACACAGTGCCAGTTAGAAAAAAGAGGAACACAGTGGCACCCCCCTAAAAGATCGTCTGGGGCGTCGTCAAGGTAAAGCACGTTACCGCGTGACACCTTGAGAGACGGGTGCTTGACTGTGAAGTCATGGTGGAAATGAGTGGAGAATGGAAACGCCAGTGGTTAAGGCACAGCAGGATTAACTTAAGCCCCCTGGTCCATGATTACTACGGCGCTAGTTTAACCATGTGCCCAGGAGGGAATGCTTTCCCAGCGAAGTCGCATGGCAACAGAGAAGACAGCCATAAATGACTGGGCTCCTCGTGAAAAGTGACGTCCTGTGATGCCATTCCTCAGTGCTGCGCCATCTTGGAATTATTTACAGTCCAGGACTAGATAATACGGAGATTTCACAGAAGATACAGATCAGCCATTAAACAGAGTTAAGACACAGTTATCTCTCAGGGAACGTTTATAAGAGTTGTGGAGGAATCAAGCATGGTGATGTGTTTAGGTGCAGACCTAAGATACTTATCCACCTCACTGGGTACCGTACTTTTGGTACTTCAAAGTGTTTGGTTTTCCACTGGCATAAAAACTGGTACCAAGCCTGAATGACATCACAAAGCGATGTGGTATTTTGTACTGAATTCAAAAAATGGCTGTAATATATTATAGGGCTGGGCAATGTGTGATATTAATACCAACATTGCATATAATTCTTACATTGTTAGTCAGCTGCATTAAGATCAGAATTTTTCATAACTTCAGTTCTGTACAGACATTATAGCACAGGGGGGGTTTTAAGTTTCGCTAAAACATTTTTACTCTTTCAGGGGAAACAAATAAATGATTATTCCTTTTCAGCATTATCTAGTATATGTTTAAAAATCAAAGTTTACCACTGCTTCTTTTGTGTGAGTGGTGCATGCAAGATATATAATTCTCTTATATTCTATGCCGAGGCTTTTCACTCAGTGTTTAATTACCTGAAAACGTCTGACATGCAAGGATAACCATTTTCATCCTCGCTGTTTAAATCACTCCTAGACGGTTTTTCTGAGATGTTTATGCTGAACTCCTTTTTTGCTTTATAAATACCCCAGTATTTTTTACAACAAAATCCCATCGTGATATCTGAGATTTTCCAATACCGTGCTGCCCTAATATATTATACAAAATACTTTTATCTCTTGTCAAACCATCCTGATTTTGTTGTATGTTCTGCTGACCAGATCACAGTTACAAAGCTTGACTTCTTCATTCGTCCATGCATCCATTATTAATACTTTTTTATTCCTTAGTTTATTGTTATTTACTGAGTTTATTACTTTTTTCAAGTCGGCAGTTGTGGTCGTGTTTCAGAGGCGGGCTGTTTGACAAAGAAAGTGTTTGCAGTCACACCCCAAAGTACCAAAAAAGTACCCCAGCTGGTTTGGCATTTTTGGTTGCTGGCACTTGATCAGAAGTCAACGGAAAAGGTAAAGTACGGGAAGCACCCTACCAAAAGTTTGGTACTTGTGGATGAAAAGCACCCCTAGTTGTGGTGTAACACCAAGCAGGGCAGGAAGTGAAAGGAGACCTCAGCCCCCCCCCCCCCCCCC
>JAODJU010000001.1:31575754-31609778 GCA_026776725.1 Gnathonemus echidnorhynchus
GTGGCGGAATAAGGGTCGGGTAATAGCCTTCGACCGGCCCTCTTTCCCTCCTTCCTTCCCTCACTTCAGATTGATCTTCCTTCTCCTGCCCATTAACTCCCCCATTATGGCCTCAATTATGGCCGTCGCGATTCCACACCGCGCTCCTCAGGATCTTTAAAGTCCTTGATGGTCACGGCCCCCCTCTACGCCCTTTGCGCGTGACTCCCCGTGCCTGTGGAACTCTGGGAGGTGCTTTGTTGGAGTAAGCATCAGGTCGTGTGCCACAGAGGGACACGGTGGACAGCCAGTCCCTTTGGGACACTCATGTGGGCTGATTAATGCAAAATAAAGCAGCTCTCCCAGCGTGACACTAACGTGCAGAGGGGACGTGCAGATCGTTACGTGTTTGTAGTCTTTGTAGCGCAGCACACCACCCTGAGTGCTCTGTTGTCCTCCTTTACAGACCGAAGTTCACCCCGCAGGTTTGAGAATTTGCCGTGTATATACTGTTATACTCAAGATTCAGCTGCAGCAATTTAATCCTTTAACTGCATCCTGTCCCAGGCGTAGCTCGACTCGTGGCCTCGCTTCCTGGGGGGGGCTCACGATTCGCCGCGGATACGCTGTCGTGAAAAATGGTTACCTCGGAGAAGGTTTCGGTATCCAACAGTGTGCCCACGGTGCATGCAAGCTTTGACATGCCATGTTCAGCTGAAAACAAGTTGCTTTGTTATAACACGTATGTAGCGCATGGATCTCTCCGTCATGCATTTTTCATTAATTCTGCTCATGATGTAAAACCCTTCAGTGCTGCTGTTTATGGAGAAGCTGTCATTGAACCCAGTCATTAGTTTCATGTGTTTGGTTAAGATTGTCAGCCATTGTCTGTAGTGCATTTAGAGCTATATTAAAAGGTTATTTATATCATTTTTTACTGATATTGTTTCCAGTAGATTGTTTTCTGGAGAAGCATCATATCAAGCATAAGGGTCAGAATTTCAGGAAGAAAACTATCAAGTCGAAAAACAAACATCTATATTACTTTATTGGAGTTTCCACTCAAATTGACGTAACGTTTATTTTAGTTTTTACTATTTATCTGCTCAGAGTAGCCTCATTGTGGTGAGATCGCCTCAGTCTTTTTGCATGTTCCCACTGCCTTTGCTAGGTGTACCTGGATGGTTACCATGGAGACACCTCGGAGACGTTCCTGGTGGGTGCGGTGGACGAGGGGGGGAGGCGGCTGGTCGAGGCAGCCCGGTGGTCCCGGGATGGGGCCATCGCCACCTGCAGGCCGGGCGCCCCTCTCTGCGTTATAGGCAATACCATCAGGTGGGGGTGACAGCCGGTTGACATTTAAACCTGATATACACGTTTGGAGCTTCTCAGCACTGATGTCACTCACCCCACCTGGAGGGAATGTCTCCTTGATTACAGTTCAGATGTCCACAGTCTGAAAAATAAATTCCAGCCTTTGCTTTCACGATCTGCCCACGTCTCTCAAAGTGATCAGAAGATATTCCATGAGACTCTAATCAACCCTTAATAGAAGTAGCATAAATGTTGGCTGGGCTTCTAAGACATTGGGTGTGAAAACAGGTATTAGTTTATTTTTTTACAGAGTGGAGAAAAGCACTGCACTGGAAATAATAGCCAGTGAAGGAACCCCACGCACTATAATTTCTCCCTTTTCGCCACACTGTGTGTCAGGGTTACATTCAAGGATCACTGCATCTCTGCAAGTGACTTTGATAAGATTTTTTTCCTTCTCTCCCCTTTAACAAAGGACAACATAAAAATGTGGGAATCAATTTTTACCTCAGAAGCCTAGACGGCAAGCATCGAACCCACCCACCCGATTGGCATGAAAGCGGAAAATGTGGATTGCGAGCGGACCGAACTTTAATGTACCTTTGTGTACATGCATGCGGGGCAATTACCGCTGAAGCGCATTGATTTCTTTTCTGCAGCGATTGAAATTATAGGCTAGCTGCTCTGTGCGCGGGGGAATCTTGTCTGTCTCGGCTACGGGAAGGAAGTGTTGGATCCAACCCCTACTGGGAAACAAAAAGCAGTAATGAATCTCTCACTGTCTCCCTTGTCCGCCGGCATAATGGAGCTGAAATTTCAGTGCTGGCTGCGCTTTGCAAATGGAGAAGCTTGATAGACAGGAGTGCCTCATATTTGTGAACACCCGCAGTTTAATACACTCCACACTATCGCTGCTCTTGTTCTGTCTAACAATTTGCCCCGCAGTGTAAAGAAAATGGAAGGTACTGGATTACTTTATTATTCTTATTTTGTTTTGTTTTAGCTCCCTCAGACGTTCTTTTGGGCTCTCTTAATGGTCATTCTCTCCATTTTTTTGATTCTCAAAAAGCTTGGTTCAGTATGACGCCTGATTATTGTCGATATCTCAGGTGCTGCCACTTTCCAATAGACTCAGACTCTTCCTTTACACATTTTTGTCTCCCCCCTCCCTGTTTTTATACTTTTTGGGTGACAACTTTTTTGTGTCTGTCACATGACCGTGTGACTCTCTATGTACTTGGTTCTTGTTATTTTTTTATGATTTTAGCGTGGCTATAAATGTCTTTTTTTTTGCTCTCCATTGTTCTGCGGCCCCTACTTTGCCCTCCCCTTTTTGCGTCCGTTCCCCCCACCCTCCTCAGAAAGACCCATGAATGGGGGGAAAATTATCACAATTACTGGTATAATTGAGTCGTCTTTGTTGCGGGTGCAGCCTCACTAGCCTTTTTCCATCAGGAAAAATGGCTTCATTATGTGTTTTTTTTTTTTAACCCCCGCATTCCCTGCCACGCGGCTCCAGCGAGGGCCTTTGCTCGGCATACTGTGGATCGTTAAGGTCACAGCAGGAACAATTATCCCAGCTATGGAAAGAGCATCCAGGCATTCTGTCTGCCCCATCGCCAAGCCCGACTGCACTGTCCAGCCCTGCTCTAGCTCACAAAGAACTTAAAAAAACCTTCAATACCCCACAAACAGTAGAGAGAGAGGAGAGGAGAGGAGAGAGGGAGCGGGAGTTGTACCAACATGACAATTTTCCATCATTAACACTAATGACAAGCACGTAGCTCGGGGGGATGGGGGTGATCTAGGGGGCCACCTAATAGTGGAAGAGAGCAGCAAGGTGTCAGCTGAGTGCTGACCCCCTCCTTATGTTATGGTCCCTTAGCTCCAGGCAAACACCAAATGGACTGGCATCCCGTTCAGGGTGTCCCTTCCCTGTGTCCCCTGATGGACTGGCATCCCGTTCAGGGTGTCCCCTCCCTGTGTCCCCTGATGGACTGGCATCCCGTTCAGGGTGTCCCCTCCCTGTGTCCCCTGATGGACTGGCATCCCCTTCAGGGTGTCCCCTCCCAGTGTCCCCTCCCTGTGCCTTGTGCCCCCTGGGATAGGCTTCTGGCTCGCCAATACCAAGATGGACTAATGACAGCAGAACATATTAAATCTGTCTACATTCATTTAATATTCAGTTTTTTAATAAAGAGTCATGCACACATTATAATGCTTTGAAGGCCTTGCTCAGTTCCCTTGTTGCTGAGGGTACACATTTACTGCCAGACTGGCACAGACAGCAAGCCAGACAGAAGGGGGGGGGTGCTGGAGACCCTCAATTTACACCTGGTTTCCCCATTAGCCATGGAGACGTTAAGTGACGGGAGTTTATTGTGACACCTTTTTTGGCGACACTACTCTCCCAGGTAATCGGACCAATTTCTGGCAGGTGGTCTGCTCTCAGCTGGCCCCCCCCCCCCCGCTGCTGCCTGCGGGAGGCGTGCTTGATTGTAACAGCTGCACCTTACCCTGTTAGCTCCAGCCAGGCCCTCTCCATGCTTGCGGGAAGGCCTTTTCTGACTGGAGCTCAAAGCTCAGATTTGTGAGCCATGTTTCAGGAGTTCTCTCTTTTTTTCCCCCTCCAGTGAAGCGCTCACCTAAAAAGGCATCCCTCCTCTTTTGACAGGTCGCTGTAATTTTGCTTATGTTCATGTTCTTGGAGGTCGATGTCAAATGCGGGCTTTTGGAATCATACCAACAAGACGTTTGATACAGCATGATCGATAGAGCATTTAATCGTTAAGTTATACCCGGTTATCCCAAGCCAGTGGGTAATGATGGGAATTCCCATGCTGCTCTCAGAGCGGTCTGCCCCATCCACCCTGAAACACTGGGGGGGGGGGGGGAGCCTAGCCTGCACATGCACATTATGGTAACTCCGGGAAGCAGCTGTCTGACATTTCCTAATGACCCTGACCTGGGATCTGCAACTGTATAATAAAATCTATTCTGTTTTTCTGTTGGAAGAAAAATGTTTTGGAGGAATCTTTTTTATTGAAATAAAGCTTGTAATATTTTCAGGCATGAAGACTGAGAGAACTTGAGAGAGTAGTTATGATATGGGAGAGCGCTCTGCAGCATTTCTGCCACTGCGTATGGCCTGACTGTGGCTCCTCTTTATATTACAGCCGGATAGCAGAATCCCACGGATTCCTGGTTTGTCCGCACTTCATCGGCCACGGAATCGGCTCCTACTTCCACGGTCACCCAGAAATATGGCACCACGGTAAGGAGTCAGCAGGACGACATGTGTTTTTATATTAATGTAGCGGATTACATTTTTGATAATTTATGCAGTCAGTGCTGCCTTCGTTGCTGTTATGCTGCTAGTTTGTTGTGTCCGCTTAAAGAGGCCTTCTGCCAGTGCTGTCGTTGTAAGCTGGCTTTCCCTCCTGGTAAACACTGCGGTATTTACAGTGTGTGCTCCCACCTGGAACTAAAAAGGCCAACTTTGAGTTCAGGGCTTTCCTGTGTGATTGGCATAGAATTCAGGGCCCACGACCGGAAGCCCTGTGTGATTGGTGAGGAACTCAGGGGCCCTGAATGGAAGTGCATGAGACAGATTGCCTGCTGAAGAAGACCCCTACCTGACCTCTGGATCCGGGGCTCCTCTTGCTTAGGTGGAGCTGGCCTATCTCTATCTTGGCTACAAAATTCCTTTTATCCCCCTTTTTTACGTGCGCAGATGGTCTCCCATTCAGCTGGGGAAAAAAATGTGCCGCTAGATCTGAATTTCCGTAAGGAAGGAATTTCCAGCCATCAGATTATCAGATTATACACTAACAGTTAATATTAAGATTTCCCTCCACTTTGAATGGGAAATGCTCCATCTAGACAGAGTTGATCAACTGAGGACGGTGTTGTTTATGCTGGAAATTTCCCCACTGGCTATCCTGTGGAAAAAAAATACCCCAGGAAGTATACAGATCAGCCTGTAATTGTGCAGGAATGTTCTGAACATGAGAACTTCTAATGTATGTCCTGAATGCAGAATGTTTTTGTTTTTTTTGTTTTTTTAAACTTTTCCATCCATCCATAACTTCTTATACTGGTCAGTGTTCGTGGGGGGGCCTGGAGCCTACCCCAGGCGGCACATGGTCACCAGGCAGGGTACGCACACTTGCTCCGGGCAATTTTGAGATGCAAGTTAGCCGAATGTTTGGTTTTGGATACCTGGGAGGAAACTTGAGTGCCTGGAGCGAAGCCCCACATCACATGTAAACACCACACACACAAGGTTCGAATCCCAACCTGGAGGTGCGAAGCCCCACATCACAGGGAGAACATGCAAGCACCACACACACAGGGTTCAAATTCCAACCTGAAGGTGCGAGGCAACAGTGATACCCCCCCCCCCCCCGTGTAAATGAGTAAATGCTTTCGTAAAAAAATCTCCTAAATATAAAGTTCTTTGCTTTTCTCAACAGCTAACGACAACAACATAATGATGGAGGAGGGAATGGCTTTCACAATAGGTTAGTAACAGGTCTTCAGGTTCTGATGTATCCAATTGCGTAGTGAGCAGATCCTAAAAAATGAAAAGCTACTCTGCCATCCTCTGTAGTTTAATTCACTGTGACATAGTGGTGACACAGTCACTGGCTCAGTGACGGAAAATGGCCGCCACCATGGTGAGACTGTTCTGCTGGTGGAGTAGTAGCTCACTGCATCCGCCTGTAATTGCACATCAGATTTTATTTAAAATTCTGCTTGGCTCCTCAGCGGTAGAGTTGTACCATTTGGACGAGCATCCCAGAAAGCGATTGGAAACGACACCATAATGAAGGGGAAAACAAAAATCGGAACAGAGAAATGGCTACATTTCCATTTATGATGTAACATCGAACTGTCAGATTTAGACACTGCTGTAGGCTTTATAAGATCATTCTGAGTGTGGCCTACAAGAATTCTAATAGTTTTTCTGTTTTTTCTTTGCTGCTCTAGTTTAGCACAGTGGTTAGGGCATTTTCCTGATTTTTAGAAAGGGCATTTACAAACAACAGGGGTATTTGGTAGTATTTGAAATAAAGTGTGATTACCTGTTTAAGATCATTATAAAACATTTGCCAGGTTCAGAAAAGTTAGATTGCGGTAAAAAGCCAGTTAGGACTGTTGGTGCTAGAGCTGAGTTAATGTGTTTTTAAATGGCCACACTTAGGGGTGATTTGTTCAATCCAAATACTTCTGTAAGACCAATCAATCTGTGGTGGTTCTCTATTTTTTTAGAGTGATTCTCGACCATGCAGCATTATCTGCCGTTTTCTATTGTGTCCCTGGGTCTTTACTGTGCAATCAGCTCTTACGTGTGATGTTTTGTGTTTCTCTGTCTTGGATTGTTCTGGGGGGTGGGGGGAATAACCCAGAGCCCATCCTGATGGAAGGACTTCCTGAGTTTAAAATCCTAAAGGATAAATGGACTGCAATTTCTGTCGACGACAAAAGGTAGGCAGTTTTTTTTCTCCAATGTCAGCAAATCTTCAAATGTCCTGACTACAGAATCGCATCCATTCGATATTGCTGAAGAGATGTTTCATGTCCATTTACGTGGCATGAGGTTAGCTGCGCCAAACTGCATTGTGACTCAGGAAACACTTTGGGGTCAAAATTTCTTATTTAATCATGAAAACTGGTGGTTTTGTCTTAATGAATCAAGCTGGGACAGGGCCTGATCTATGCAAGCGAACACTGCCCAGCTTGGAAGTTTGTCCTCTAGCCATTGGATTACTTATCAAGTAAACAAACTGACTGAAAACACGGCGAGAGAAGCCAATTCCTTGTTGCCGCTGTGAAAAACCTTTGTCCTAAAATGGGTTTTTTAGGAGCATCTTCAACCATAAAGCAGCTAAAATCCATCCACCTCCCTGAGCAACAGTTGATTGTTCCAGCCGCTGTCGGTTTTTGATTATGCGATGAAGAATGAAGTCTTCCTTTGGCCACAGAGCTGGCAGACAGTCCTCCATTTTTTTTAGATATCTAATTAAAGGTTTCATTTCATCCCAACTGAAGGTTGTGTTTTTGCAGATGCTGGTTTAAGTAGCTGGCATGTTCAAAGCCGTTTCGGAGTTCCTGCTGTGTGAACTGCGGCGAGTCTCAGTGAATAGCGGACTTCAGCGGCGCTGCGTCCACCAGCTGGGTCAAAATAAGGAGGTGGGGGCATGGGGCGCTGCTCGCTCTTCAGCCAGAAGGAACGCTTGCTGTTAGAAACAGGAATGGCTATCAGTTAGCTTTAGCTTTGTAAGTGGTGGAGTCGTTAATAAGTTAGCACAAAGCTTCTCAGGAATCTTGAGAGATTATTATTATTATTATTATTATTTATTGGAGATGTCTGGAATAAATCATTTCCAAAGTTCTTGGTGTGGACTTGCTTGCTAAGTCATTTGTGCTGTAGTATTCAAAAATCTTTTTTGAGATCAAATAGTTCTGACTAGCTTGTGTCACCGGTTACATCACTCAGTTACTGACATTTCCTGACATTTCATTTTGGAACCTTCTGCAAGTGTGTTGTAGTACAGAATACTGCTGTAGTTTAGCTTCTGGGAAGGTTAGTCGTTGAGACATTTTTCCCCCAAGGTCTCTGCAAAGTAATTCTTGGTTTCCTGTGAATCGCAGTTTGGCTTTGGCAGCTACAGACCATTTTGCACTAGTGATGTAACACCTAAGCTGCCTGTCCCCGCACTATCGTCATCTCCCTCTCTTCCTCTCCTGCCTCCATCGCACAGGGAAAGTCGTAGCAGGTGTTAAAATGGAGGTACAGTGTAACCCCCCCCCCCCACACACACACACACACACCGCCTTCTAACTATCTGTGTTATCCTGAGACCTCCCAGCATCTGACTTGATGCCCAGTTTGCTGTGGTTTTGATTTTTCAGGTCGGCCCAGTTCGAGCACACGGTTGTGATCACGGCGGACGGCGTGGAAGTTCTGACGATGCTGCCGCATGAGCGCTGAGTGAAAGCGGGCCGGAGGGGCATCGGTGAACTTGGTGGGGGGTGTTTACATAAAAAAAAATTGCCGTTGTATAAATAAAAAAAAAATAGCGTTGTTTTAACACCATTTTTGTGCAGTTTTCTCATTTTGTTCGTTGAAATTTAATTTAAAAACTAGGTAACAGGACCCAGATACTCAGTGGCGTCCTGAGCCTGAGGCACTGGAGTTTAAACCCCGAATGAATCCGAACAAGCCCCGAATGATTTATCTGTGTTAGATGTTTAAACAGCCATGCTCTCAGTTTGGGAACCGGGGCTAAGCCGGGCGTCTTTAAGAGGCTAGCAACGGTCCTACTACTATACTTTATTCTTGTTGAATTTAAATATCAAACGTTAAGACGTAAGGGCATTATACTCGAATCGCAGTGAAGCTGTAAATATTAAAAATACTCATCGACTGGCGTATTAAACCAAATACGTCACTGAACAATAAATTGTACTTTACAAGAACAACAACGAAAGAAATATTTTTATGTGTAAAAAAAATTTTCGGAGGAGGATTTAGATATTAGTAAAGATATTTTTACATAAACTGAAATATGTAGTTATCATCTCCAGATGACAAATTGCCGTTGTCACGGTGATATTTTAAAGAATAATACAGGCCTACTATTTGTCTATTATGTCGTAGGTAACAAAAATTGCATTTATTGCTTTTGACAACATTTGGACAACAACTTAATATAGAGCTATACATTTTCTTTAAAATCTCTTGAAATTTGATCATTTAAAAAATCGAGGTAAGTAATATTTATTTTTTCTTTTGATCTGTGAAATACCGAATGCACCGAAATCCACTTTTACGGGTTTACAGCACGAAACAAAAATGGGTATTATACGTCATGTTCACGTTAGAATTTTCTAAACACGTCCAAAAGTTGTTCTGCGTCTTTGAGTTCAATTATGCAATTAGGCTGGTAATCACAGTGACGGAATTTAACTGCCTTTAATTCGTTATTCATGTGGAGAGTTTGAACAACCGGTGGAAAGGACAAGTGGTTCAGTATTTATTTCATCCAGGCGAAATGCAAAAGCGATGCGAGGAATCAACTGAGAATTCGTGGACCTGCATGGCGGTACCATCATTTGGGCAAGGGACTAAGACAAGAATTAGTGGTTTGTTCATTGTTCATTTTTTCAATAGCAGCAATAATATTTGTCATTAATATTTATTAGCGAATTAGTTATTTAATTAATTGTGCTTTTCCAAACGAAATGCAATTATACTTTCAACATTTTATACGCTGTACAATTGCTTATAATTGATTATTATCTATTGCAAATTGTATTTTATACTTTTTATGTTATGACGGATCCATTATATTAAAATATTTCAGCCGCTGCTGCGCTAAGGGGACTTAAAATTGATGTAGTTATATTACTAACTGATCTGAAGCTGCTTGTACTATTGTCTCCTTCAACAAGCCGCGTTTATTTTGTTGTTTACACACATTACGGATAGCCTGTTATTCATCTTGGCCAGATCGTAGAATTTCTTTTCAGCATTATCGAATGGATGCGATTCTGTAGGCTCTGTTTTATGGCATGATTTATTTACTGAAATTATAACACTACGAGATTAGCCATCCATAGGTCCATGCCATTCACAATAAAAATATTTCTCTTTAAATCATTGAATTATAATTGCTATTTACTAATGGCAAATTACGTGATGTTATTAAGCAGCTTATTTAATTAACAACAAATAATGTTAAACCTATGAGATATACATCTTATCTATTACATATAATATATATAACAAAATATCTATTTTCAGAAGGTGTCATATTACTCCACATGTATATACACAAATTCTTTATTCATACTGAACGTATTTCACGTAGACCTTTTTTGAATTTGTCAGGTGAGACGGCACAATCGTTGGCTAATGTAATATATGAGATGTATGTACGTAAAACAAAGACCTTATCCTGTTTCTAGAACGCAGAAAACCAACTACGCTGTTATTGCCAGTGGCTGAGACTTCGAAAGACATAAAGAAAGCACGTGACACCACGTCTTTAATTTAAACTGCGCTTTAAATTATTAAATCGGCGCTCTATTCGTTTTTTTTTTTTTTTTGCTCCTATTGACTGTGCCAGAACTGAAGGTTTAATCCCAGGCATGCACCCACTGGCTGCTGAAAGGTAAACGATGGCCACATGTTGCTGGGAGTGTTAAATACGTGGCTAATTATGCGTATGAAAATTAAACATCAGTGTTATGCTAATATCACTGGCCTCAGCTGTGAATCAGCACACTTGAGACTACATTTAATCATATGAATTGGTAAGTAATATCTGCATCTGCACGTGTTAACTCTCCCAAATCAAGAAACAGTTAGCATTTGTTGTCATCTAATCTGCGGGCATTTTAAAACTGCACATTAATGGAGATTATAGATTTTTCTCCATTTGCAAGTATTATTGTTTTTTGATCTACGTCTGTGTGTGTGTGTGTGTATCTGACTACATTTCTTTAAGCAAACAATGTATCCCGTCTACTATGCTATTATTCTTGTTCTGTGTTTGTTTAGCTGTTTGTTATTGTCCAGTAGTAATAATAACCCCATCACGTTAAATACTTTTAGCACCGGATTTCTCAATGCTTTCAAAAACTGCAATATATCTGGTGATTAAATAGTTAATTATAATTGCGATTATCAAATTGTCTATGTCAGAAGTTTGAGGAGTCAATTTCACTACATGTCAACCGCAACAAATTCTGTATGTCCGAGAGAGTGCGATGGCTGTATGCAGATGCATAACGTTTTCCCACAGGTATGCCTTAGGATTTAAGATAATTTCTACTGGCCTGCTGCCATCTCTTTGTAACACATTTCCAGTGAATTTCATTATTGAAATATCAGACTTGGCTCTCACCTACGACGCGTTTCTTGAGTTTCTCAGGTTCTCCGGACCCAACCCAGTATCGCCAATCGGAGCCACTCTTGGAGTGAGTGGGCCAATCAGCGCAAGCTTTTGATGAATATTCATAAGTACCCAGTTCAAACCTTTGAGGCGAGTTTCTGTAGATTCACAGCATCATGCTTAGACTTTTCTCGGAGACAAACTGAATTTTCTTATGAATGGATAGTGAAAAAATCAGATCACCTTATATTTGGACCCATCCTTTACTGAGATCATAGAGGAAAATAAAAAGGAAAGGAGGGGATCAACTTGAAGAGATGACAATGACCACAGTGCCAGAAGGTCTTAATAGCCCTGTCTCAGGAAAGACCGTTTTTATGGAATTTGGGCCGTCAAGTCAGCAAATGTCGCCGTCCTCCTTATCTCATGGACACTACTCCATGCACTGTTTACATTCTGCCGGACATTCTCAACACGAAAACTCCTACAGCACAGCCTCACCTTTCCCTAGATCTCTGGGTTATCCTTATGTTAATTCAGTTGGGAGCCATTCTTCAAGCCCATATATCAGTACCGTACAGTCCTATCAACACAACACAGCATTAACGCAGACACGTTTAGACGACACAGGTAAGAACAGCATTATTTTAGTATTTTTGACGGAGCTCAGGTGATGGAAATATATAGTTTTGTTCGACCCACCCAACACGCGTAGTATTGTCCAGACGCTCGCGTATTAGTGCTGGTAATTATTTATTGCGTAATGCTACAAACAATGTATGCAATTAGGGGTAATTATACCTAAAATACAGCGTGCACAACTTACACACTAATGTTCTTCGCTTTGAAGCAACATCTACTGCGATGTTTCCTGAAATGCTTATGCTTTCCTTTTAACACCAGGACCAGATGCAGAAAAAAACACAGTGGTGGAAGGAGGTGAGGTACGGTTCAATGGAAAAGGGAAAAAGATCCGCAAACCCAGAACTATATATTCCAGTTTACAACTACAAGCTCTGAACAGACGATTTCAACAGACACAATACTTGGCATTGCCGGAGAGAGCGGAACTCGCAGCATCGTTGGGACTCACGCAAACGCAGGTAAGTGAAATTTCGATTTATATTCATAACTCAAAATAAAACATTAATTTGCGGGCCATATCTTTTTATTTTTATTAACCACTGAAAATTAACTATTTACGCCTAACTCAAGGAGCAGTCGGTTTCGTTAAAAAAAACAAACGTTTTTCAAATGGGTTCAAATGTTTTTGCTTTTTATAATGTTTGTTTTAGCTATGGCAATGTATGTCGGGATATTGTGGCCTTTTTAAATTCTATTAAAACATTTAAATTAAATTGTCATTCTTTTATTTGAATATCATTTTGTGCAAATGTAATAGGTGGCATGCGATTTTATCACCAACAGTGCACGTCTTTATCGCTGTCATAAATAAATACGTCTAAATTGAAAACTGTGTTTGCTGTTAACAAATGTCTGTTAAGTAAATAAATATTTGAATTTGCAATGCATTTTAATTTTTTTCTGAAATTTTGGTGTAAATTACACATTTACACTTTGTTATGCAATATGTTATGTTGCATTCGAAAGTCTACTCCTGTTTGCATACTGACACCGGTTTATTTTTGCAGGTAAAAATTTGGTTTCAAAACAAACGATCAAAATTCAAGAAATTAATGAAACAAGGCGGGGGTACCATTGACACAAACACCCTATCCAATGGCCGAGGACTCGCCACCGGTTCTCCATCCATGACACCAGTATGGAATGCTTCGTCTACCATGAAAACTTCGGCGGCCACACCGGGTTCTTACATTCCTGGTTACACATGGTATCCTACTGCTCAAGACACTATGCAGCAGCCGCAGCTGATGTGATCACGAACCGTGAACACCGCCCCGCCCCCCGCGGAGCCGTGGATTGTCCAAATCAGGGGAGCCCGGGCCGACAGCGGCCCTGCACCCTGGGCCGTCGGAAGCCAAACACAGATGTAATGCGGAGCTTGTTTCCAGTGGTGACTGATTATTGTTTAAGCCTAATGACGCAGACAGTAAAGTCAGAGAACGGACTGAAGAAATCTCGCCAATGGAACTGTCCATGAAAAACATTAATAAATTGTAGTGAAACACTTACGTTAAAGCTACTGTTTTCTGACCTTATAGATAAACATTAAATTTTAGGCCTACCTAAACAGTGACGGCACAGTTTGACCAGGGAAAATAATCGTTTGGGTACATGGTTTTCAACGAAAACTTAAAGTAAAACAATAGGCCTAGATGTTGATCAGCTGGTCTGTGTCATTAGTCATAACGTGGAAATATCTGGAATAATACAAAGCCAACGCTTCGGTATTACTCACAGTTGCGGATTCTGTTAAATTCGATGACTTACGAATTTCTCAGCCTTCCTGAACGCAAAGGCGAACATTAACAGGAATATACATCCATTGGTTGTTGATGAAATCTGTCTTTGTTTTTGTCTGTAGATATTTTAAATTATTTTAAATGAAATGCCCTGAGTCTTTGTATGTTTGTATTATTTATAATAAAGCGTGAATGTGTTGCTGAGTTCAAACATTCGCGGGCGTCTCCACCCGTCTCTTTTTAATACGGTACTGATGCACGTGCCAGTCAGGCTTCATTCCGCTGACCATAACGTTTTACAGTAATCATTTTATAGTTTTAAATAACGATCGTATTGTTCGCCTTGCAGGGTCTTTCCAACATAAACATTGGTAATGCAGACATGGAATAGTATTGCGACCTGGGGCATATTTTGAGCTAACTGTGTATATAGCATACATTAACTGCTTTTATTACTTTTTAAAAATGCCTGTGGCTGTATATTTCTTGCTTAGTAAAATGGAGTTTGACCTTTGGGTCTGGATATGTTGACTACAACAAGCGTGTTTTGCGTCCGATAGCCTACTGCAAAGTTTAGTTTTATAATGATTAGATTAATTTATTGTTTTCTAATATTGATTACTGTATGCACAGTGTGTAAAGTTTGAAAACAGTGAAATTATTTTGCAAGTGCGCTACCAAAACTTAATAAGAAGTCTACAAAGTAAATTGATTTGAACATCTATTTAGTCAGTATTACTGTTATTACTGTTATATAGGATTATTATTATATATTCGGACAATAAAATATATACCTTAAATACTTCTAATGTAATTTATACGTTGTTTAATTAATTAGCAGAATAAATCCCAGTGTTCTTGAACTTTGTTTCCAAAGCTAATACTAATCCTGCACCCTATTTTGTTTTACACAATGAAACATATCAATATTTTAAAACATAGTGTAAATGTTAGTTTATGATTTGTATCTCTGTTTCGTAATATGGTCCTTATCCGCTGTCGTGGTATGAGCAACCTCTAAATCCATTCAGTCAGCCTTTACTTAAGCTTACATCGAATTGTATAACATTGTAATTCCTACAACCGTCAGGTTTCTTTTCAATTTCATTTAGACACTATAAACTCGTTTCTCTTGTGGTTTCGACAAGCTCTGTTTTGTCGCTGAATGCCGGAGAGCACTAGTGTATATTAAGCGAATAATTGGACGATAAGCAGGTGCTGCAAAGAAAGACAGGGGTTTGTCGATGGGGAGTTAAAATGTAGATCAGTAAAAGTGAAAAGTTCAAAGCGCTCTTGTTAACTGTGGGACCGAATCAGATGAGGCACGCGTTAACTCAATTAGTGCTTAATAAAAGCAATTAGTTGAGACGATTCCACGTCTCATGAACACTTAAATGTGCGTATGTTTACATGTGAGGGTATGACAATGCAAAGGAATAGGCCTATATGTATTCCTTTTCATCTTAGGAAAATCAGTAGCGTCTAAGGTTCAGTTATACACAGAAAGATTTTGGCCTGTGATTTTCAAAAAGAACAAAGGCAAATTATACGAAGGCCCTAGCACTTATGGTGTGCGGCTAACAATTTCTTGAAAAAAATGCATCCTTCAGTGTGGTCTTTTATATCTGTTTAAAAGACAAAATGATCCACATATTTTGCATGGCTTCATAACGAATTCGTAGTGGCTATGCGATTAAAACTGTCAATTAAAACTCAGGCATAAACGGCGGTAGTTTATCTCTCGTCTGTATGTTTCTCGAATATCTTTTGCTGTTAATGCATACAGGTCTGGCGTTTTGTAGCTCTGACCCGTTTTGACACATCCTGTGTGGTCAGCGAACATTTTCATTTTCTGTAGCTCACTCTATCAGAACCGGAAACGCAACATCATGTTCTCCAAAAAACTGTTAGCAATCACTGTGGCCGCAAATTACCCTCAGGCACCATGTTTGGACAACATATTTTTATTTTCTACTTCTTTAAAATATTATTCCTTTTCTTATTAAAACAAAACAAAAATGTGCCGTATACGCATCGACTAACTTTGTTAGCAAAATAATTCTATGAATGTGAAAAGAATATAGATTCCTCTCGAAAACCAACTGTATATTATGTATATCATTTAATGTAATTAGAACATACAAGAATAATGCCGACAAAATGTTAAATAAATACAATTTAATTGGTCGCTTATTTTGTGGCTACGATGTGTATTTTCTTAGTCCTAACAGTAGTCTTGTAATATGAGTTTAACAAATTAAAATATTTTGTTACAAAGGAGTAAGTCCCAGGAAATTTTAAATTTTTGGTGTAAAACTATCATATCTCGGTTTGGTTTTTAACTATACGGCCTTTAATCTTCTTTTTAGAATATACGTTTAATAGTAATCAGTTTAATAGTTTTTAAAGTCGTATAGACTTAGGGTTTGCGTTTTGTCATTTCCTCACTATTGCTGAGGAATTCATAATATTAATTAAGGCTGTATATTTAATTCGGCTTCATATTTAATCAGCTCATTATTTAGCTTGCAGTTACGTACACTTAGTTCTGGGTAGTTTTATCTGAAAGAGAAAACAAAAGGTTTAAAGGTACTCATTAACGGTCTTAAAAATTGGCCTAATTTTTGGATTTACCTGTAAATAAAAAATCTATTTCCCCCTCTCTTAAAAAAATACCACACGGGTCTTAATAAAAGAAAAAAATACAAATTACTCGGCTCTCCCGCTCACGCTCCGAAGTGCGCCTGCAGCTGCGCTCCCGAGAGGGTCACCGTTATTTCACTGTATTCTCCTCTTGATTACAAGCCGAGCCCATCAAACGCAACATAATTACAGTAATTTTGGCTTTATTTATTCTAATGCAGTTACCCATCTCTGGGATAATTATGAGCAATTTTTCTTCTCACAGGGAATCTTTTTGCATTAACAAAAGAGATAGCGCACTGAAAGGCAAATTTTGCTGTGCATTGAAAAAAAAGAAGTGAAATAGGTGATCTACCATCTCTTTGCTGTTCTCTTATATTTAAGTCCCGGCAAATTGCTTGCAGGTGTATACCGTGGAATTGTCAATAGGAAGAGGGTTCAGAATTAGCAAAGCACAATGTTGGAGTGATGAAGGCAGCGCAGAGAAAATTGCGGAACAAGAGAAGCCTTATTTTCTACCCCTTTCCATTTCCATTCTGCAGAAAACCTTTCAGTGCTTTTAATCTAAAATCAAAGACAACCCTTACATAGCCTCCCGGATAATTGCTTAGTAGTGACATAAAATTATATTTTCTTATCAGAACGTCCGAATTTGCTTAAAATGAAAATGTCAGTATATGAGTCTAAGAACATTTCCTTTAGCATACTTGTGGTCACATACCCTATAGTGTATTAATGTACTTAAGATATATTTCAAACAATATAACTAAGTATAGTTACACGCACAGAAAATGCCGCACTCAGTCAATGTTTGTTAGGCCTACGTATATATAATTTGTATAAAAAACAGTGACGACAGCTTTTCCTATAGCTGAATATCAAACAGGTCACTTAAGATCTTCAGCCATTAAAAAACTGGAACAGCATCCTTACCTCAGTCTCCGTTACAGTTACAATCAACCATGAAGGACGGTTCTTAGCTTGCAGAAATACATCGCGTATTGTGCGCAAATTAAAGAAACGGAACATAGTTTGAAAACAGGACTAGATTCCCATAGATCTCCCTTGCACTTGCTATGTGTCAGAACGACACTCTGCAGAATATGACTGAACATTTCGGCTATATTGCCTCTCTTTATAGCTGATGGAAAAAATTGCAGATTATTAGCATAAATGTTTACTCTTCATTACGTTGATGACATTGTGCACTCGAGATCTTCGTAATCTTTGGGAAAATTATGAGTAATTTTTAAAAAATTTAAAGCAGCAGTTACTATGCAATTCAGGATAATTCTGCGTAGGCTCCAAACGGATATAATTATCGAGGAGTCAAGATGTTATGCTAAAAAGTATGCATTGATATTCCCATTTATTATGTACATACAACTTTGACAATGTTGATGCTTGAAATAGCTGGAAATTGTCTTACGTAGAAATTACAGTCCATATTAGGACATCTAAAATTGCGAAAAATTATATAGTAATTGCAGGTTTTCAGATCTGAAAGCCAGAATGCTCAAACTAGAGCAAATGTGGATGAAATTACAGATCAGACCATAAATTAGGGAAAGGCGCCTGGCATTTTCCGGAAGCGCATAGACACATCGAGGCTAACCTGTTCGGGGGAACACAGAGAGAAGGAGCAGCTGAACCAAGAGTAATAAAATCATAAAATTAAACATCAGCATTTCAAAGTTTTAAAAATTCTAGTTTTAATCCGAATTAAATGCTGAGTCATTCTTTAATTTAACTTCAAAAGGCATATGTGGAAAATGCAAGAATGTATTAACGAAATAAGAAGCAGCAGCAGGCCTAGCTGCGCTATTCTGACTCATAAAATTATGTCTTAAAGTCAAGTGAATATATAACCAGCGAGGGCATGTCGTTCGAGGGGGGGTGGTAGGAAACTCTGTGAACGGTACTTGCTTATTTCAGATGCCCTAGGTTTTTCCGCCCAGTGACCGATGCTGAAGCTTAAGCGAAGTACGAGAAGCCGAATCCATTTAATTGAAACTGACTTGTAGCGTATATCAAAATACTATATTACTCAAAAGCTTTGTATTTCTAACTGCTACGATAACGGGTTGCTAGATTGTGAACAAATAGCTTTTCATTATCTGTGAATGTTAAGCGTTTTGTGTTTCCATGGCTAAATTCAGAAATTCACGACTCCGGAGTACAGGCTGCATTGACATGAAGGGGAAAGTTGAGGTCTCCCATACACAATTGTCCTATTCTTATGTCGGCAATGGTTATCCAAGGACAGAAAAGCTAGGATACCACCAAGACGAACAAATTAACTTTAAAAGATTAATTGGTTTTAAATGTCTGGAATGTACATATACACATAAATTTTACTTATAGGCCTAATGTAAAGTGGTTTCCTGAGCATTTCTGAACATTTTAAATGTAGGCCCATATGTTTTGCTTTCCTTTGTTATTTTTATGTCGCATTAAAATTTAAGCTTTATCTATGTTCTAAGACGTGAATCAGGTCGGTCTTATTGTATGCGAGTCAGCTGGGAGTTGTGAGAAATGTTTCCATCTCGGTGTGCTTGGGGCGGTTTTAGGCATGGTCTTTGGCTGCGGATAGTTAATAAAAATTCTGAGGAGAGGCGTAGTGACTCCAGAGAGTCTGAAGGGCTGAGCCCTGCCAAACGCCCTCATCTCCTCGCTCACATGCCAAGGCGTGTTACGTTCTTTTAACCACACTCTCTCACACTGCGCTCGACGTACTTAGGCTCGGGTCTGTTGATCATCTTTTCTGCACGGTATTCTACGAATTTCGTCTATGGACACAAACACGTATACTACGTAGACATTACCAAATGTTAGAAAACACTATACAAATCTAAAAATATTGAGTCCTCCAGTCTGTTTCGCAAAAAGACCCATGGCGAGAATTTCAAAGCAAACAGAATATTCGAAGGTTTTTTTAGTGTTCCAGTTTTACAGGAATATTGTAATAAATATGTAACCCATATTGTAAACACATAAGGACTGGGAAAATGTCCGAGAAACTCGGCTGGCGCCACTGCTCAAAGGCATTCAGCCAGAATCCTTAATTTTCCTTGGTACGTTTATAACGCAAGAAATTGTTGGTTGTAGTCTGACACCATTCCAGTGCACTATAAATGATTAACAGACTCAAGTAAACCAGCCACTACTGTAAGTGTAGGATCAGTTTTTACTGAGTGAACAATAAACTGACTTTCATTATGTATAACTGTAAGATTGAGCATGTTTCATACCGGATTGTTGCGCAACGTGTTTATAAATATATATTAGCCTATACATACACACAAGAGCGCACAGTCAAATGTACACATGCAGAAATATATGCAACAATAACGCTTTGTGAACGGAATCGCTCCTTTAATTAAACACAAAATGAAAACTTCCACGCATATAAACGCGACATTCTAGAAAAACCAGCAATTCCGGATATAAAAAATCAAGTGAAAAAACTCCAAATTTCTACACATTCCATACAAACATTTTCCAATATTCTCCACTTACCTTATATACAAATATATAACGTATAGATAAGGAAAACAGTTCCGTTAGCCAACATCGGCATACAAAAACATTTATGTTTGACAAATATTTGAGGTCATTTTCAAAAGGCACCTATACATTTTGACGTCTGCTACATTAGATTTGTTTGTGGTGCAAAACTATTTTACTTGAGTTATGAATGAAATATTTCCACCCGTGAAATGCATGTCATAAGTACTTTGGCTATTAGTGATCCATAAATGTGCGTCTGTTTTACTAATATCGTTCCCGAAAGAAGTACAATAAATAAACTCACAAAAATATAATTTAATTCCCCCCTTTCCTCCAAAATACGTTGCATGCTCTTTTCAGCAATATTTTTAAAAACTGGCACATACACCAAAACATCGCTTGGCGTTTCATTCATTCTTTCTTTTTCACTTCTGTCCTTAAACATTCGTTTACGAATTTGATATCCAAATGCAGAAGTAGTTAGCGACATCGAAAAGTTTTATTTCTCCAGCGATGTTACAGTCACTGACCCGTTTTAAAATATCGGCCCCGCGCTGACTGCGGAGCTATGATGGTGCTGTAATACAGAGTTCGACTGCAGTTGCGTGGAGTTCGTCGATGAATACCAGGAATAATTCGCTAAAAACGAAGGGGGTGTCGTACTGGGGTTGCTCGGTGCCATAGTCGAGCTAACGCTGTTCATTCTTTGATCCTGAGGATAGTCCCAGGCGACCGACGACGACGGGGAGTTGCTGGGGGGAGACTCGCTGGCCACATGTTGATCCGGAGGAATTTCTCCATTTTTCCATAACTTCTTGAATTTCGAACGGCGGTTCTGAAACCAAATTTTCACCTATACGAGAAGGCAAAAAAAAAACAAGTATTGTTATATGCAAACAAACTCAAGTGAGCACAGAAAGTTGGAGACCAGTGAATGTGTCAAAGACTGCTAACACGGACAAAATATTAATGATTTATTCATATGAATACCAAGCGCCTCAAAACTGCTAACTGCGCTTTAACATAATTCCAATGATTATCAGCGCCAGATCAGTTTTTAATTCGCGACATATTGCCGGTAAGTCGGCGTGCCCGTAGTATATAACAAAGTTACTGATGCTCGGCCATTACATAAATGCTTATTGAATTATGACAAGTCTGCGGAGCTTTCCACCTAAATCATGTCTTGGGGTGACTTTCCCTAAGCCTCAACGCTACGTCGTTCGTAAGTTCTAATAGGAGAAGGCGGATGGTTCTGGCGTTACTACCTGAGTCTGTGTGAGGCCAAGTGAAGCTGCAAGCTCGGCCCGTTCAGGTAAAGCCAAGTACTGCGTCTTTTGGAACCTTCGCTGAAGAGCAGCAAGTTGGAAGCTGGAATAGATGGTTCTGGGCTTCCTCACTTTCTTTGGCTTCCCATTGACCATCCGGATTTCGGGCTCGTGTTCTTCTTTAACTGATTAACAAAAAAAATGCAAAGATCAAATATGTAGCCTAGTCTAAAATCCAAAACAAACTGCCACAATAGCAAATTAATTTGCAAACCCGAATTGCACGTAATTATTGACACTGAAATATGATTTACCTGAATCTGTAGGTGGAGGCGAAGAATTGGAACCAAAGGAACTGTAGGTACCGTAAGGTGCGCTAAAACCGGCGTCGTACGATTTGGTGTTGTACATAACATTGTTGATCTCACTGTTGTGATACTGATAAGAACCAAGTTGTCCATAAGGCGCTGCTCCGCAGTGTCCGGATTGTTGGTTGTTGTAGTAGCTGCTGTCCGTCGCTGTAGACACTGGTAAAGTTGGAGATTCCTGCGATTTATGCAAGCTGTGGTAGCTGTTTGAGGTAATGTGGTTCGAATGCATATCTGTACCTAGACTATCAAAAACTCCAGTCATCCTAGGCTGCTTTTTTAAAAAAAACAAAAAAAAAAAAACAAAAACAAATAATGTCTAACACGCGTCAACTTGAACACTGTGCGAACGAATAGTTAAGTGTCCCGGAAAACATCTACATCAACAAATTGCTTATCGATAAGAGGCGTTAAATCGCTTGAATAGCATCCTTATGCCCATTAATGAAATAGAGGAGACAATGTCTTCGAACAAGACCCGTGATTGTCTGTTGCCAAAGATGCTGGCAGGCGGGCATTTATCCAATGTCACGTGGGAGGCTGAGCCTTGCCGACGAGCAGCAGCCAATGAAGAATGTTACGTAGCAGTTTTGCGGGTTACGTTTTAATATGTCTGTGTTCCTTATATTCGTGTTCTCTACTGTCATCATCCCTATTTATAACACCACACGGCAACATTTTGATGATACGTACTAGAAGGAATTTCAGTGTGCAGGTATAAAGATTACCAATAATCATTCGTTCGTTGTAGTACGTGTTCTTCTGTCAAGCCCTGTTTTTTGTATCAGAGGTACCAACATTTAACTGATTTTTGAATTATAGGCCTAAATTTTTTTTGCTTAGCTAGTCTAGTATTCAAGCCGTTCCTTTTAGTCGCCATTAATTAATGGCACGATTTACAAAAAAAAAAAAAAAATACAGAAAGGTTTACAAAAATAAACCTTTAAAATAATTTGGGAATAGAATAATGGAAGCAGAAGTAGTTGCATGTGTGCGCCATCTGTCGGCGTCAACGTGCATTTATCTCATAACCAGGCAGACACAGACTAATCACCGAAGGCGCCAGGCCTTCCAGTCCCATAGGTGAGCAAAACAGTAATTAAAACCCACAAAAATGCCAGCGCCTGAATACCTACCTGAACTTATCCGACGTTTGTCACACAACATCTGACAAACAAAACAAAAAATATACTCCATATATATATACATATATATATATATATATATATATATACACACACACACACAATACATAACTTGAAATCCAATTTTGCAAAGTAGTTGATTGAGGAGGAAAATTTGACTCGGTCTCAAAATGCTTTAAAAATATGACGATGCTGTAATTTATTATTCTGAATAAGTTTTAAGAGGCGTCAGTCTATTTAGACAAGAAACAGGCCAATTCAGTGGTTAATTTTTTTACATAGCGTATATTCATAAGAATATGCATTTTTTATTTTTAGACGCACGACTGGTTTATGTGCTTGTTTTCTAGCAGCATTCTATGTTCAACTGCCACCTGCCTGCAGAAATAATACAGATTCGGGTACTTTTAAAATTACCTACGGCACATAGCGCCCTCCAGTGGCTTGTATTGAGCAAAAACTGAACAAAAACTACGAGCATCATGCCAACTGTTATTACAGCAAAACAAGTTGCTGATACGCCCATTTGAAAAATCTAATAAATACATCGAGCAAGCGTCTGAATTAGTTATTGCAGTTTTAATCAAGAGTGACTTGCCCGAAAGCTTCGCAGCACTGAGTAGTTTATCTCGTACTTAAGATCGTTCGTTAATTAGAGAGTGTTCCCCAAAACACTTCGTACCTAACGTACTTCGCAATCTCGTTCGTAAATTAATGAGTGATTCGACCCACTCGTTGTTTTCACGTCGTTCTTTATTTCAACGTTTGTCAATCAGTTATCATATTACTGCAAATATTCATTGTGGCAATAGATCACAAAAAACACACTAACGCCCTTTTTTGTTAATCATAAATAGTAATCATAATTATTATTATTATTATTATTATTATTATTAATATTATTATTATAGGTCAATGTTGTAATATAAAATAATAATGGCATGTGCAACATTCAGAACTGAATTCAGAAAGGCCCCAATATTCTAATTAGATACATATATTTGATGTGAATTTGAATTGTGGTTAAAAACAGTTTACATAATTGCAATTTGAATTTGGGGAAGTGCAATTAAAATGGAATTGAATTCTCATAAATGCCTACTGTAGGTGCATCTGTAACAATATTACTTATATAGCACAAACAACAATAACAGCACAGCGGCTGTTCATGGGAAAAACTTCGACCCTGGAGGACTTGTGTAGGCACTAGAATGACATCTGCCACACACTCGGAGTGCACTGTACTGCAGTGCGTGTTCTTTGGTATGCGGTGTTATACCACTTCTCAGCCATGGTTTGGGGATTCAACACTGGCATGTGAGACAACCATACAAAAACCCAAGTTGAACAAAATGGGTGATACTTTATTGATCCCCGTGTGGAAATTCTCTTTTTGCCTGCCCCAATCTTGCTCTCCGTGAGTGCAAGCCTGGCAGTCATGGGCAGCCACCCATAGTGGTCCGTTGTAAGATGAAGTGAAAAGTGGAACACACCGGAATTTTGCCCTCAGTCCCACCATACAGCTTCTCACAGCTGTTCACTTCTACACCACCAGTGGGTTCCTGCAGGCTGTTAGTGATGCACGTGGCCTCAGCAAGGCTGCTGTGTCCTGCATCTGTATATTGACCAGATTACGATCACATGTACACAACTACGTATAATTTCCAGCAGGAGCAGAAGGGGATTCTGTATATGACACCAAAATGCAAATGACTAAAATACTATAAATAAATACTATAACTATTAATTACAAAATACTTTACATCAGTAATGTTTTGACTTATGTATTTTAATCAATATGCAAATTATCAATGAACTATCAATCAAGTTTGTTTTGGCACCTACACTACTGGCCCCTAATTGTTATCAAAATGCTTACTAAGCACAACCTCAAACTGCTCCTGCAAGCTGGACCTTCGGAGACAACTAGAATGGTGGGCACTTCGGCGGACTCCACCCGCTCACCGCTCATCGAGTACTCTCCACTCGCCAAGCATGACGAGCCACAGCGTCACCCCAGCTGCGAGCACGAGAAGGAGAAACAGCACTGCCAGCAGCCTTGTGCAGCCCCATGTGCCGGCTGTCCCTGGAGAAGGGGGCCTGCCTGGCTGTAGGAGTCGCTGGGTGTGGGTTGCCCCGGGCAGGTAGACACCCTGGAAGGGCTATTCGGTCCCCGTAAGGCACTGCATGTGTGAATGGGGAATATAGCAGCAGACTGTGAACACTGCCCAGTGGAGGACCTCTGATGAGGATCAGGGTCGGCGAGATGTTTCTGCCAATCTGCACATGATGGGGTCTATTGGTGAGGAAATCCAGAATCCAGTTGCACATGGTGGTACTGAGTCCCCAGATCTAGCTATTTATGGATTAGCTTGGTTGGGCTAACAGTGTTAAATGCTGAGCTGTAATACACAAATATCAGCCTGGCGTAACTTTTACTGAGATGTCAGATATGTCCGTGAAGACATCAGCTAATTGTTCGCTGCATGTTTTTAAAACGCATCCTGAAAATCCATCCAGACTGGCAGCTTTGCAGATATTGACTCTCTTAAAAATCTACTTCACATCCTCCACAATGAAAACTGGCATCATGCAGTGCTAGGGGGCCTCACACTGGCGGATCTCTGTTTGCACGCTAATTCTGCATTCAGGGTGTCAGTGAGACACACTTGGGCGGCTGCAAATGCACATGACTGCAGTTTATAGTCCATTAAGGTTTGAATACTCTGGCACATTCCACATGCATCGCGCTTGCAGTGCATGCTTTCCACTTTGCTATTAAACTCACATTTTGCTAAGATGATGGCTTTCATTTTTTTATACACGTCTCTGGACTGAAACACATGAGCTCAGATCTTACAACAGATTTCTGAAAGGACTAGACTGTTTTTGTGGGTATGCAGTCACTAATGCAGCACCTAATGAAGTCTGTGACCGCTGTGGCACTTTGATCCAGATGGATGAATCCCAGGCCCCAGAGCCATTTTTCCTCTGCCTCTTGTGTCCAGAAATGCACCGTTCACATTACTGGCTCCAGGTGCAGATGCAGACGTGAGTGATATTTTTTTCTTTGTATGCAGTGTAACGATGACTGAGGATGTTAGTGCCCCTAGAGGGGCAGGAGATGTGCTACTGCTGTTTAGGGTAAATATTTCTGAAGCTGGCTTTGTTAAAGTCCCCCAGAATAATGACTAGTGCATTGCGGTGTGCATTGCGGTGTGCATTGCAGTGTGCATTCTCACATCTAGAGATTATGCAGTACAATTCAGTCAGTGCACCATGTTTGTTTCCTTGTGGTGGAGTGCAAACTGTGGCCATGAACACAGCGTAGAAACTCCCTGGGCAGATAAAATGGTTGGCAGTTGATCGATAGATATTAGAGATTCCGTATGATCCTTTTAATCTTATCACAAAGTCTTTTAATCTCATAACAAACCATGAATTCACTGACTTTTTTTTTTTTTAACTTGTAGCAAACCTTTAGTGTGTTATTGTTTTTTTCTTGTCACATAAGCTTTTGCCTTCTGTTCTCTGTATTGCATCCACCCATCTGTAAACCACCTCTCTTAATGAGAGTCTTTTGCAAGTTATGTTTCCTTTATTTCTTCCCTTAATCTTCTTTTGTCTTGTATTCTTTTGTCTTATCTTCTCTGCTGTATGATTCTTGCTGATTGTGGTCATATTAAGTTCAGGTTCTTGTTTCCTGTTAAACTGGTTATGATACTAAGGTTAGCCTTTGTATGTAGTGATACCTCTGCACATCCAAGCGAAGTCAACTTTTTTTTCTACGCTGTATTGATATTATGTATTTAAATTGGTTGTAAAAATGTAGGCATAAGGAGTACTCTTTTCTGCCCAACAGGGGGCAGTATCTATGTCTTCAAAGCACACAGCATATGGAAAGGCCCAGCTGAAAGGCATGGTCACTGGCCAACCACAAGCTTGCCCTGTGTTTTGAGGGAGACGCCCATAGGTCATTACAGTGTGTATTAAACGGCCAGTGCTTTGCATGCATGTGCACGGTGCACTGTGTCAGTGTTAAAATGTTAGGAACCTTGTAAGCAATTTCAGCTCTATTTTGCTGAGCCCTGTGTAGGACTGCACAACCTGTTTAGACCCGATCAGAACTCAAAGTAAAGTGTTTAAGCAAACAAAACGATTTTTCTGGAAAATCACAATCTGTGCATGCTGAGAAATGTACGTGGCGTGAACTTGCATGACAGTGTGTTATAATACATATATATGTAATTATGATCAGCTAGATAATAAAAGCATAACAGAACTGGAAGACAATACTGGGCTCTAGCTGTTTCAACATCAAGCAGACACCTCTAAAAATAAATCTAAAGCGAGGTTTCATTTTTGCAACATTAACCAGCAAGATTTATTGCAGCTGCACTGTACAACTTGTACACACTCCAGCACTGTGAGTAAATTAAAATGTGTGCTGGTGTGGGCTCTCTCTTAATTTTGCCAGCTAGATCTCTGTTCACCTTATTTTTGTTTGCTTGTTTGTTAGCTCATAAAATGGCACATAATTCAAATTCAGTTAAAGCGTTTTCTTAATCTTCAATACTCTCATATAATCTAAAATGCCCTTTATTTATGAGCCTGACTTTTGATGACTGATAGCTTTCTTTATCTTATTCTCGTCGTCATATATGACATATAATTGAGTAACAGCTGTGAAAATTGGAAGAAGGTAAATCAAGTTATTATTTTACATGTCCTATCGCCTCTGCCTCATCTTCAAAATTTCTTATTTAACAGGCTTTATGACTTTAAGAGAAAAAAAGAATCATTACAGTAGACTGTTATCTTGTACAGAAACGTTTATCTACCCATGGCTTCCTGGGATAGTTTCTGGGTCTATGCTACATGAGTGCTGATGGATGGATGGATGGATGGATATCATAAATACATGTTCAGTTTCTGTGTCAAAAAAGGGGTTATAATAACTGTCAGTATCTGCTAGCTTATTGCTGAAGCTGACCTCTGTTAGATTGATTAAATATTTAGAGTTTAGCTCCTGAAACTAGATTACTCATTAGGTGTGGTGCAAAGTGATGAAACCTTCTCATGGTATATTAGTGTCTTGCATTTTCCATTGTCCAGTTGACTCAGCGAACTTGCCAGTTTTCTAACCCCAGGCTGTGGTACTGTTCTGGAAGCCGAAGGTCTGAAGTGCTGCTCGTGCTGTGCCCAGACATTTTTTGTTATTTGTTAGATACGACTGAGCAGTACTTCTGTCTCCCTTTTGTGGGAATCTCATAGTCAAGCCAAGCATAAACAGGCCAAGTGGGAGTCTCAGTTAATAAATATTAATCCAGATCAGTTGTTCTTGTCACTAGGGGTGTCTTATTGCATGTGGCTTAAAATGATATACTATTTAACTTAGTAAATGCAATATTTTATGTTGGAATTTAACTTTTTGGAATAAAACAAAATGCTAAATATTATTGATTTAGAGTCATTGGATCGATGACAGGGGTAATATGTTTGAAACCTTCTGAGCATAATCAGCTCTGTTTTGTTGTACTACGTGTTTGCATACAATACAGAATGGGCAGACTGCACAACCTGAGTATGCCGTTCAATGTGTATTATTTGCATTCTATGCAAGCATTTGGTATATAAATTAAAGATCTCAGTAATAGTTATAGTGATTGAACTTCAACAATGTAATATTATTTCCATAATACCATTATAATAAGCTCAGCTAAATGTAAGACATAACAGAGGTGGGTGTTTGCAGGATTTCTGAACAATCTGACCTTCTACTAATAATAAACTCTCAAACCTGGTTTTGTTTCTTGCCAAAGTTTGCGGGCTACTTGTACACATTCTGCTGGTGTAAATACTGACATATGCATAGCTCTTGTTATTCACTTTGCACTCTTTGGATCTGTGGGCCATTCAGGATCGCCTGCTCACATTCACACACAGTGGACAATTCGGAGATCCAAAATCATCATGTTTTTGGACTGGGGGAGGAAACCAGAATGCCCACAAGAAATCCACACTAACATGGAGAGGACACCATGCTTAATTCATACTCAATGCACAGTTTGTTGCCTTTGACTAAATACTGACTGAGCACTGACTGAGCACTGCTAACTCCTGTTCCTCACTCTGTAAAATAGCTCCTGCTCACATCTCTGCCCCTAGGTGTCGCTCTACTTTGCGCTGGTGCTGAGTCACTGAGTTCAGCTGGGGTTAGCGGTTTCTCCATGCTGGAGACGTGCCAGTAGCAGGGAGCAGGTCACAGAAAACAGCTTTGATAATTCAATGGAATATGCTGCTTTCTGGAATGCTGCAAATCTGAGTCACAAATAACAAAGGGAGGAGACATTTACTGTGCTACACAGTAGTGCTACAGCGACTCCGTCTGAATGTTAAACATTGACCATTATATAAAATAATGAGTAGTCTCCTTGCAGGTGACCATATGGTTATATTTCATTAATGACCATAAAATGGCTATTTGGTCACAGTGTTTAGACACGCATAATGAAAAAAATACCTATTAAGGGGTAACTTTGTCTAGACCAACCTTTTTCTGCCAGCCTCCCATTTTGCAAATAAGAAAATTACTGAAAATTACATATCTGTAAACCTGTTATTATGGAATGATATTAAGTTTGAACAGGTGGTCTGTAAGGACACAGATTTAACTGTTGTAAAGGTTGTAAGACATTGCAGTAATTCTTAAAAAAAAATCTGTACTCATGTATCCTATCCAGTGTCACAGGGGTCTTACAGCATGCAAACTCCACACACATACAGCTCTGGAAAAAAGACCTCTCTACATTAAAAAAAATCTGCATTCTTAAATCCTGGTTTAATCCTGCTTCTGCTGGCAGAAGGTTACATGGCGCTGTAGGCTGTTTCCACACTCAGAACCATTAAGACAGCAGTACACAAGAACAAGGTGAAGCAAGAGACACTGTGAATGACCAAAAACCAGCCAGGTAGAGGGCAGAAGCAACATCTGATGCCAGAGATGACCGTCAACTTTTCCGGCAGTGCCTCATAAATTGGAGGATGACCTGAAGTGACCCTCAGAATCAATGGAAAACATTAAGTGGTGTGAAGTGCACTGCTAGGACAGTTCGTATCAGGCTCCGAGAAGCAGGACTGAAGTCCCACAAAGCAAGGAAGAAGCCCTTCATTAATGAGAAACAGGGAAGAGCCAGGCTGCAGTTTGCAAAAAATGTGTATCGTGCACAGGTACATCCCCATAAACTGAGAAATGAGTGAAAAATCTGTTGGGGTGTGATGAAGCTATATGTAGTATGTTACTAAGTACATGTAGTCTGCCTAAGTATTACAAGAGTTGTCTGTGTTTTTTATCTTATAGACAGCATCACCATTCAGATTGACTTCACAGGCAATGTTTCTACTTGTCAGATGGCTGCATGGTTTACACACTCAACATTATCTACTCATGCACTACTACAGTCAACAGTAGCTAACTGGATCCATTTCAAATTTGGATCCATTTCAAATTTGTCGCTTCCTGCCTTATTTGTCTCACTTATATTTGTTGACAGAAGAGTTGGTACATTTCATCATCAGTTTTTGGCGTCATATATTAATTTGTATTTTGTTATTGTCTTGTTTACATCAATTAAATAATGTTTGTTTACTAATCATTTTCGCCATAGTTTTTATCATTGAGATTAACACTGGTCCAGCCGACGTAACGCACTCTGCCGCGGTAAGATCACACCCCCTTTGGCGGGCATCTCTCAGGTCCCCATCCTCTGGTGCCGAATCGCCCTCGAGCAGCGAGAGTTCTGCACCTGCTCTGTGCTCCCAGAGCCGAGGCTGATGAGGGCAGACAGCACACAGATGCTACCTGTTTGCGATCCCGCTCCGCTCATTCCTGCCTCTGCCCTGCTGCAGGTCCCAACACCAACCTGATGGATGGGCACCGCAGGCAGAGTATTCTTAAGCGACCCGTTTTGAGAGGAACAAAACTCTGCATTCAAAGTATAGAGGGCCTATAAGGATTCACGCTTCTTCTGAAAACATATCACTGGTGATTCTGGAGTTGCAGGTGTTGCACTAATAAGTTTGAACTGTCGTGGTTCTGTTTCCATGAGAACAATAGATATTAATTCAAAAAAATGAATACAAAACCTGACACTTTGGTGAAGAATGTTTCTCCTGATATAACCACTACCTTTGAAGTGGTGGAGGATTTAACTTTAATCTTTCCCCAGTGGCTGAGTTCAGATTAATCACAGAAACCGTAAAAAAGCACAGTTTTTGTGAACTGTGATTCTGCTAGACAGGAGGTCACCAACTTGGTATGTTTCAAAAAAATCTCCAACCCCAATATGAGCTTGTCTGATTAGCAGCCGTTGGCCTTTTGAACACCAGTGTTAAAGGTCAACTCATTCTTTACTTTTGTTTTCATTTTGAATAGGACTTCCTTGCACAATTCTCAGTTTTTCTTGGCATTCTGACCTAAGAGTTCTCTTACGTTCTACTCTGTGCTTCTGGGGATAGGCTCTAAGATCACAGTAACTTTGCAAATGATTGCAGGAGTTCAGATTTTTGTCTTGCCATGGGATTTAAGCTCAGTAATTTATAGAGGGAGATAACTGCTGCCTGTCTGGAATATGTGTCAATAGGACACCTGCTTTGTGTGACAACCTGATGACTGATACTTTTGTCCTGGCAATGAGTGCAGACCATGGGGGAATGCAGGGTAGGTATCTCTGAAGCGTAGCAGCAGCAGTCACTCAGGAGATTAATTAAAGTACCCCTCACCCCCTAAGACCCCCCCACCTCGGTGGAATGTGCCTTCCAATGTTGCCATGGTCTTGCCTGATTTGCATGTAAAAGCAATGGCTGCACGGTGACTCTGATTTCAGCGACACCCCCTCTCCCGTGGGGCCAGCGTGCCGATTGGAGCCCGGCTGCTTGCATTGATCACTTGGTCCAGCTCAAGCTTTGGCGTTCACTTCACAGAAGACAGAGACAGGCACTCAGCCCCTGTGGCCCCTCCTCTGTGCCTCCCCCACACTCCCAGAACGATAAATACCAACATGTGTAATCTAGCTCACGTGGTGCTGTCTTGTATTTATGAGTTCCAAGTGATATATAGGGCGGTATACATTCTCTGGTAGTATATGACCATATATAATATAATCACCTCAGGCTCAGCTACAATGGGGACTGAAGCCAAGATGGACAAGCACTTGAACAGCACCAGGGGTGAATCTTAATAAACGTACTTAACCGTACTCATGTTATCGTGCACCCATTTACGTCATCTTTTATTTCCTGAAGACCAGGTCCAATAGTCAAGAATAAAAGTACAGAGGACGGTAAAGATCCCTGGGTCTTGGTCAGGCTCCACCCCAAATATCAAGGATACATCATCTGCATCCTCACCAAAGGAGGCCAATCCCATGATTCATTGCGTCCCAGGTTCATTCTTGGAAGGCAATTTAGCAAGACCAGTCTTACCAAGACCACAAGTACGGTCTTTGCATTCCTGGTATTGAGAAATGCTCCAGATTATCCCACACATACCCATGTGGTGAGAACCAGCTTCCCCGTGCCCTAATGGAGCTGTGGGTGGAGCTCGTTAAATCACAGTGACAGGGGGCAGTGCTTCCCTGACATTGGTCTCCCGCACCTTGTCGGTGTATTCATTCAGCATGTACTCATGGAGGCTGAGAATGATGCTAGAGTTTTACTGTGCTGCTGTGGTATTGAGTATGACCTCTCTAAAGCAGAATCATGTCCAGCCATTCTGATCCAGTCTGTCATAATAATGCTGGATTCAAGATGGCCGCTGACTCTTGATATACAAGCCTTTGGCTGTTTAGAGGTCCTGGCTGTCAGTTTCGGAAATAGGGCCCATGATCTATAATTTCCTATTAAATTAATCAAATTAATCAAAGCAAGCAATTAAATTTTCCTTCAGAAGGAAAACATTCAAAGAACACAGTGTATTTGAAAACCAGAAGCCGGCTTCACCAAATGAATTTATTGATACACAGAAAATAAAAGACCACAAAAAAATCTGTCACTTCTGGTAGGTACTTTGAAATTTACAAAATCGTTTGGTTGGATATTAAAAGGTAGATGGTTTTTAGATGGAAATTGAAATTGTAATGAGCAGTCCATCTTGTCTTAGTGCTTCTTCAGCATGGGTTCAAACTCTGCTTTCATTATGTCTACTCATATTGCAGTCCCTTCTTCAGCAGCATCCCAGGGGACAAGTCCCATTGTTGTAGAGTCAGAAATGAGTCCAGGAGCACGGGAGCAGCCCTCCAAATAGGCATCAGTCATGACAGCTGACAGAAAGGGCCGGGGTGCAGTAATCCAAGAAGTGCTGTGAGCAGACATGTGGATCCATCAAGCATGCATCACTCAATGTCCCCTGCTGCGTGAGGCATATACTGCTGCGTGAGGCATATACTGCTGCGTGTTCAAATGCGAGCCCTGAGAATCAAAAAGTATGTCTCACGCAATTTATTACCTGTCTGGATTTAGAAGGTCAAAAGGTCAGTATCCATCACAAATGACGCCATGAACACTAACTCTGGCTGTAATTTAATGGGTTTAGTCAACATGAAGCAAGTCAGTACCACAAAGTCAGGATTACACTGCTGAGACATCATAGGCCGACTTCAGTGCATTATGATTAAGATCTATTTTATGCCACACTGCCCATTTTGATTTTAAAATAACTCATGGCATTTTCCAGATCTGCAATACAGAGTCATTTCCTTTTAAATAATTCAGTTATTTCTCACAACTGCACTAACATACAATATGAATGTGACCAGTAGCTGGTACCAAACACACTGAAACTTTGAGGTTTTATGGAAAAAACAAACACACACATGTGAGCCTGGGTCTGTGTGAAATTAGTGTTTTGTAAGATCTGGCTCTCTGTTAGTGAGACTCTACCTTTTATAGCCCAGAGCTGACTGTGCCCCCAGAAGACGCCAGGACTGACTGTGCCCCCAGAAGACGCCAGGACTGACTGTGCCCCAGGAAGACGCCAGGACTGACTGTGCCCCAGGAAGACGCCAGGACTGACTGTGCCCCAGGAAGCCTCTTCACTCCACCCTCTCTGGCCATTTTATCCATCCTCAGATCCTCTAGTACAGCTGAGGTTTTCTTCCTTCTGTCTTAACCCAAGGGCCAGCAAACTGATCAGAGCTAAGATATCAGGATCATGGGTCAGGGGGGCTTTAATATTTTTTGCTCCAGAAGGGAGCCCCCCTAAAATATGAGTCTGTGGATGGTGCTAATGGCTAGTAATGCACTTTTGGCACTTTTCCACTGGCACACAGGCACCAAGCCCTAATCGAGCCGTACCGAGAAGAGAGGCAGGCCGCAGCACGGTTCCGACTCGCTCCGGTTTTTTACCGCAGAAGGGTCGGCTCGGTACAGGCGTTGCCGGTGTTATGCCGAAAAACGCATCCCTGCCGAAAAAGGCATCCCTGCCTTAGAATGCATGCCGGTGTTCTGACG
>JAODJU010000001.1:31634099-31650693 GCA_026776725.1 Gnathonemus echidnorhynchus
GTTCCCCAGTGGGTCCCCGCCCCCCCCCCCCCATATAGCACCATTGCTGCATCATGTCTACTGGAGTCACGGCCGGCTGCTTTACCAGGCTCCTGAGGTCCTGTGCGGGCCCCTGGCTCCCAGTCTTGCCCTGGTCCGGGGGTGTCTGCTGGCAGCCCTCCAGCTCAGTGAAGTACAGCACATGAGGGCTGATTTGCAGCAACTGCGTGCAGAAAGAGGACTTCTTGTTCAATCTCACAAAGAGTCCTTGTGGGACCGACCCATTTGTATGACTGGCCTGAATGTTATCGCAGAAGCGGCCAATCCAAACACAAAAAAAGGGCCTCTCTCACTGTGACAAATCAAGCTGTCCAGTGCTATCAGTCAGCTGTGATGACATGGTTGTCTTTTCATCTTTTTTCAGTGCATAGTGAAAAGCACAGTAACTTTCAGAAAAGACTAACCCAGGGTTTACAGCCATAGTTGAACAGACTCTTTGACTGGCTTCCAGTACATTATGACTAGAACAATTAAGTATTTATCACTGTATGCTCTACCACACAGTGCTGATTATGATATTCTTTTGAATGATCGATATTATGGGCTTCTGTGTGAGTAGCCGCAGTTCTGGCACGGTGGTTAGCCTTATTACCTCATACCTCTGGGACCAGGGTTCATGGTTCTATGTTTAGTGTGCATACTGAGGTTAACTGGAGTTACCCAACTGCCCATTGGTGTGAGTGAATGGTATGTGTGAGTGTGCCTGGTGATGGGTTGGTGCCCCATCCTGGATTGTTCCCCGCTTTGCGTCTATAGGCTCCAGACCAGCCGCAACTCTGAATAGGATAAACAGTTAAAGAAAATGGATGGATAGATGGGTAGCCACTGTTCATTTTTGGGGCTGAATTAATTTCAATCATAGCATTGCAGGATCAAAATCAGTTGGTATTATACCAAGTATGTGGTTCAATTTTTGCAACACTATAGCTTCCTTTCCACCAATGTGGTGCCAGTGCTGGTGCCAGACATTTTCCCAATCCGGCACTGGTTCCATGCGTTTCCAAAAATCATTACATCGTGTTTTTTTATTCTGTGAAAAACAAAGGATCGATCTGCTGGCCAGATTTAATAGTAAAGTATAAATATGTTACAGGTTGAATAAAAAAATATTGTGGTGTTTGAGTGTCGAAGAGATCTTGAGGTGGACTGCAAAGTTTAGTTTTTAGCAGATTCTTTTATTGCGTGATCCTTAAAAGGACAGCGGTAAAACAGCGAGCGAGGATAAACTCACACACAGACAAGGTATAGAGATATAGCATATAGAGACAGAGCGCAACGAGTCATACTCCAGAAACTTTTTTTTTCGATTCAGCAAAACACATCCAAAGAACGAAATACAGATTAACCTTTACTTTACTTTCACTTCCGCTTACGAAATATTTCTGTTCTGTTCTTTTTTGAAACCAGTGGAAACGCAGGCTGGTTCTCAAAAGGCACCTATGGCCAAAAGTATGTGGACACCAGCTTGTCCAACACTTCACTACAAAACCAAGGGTATTAATATGAAGTTAGTTCACCCTATGTTACTGTAATAGCCTTGACTCTTCTGGGAAGACTTTCCACTATATATTGGGACATTGCTGATGGGATCTGCTATTCGGGTTGGATATTGATGTTGGGTGATCAGATCCCTTTCTGTGAACTACTGTGGCCTCCACTTTGTAACTGAACTTGCTCTCAGGCATTTCCACTTCAGTATCACGTCATCTGTGGCTGACTAGGGTAGCTCTACCAAGGCATAGACTTGGTAAACCGATAAGTTGGAGAGATGGCATCCTATGATTATGCCAAGTTATAAATTACTAACTTCTTCAGTATGATCACCCATCCTACTACCAGTGCTTCTTGTTGGTGACTGTATGTCTATGCTTAATTATACACCTATATCATTTTCTCAGGGTAGAATCTGTGCTAATATTGTTAATGGTTTTATTTCATGAAAGTAGATGCTTCCTGTTAGTAATGTGATTTTGTTGCATTTGAATACAGTGTATGTCTGTGTGATGTAAATGCATTGCAATACTTTCTAATCCACAATATTACAATGCTCTTTCTTTCTGCTAAAAAGCTGAGAAGATGTAAACAGGAGTTACAGTGGAACTGTCAAATGAAGCACTGATAGCTTGTAAAATGTGATTGTATCCCCAGGCTGCTCATTGGAGCTCCTCGGGCCAAGGCCTTGTCCAATCAGGGAGCCAACATAACCGGAGGTTTATACAGCTGTGATGTCACCACCCAGTCCAACGATTGCAAACGCATCGAGTTTGACAATGAGGGTGAGCATTCCACAGACTCAAAAAGCCACACTGACCCCCACCTAGGCATGTGAAGTTAACCCCCCCCCCCCCCCCCCCCGGCCTGTTACAATGCTTGATTCTTGAATCTTCAATATTGAACATGTTTAAGATTTTTGTGTCCGCATAACCAAAACCCATATATCAGAATTCTACATGCTGTCGAAGCACCTTTTAATGACTTCCTTCATTATCAATGAACACAGTGAATCTGAATTTGGAGTACAAGGAGGATCAGTGGATGGGTGTCACAGTACATAGTCAGGGACCTGGGGGGAAGATTGTGGTAAGTGGGGGCTGACACTGATGGATCAGCGTCCCTGGGGGGGCGTCCTTTCTCAGCAAACCCTTGCTGCCCTTGCCGCATTGACGGCTGATCCCCGACACCCGGCCTTTCCTTGCAGACCTGTGCCCACCGCTACCAGCGGAGGCTGTTTGTGAACACAGCCCAGGAGTCGAGTGACATCATGGGCCGCTGCTATGTCCTCAGCGAGGACCTCAGCATCGACGAGCACTCCGATGAGGACGGCGGCAACTGGAAGTTCTGCGAGGGCCGATCCAGGGGTCACGAGAGGTTTGGGTCCTGCCAGCAGGGTGTGTCTGCCACCTTTACCAAGGACTACCACTATGTGGTGTTTGGAGCCCCTGGTGCTTACAACTGGAAAGGTATGAGTACCAGGTGCCCAAGTATTACTGGAGGAGATTCTGGCAAAACAGTCTTCAGATGTACACTGGTGTGATAATGACACTCTTGAGACCAAACCAACTGCTTAAATAGTAGTCACTCAGTTTCAGTACAGGTATCATCTAGGATAAAGATGAAATTCTTCATATCCATGAAAATGTTCCATTTGCATCTCCACAGCTTGCTTTGATCCTGAGGATTATTTTGTGCTCTAAACAGTAAAGCCCATTGTAGTGACCATTTCCATAAAAAACAATGTATCGCTTTTCCTGTTTTTTGGTGTGAATCAGAAAAACATTTAATTGTCTAATTTTTCACTGCATTGGTAATTCATGTTTATGTGCAGTGCATTTATCATGTATGGTTATTTCTGTGTATCTAGTGTAAAACATTTGAATATATTATATATTTATCATATCTTTCTAAGTTAACATTAGCAGTTATTGCTCCATACATGCAGTTCTGATTACCTAGACCAGGTTTTTCCCAGTTCCAGTCCTGGAAGGTCACAATCCAACCTTAAACACACGCCTTAATCAGCTAGTTCACAGGTTCAGTAGGTGTCTTTCAACAGGGAAATTTGCAAACGGTGTTGGATTCTGGCCTTTCAGGACTGGAATTGGGGAACCCTGATCTAGACCTTCAGTTCATCACATTCCTGCATTGATGTTCCACTCCATCTCCACCTTCCATCTTCACCGCTCCAGGGATTGTACGAGTAGAGCAAAAGAACAACTCTCTGTTGGAACAGGGTATTTACGATGACGGGCCCTATGAAGTTGGGGATGAGAACCAATTGAACACTGAACTTGTGCCAGTGCCAGCTAACAGTTACTTAGGTATGTTGGCACTCAAGAGACGAGGAAGCAGCTGGTGTGAGGGGCTGTGGGACCCCATGCTCTCCTGTTTTGGAAACCTCTCCCATCACCATAGTCTTGTCCAGTGTTGTACTGATGTCCAGAACTGTGTTTTGTGTGCCTAGGCGTGCTGTTTATGACAACTTTGTCTGATGCCAACCCTGATCAGTTTGTGTACAAGTCGCTCCCCCTGCAGGTTAACTGGGAGAAAGTTCTTGATGTCATGGCCAATAGCTATTTAGGTTTGTGATATATCTCAGATGCATAGAACCTGTTTCTCAGACCCATTATTCCACTGTGGTTGGTCTTCTGTATGGTTTCCCATTGGAATGTAATGCATGCGTAATACATCATGCCATGCTAGTGTTATATATTGTATGTTTTGTAGGTGGTTAATATATTGTTTGTCATAAACATAAAGCTATTTATCTTACTGCTTCATGTCACTGTAGGAATTGTTTAAGATGTACTGTGCATGTAGCGCATATAATTATCCATTGTGTAATTACTTCCATTGTTCCAGAATTAATCTTTTTTCATTCACTCATTGTTCATTTAGTTGTTATTTTTATCTGGCCACTTTGTCGAGATAGTGGCATTAACCAGTTTCCACTTGTCAGGCTTCTCTCTGGACACTGGCCACAACATCACCAAAAAGGGCCGTCTGACTGTGGTGTCAGGGGCTCCCAGAGCCAATCACAGCGGAGTGGTGGTCCTGCTGAGGAAAGACGCAAAGGCACCTAACATGCTCTCTCCAGAATACATTCTGGAAGGCCCAGGACTGGCATCCTCCTTTGGTTATGATGTGGCCGTGGTGGACCTCAACAAAGACAGGTTTGTGATGTGATCATTCGTCACACCCAGACAGGGTTAGTACCAGCATATCACGGACAACAGCTGTAAACACTTGGATGTAACACAAAACAAAATTGTTGACATACATTTTGTGCCATATGCCAAAACTATGCGACATAATGTTCCATTAAAAAATGAAATGATATTTATAGCACATGTTGGGAACAATATAAGAATAAAAAACAGAGAAAATGCTTTATTTAAGCACTGAATACTGGGTTTAACTTTTCCAGTTGGCAGGATATTGTGGTGGGAGCCCCACAGTTCTTCATGAAGGATGCAGAAGTTGGTGGAGCAGTATATGTTTACATCAACAAGGAAGGGAAGTGGGACACTATTGTCCCGATCCAGCTCAATGGAACCAAAGACTCAATGTTTGGGCTGGCAGTTGAGAACATCGGGGACGTGAACCAGGACTCGTACAACGGTAGGCCTGTCTTTGTTCTGAAACACGTAACTATCATCTGATTTGAGAACAAATGAAGAATGATTTTGGTCACTAACCACAAACTGCATCTCTCCCACAGACATTGCGATTGGAGCCCCTTATGATGATGCTGGTGCAGGAAATGTCTATATTTATCATGGGTCTCCCGAAGGGATCAAAACCAAGCCATCACAGGTCATTATCTTAGTCTACAGAGCATGGACTTCATACTGACAGTTTGTATGGCTGAAATTGATCCCCTGTACTGTGACAGAAAGCAGCGGAGGAAACAGTAGTTAGGGTCATACCTCCGGTCTGTCTCGACAGAAAGTTAATTTGTAGATTGTTAGAATTTGCTACCTGCAGAAGAAGTCCTTGGTACAGTATGCTTTGCCAAGTTGGGGGGGGGGTGTCAATTGCACACTCATGATTATTGGCCACTCTAAATTGTTCAACTGATTTCAGGTTCTTCAAGGAAAAAATCACAATATCCAATTATTTGGATACTCTCTGGCCGGAAACATGGATCTGGACAAGAATTCTTATCCAGACCTTGCTGTAGGATCTCTCTCGGATGCAGCATTTATTTATAGGTAATTTATTACTTAAAATAAAATAAAATAACATATAATGAACTGTCTCTAATTTCATGACTTCCATTCATTTTACAGGGCAAGACCGGTGATTAGTATTAAGAAGGAGCTAAAAGTCAACCCTATGCAAATTGATTTGACCAAGAAAACATGCGGTAACAGTATATGGTAAGACCATGATGATGATGTCATTTTAGAGTTACTTCCAAATTTTAATTGTTTTAAAGTTGTGTTAATTTGTATAATCACACTATAATTAATAAAATTTATTTTTTCTTTATACAGCTTGAAGGTGGATGCATGCTTTACTTACACAGCAAATCCCAAATCTTACAATCCCAAGATCAGTGAGTAAACTGTCCTCATTATCACCAGGATATGGAGCTCCTTATTCGACGAGCTGAATGATTGACGCCTCTGAACCCCTTCCCCCGACAGCCATTGCCTACACCTTCGAGGTGGAATCTGAGCGGAGAAGGCTGGGACTGCCCTCTAGGGTTACCTTTCTTAACAAGTCCACCACGGACCCAGACTTCCAGTTCAGTGGGATGCTGGACCTTCGCGTGAAGAATCGGAAGGAGTGTACCTCAGCCAAGCTACAGCTGCAGGTGCTATTGAAATTTCATGTGCTTCTGCTCTCCCGGGAACCTGCATGGATGTTTTCAGAGTTACTCACTGCTTGTTTGGTGGCTTAGGACAACATCAAGGATAAACTGCGGAGCATTCCCATTGAGGTCTCAGTGTCCATCCAAGGTATGAAACGCAAGGAGAGACAGAGCTCTCTCCCGGAGCTGGTTCCTGTCCTCAACTTGAATCTGCCAGACAAGGCCATCAAGGAGGTAACTGCAGCAATGGGCTGATTCTTAATTGCAAATGATGTTTTTGTCCATCCTGACTTCTTTCAGCTTTGAAAGCTTTGAGTAGTGGTGGGCAGGGTTCCACTAACCCGCTAACCTCTAATTATTGAAGCTAATTTTTTTGTTGGCGGATTAGCGGTTCTGCTAACTTTGAAAACCGCTAGCAGACCAATTAGCTTCCACTAAATTTAGTCCCGCTAACTGTAAATCCACTAACCTTTTTTTGCTGGTAAAGTAAGCAAATTTAACCGTCAAAAACATTTGCAAACCCTGAAATCACACATATTTGTTCCGGTCCATTGTGAGTGTGTCTGCAGCAATCTGCCACGCTGTCTTGCTTGGCGGTTAAAGGCGTTTGATGGTCATTGGCGTGGGAAACGGCAGTTCTACTGCTAAATCAAGGGCTATCGAAAAAACTATAAAAGCTGCACCAGTTAAAATAGAAGCACCCTGTCAGGTTTTAAATAATAACTTTCTGTTTTGGTTATCGGTCGGGGTCCGTATGGGACCGCGGTCCGCCTGTTAGTGACCTCTGCTGTAGATCATAAGAAGTTATGGAAGATCTATGGATTACTGGGAAATTGCAGCTGAGTTGAACTTCAAATAAAATCATCCTATGAACTTTTTTTTATAGGTCAGCTTTTTAAAGGAAGGGTGTGGAACTGACAACATCTGCCAGAGCAATTTGCAGTTAGATTACAAATTTTGCTACAGAGAGCCCAATCAAGATGTGTTTCCTGCTCTGCCTAGGCAAGTATATGAGCAGATAAAGCCTTTTAACCATAGCGGGAAAAAAATCACTACAATAAAGAAACTGAATGAACAATGAGTGAACTCTTAAGTGAAACAGACAAAATACCAAACCTGTATTTCTTTTACAAACCACACAACCACTAGTTCCTAGTACTGCTCATGCAGCTTTAACTACAAACTAAAAATAGACAGAATCACTAGTTGTATGCTACTTCCCAAGCTACGATTAAAGAATTAAACACATAAGTGAACAGATGTAACTGATGAAAGTGTACTAATATTAAAAGTGATCGATTGACACTGCCCCAAAGGAAACAAACTCAAGAGAGAAACATTGATACAATTAAAATAATTAATAACAAACATGGTAATTTGGTGTGCCATCCATAGGAAGAGTCCTTTTATACAAATTATGTGGCTTGTTTTTAGTGAGAATGGGGTACCAGTGATATCCCTCAGTGACCAGAAAGACATTGCTTTGGAAATCACAGTGAGGAACAGGAATGCAGATGACGCTCATGAAGCCAAACTGGTTGGCACCTTCCCCAGCTCCCTGTCCTATTCTGCCTTTCGCTCACAGAAGACTGGGGTGAGACTGACCTCTTCTGCCTCTGATGATGTGCGCTGGGGGCTTCTGCTCTGCTTTTGGGGCTGCAGAGTAACATGACTGTTTATTCCCAAGGTGATCTGTGCAGCCAATCAGAATGGGTCACAGACAGAGTGTGAGCTGGGAAATCCATTCAAAAGAGATTCAGAGGTAAGTCTTTACTTAGTGCTCTGTTTTTGAGAGTATTGCTTACATATTCTTACTACAAAAATTGTTTCTAGGTTACGTTCTATATTATACTGAGCACAGCTGGCATTTCCCTGAACACTACAGAGGTTGATATTGACCTTCAGCTTGAAACGTGAGTTGCTTTCCCTTGTTGAGTTTTGAGCTTTCTGATAAGAAGTAATACTTTGTATGTTAAATGAGACTTCTGCAGTTTTAATTCAATATATTGTATTTTAGTAAAACATGGTGCCTTTCCTTACTTTACAGGACTAGTGAACAGAAGAACTTGGGCATTGTGAAGGCCAGGGCCAGAGTAATAATTGAGCTGCTTCTATCAGTCACAGGGTAGGAATGTTTGTCACCAGCCTTTTCAGTATCAGAGACAGACTAATCTATTGTGTGTCCAAATGTAGAGTTTTCAATGTGTGTTCTTCTACCCCAGACTTGTCTAACATAGTTTCCCTGCTACTTCTCAGAGTGGCCAAGCCATCCCAGGTCTATTTTGGTGGTGTCGTGAAAGGAGAAAGTGCCATGAGATCTGAGGATGAGATTGGCAGTTTAGTTGACTTTGAGTTCAGGGTAATTCTCATTTTAATATCACTGTCCTGATGACCAGCATGCCTGAAAGCATTCCTTTTAAGAGCCATACAAATAATGCATGCATCAGCACTTTGGACAAAAATGCCTGCAGACCTCAAACACTTTATATACAAAGCTTTGCCAATGTTTATTGACTAGATAATCAACCTGGGGAAGCCGCTAAAGTCATTTGGCACAGCCTCCCTGAACATACAGTGGCCCAAGGAGAACTCCGTTGGCAAATGGATTCTGTATCTGGTGCAGATCAGCACAAATGAATTGCAGGAAATTCCTTGCTCTCCAGAAAATGAAATCAACCCGCTGCCCCACATACAGGTATCTCTCCGAGGCCTTTGAGTGCTAAAGTTTAAAGTGGAAAAGTGGAAGAGTAAACACCAAGCATTGTTTTCAGTTTCCTTGTTTGCTTTGATTTATGTTCAACCGATAATAATCAATTAATTACAACAATTTTTTTCCAGGCATCTAACACATTCCGCAGAAAACGCAGCATTAAAGAAGAGACTTCAGATGAAAGAAAAACATCACTATCAACGGATAAAAGAAAAACTTTGGTAAACAAATTTGTGATGTTAATGCTTATTTTGACTTCGCAAGAAGTTGATAGAATTGTTGCGCTAATTTGAAATGGTGACTTTGTTTGCAGACATGTGGCAGTGGGGCTAGATGTGTAGCGATAAGGTGCCCCCTTCAGGGCTTGGACAGTAATGCAGTTATCGTATTTCGGTCCCGTCTCTGGAACAGCACTTTTCTCGAGGTATGCTTCTTTCTCAACAAAGAATAGAGCCATCACCAGTTCAGCCTTGCATGCTATAATATTGTGGGATATAATCAAGTTTAGGTAATAAATTTTTCAGCCAAATTGAACGTACAGCCCAAAATTCTGGATGAAAATTAAGGACTTCTCTCCTTCATCCTCATTTTTCCCTCTCATTTTTCATAGGACTATACATCCCTTAGTTACCTTGACCTCATTGTCAAAGCCTCACTCAGCCTGGATACTTCTACCACAAACATGTTCCTTAAAAATGCAGAAACTCTGGTAAGATGAAATATGCCTCATGTTACTTAAAATTATTGTTGTTCCCATCCGCATGTAGAATAGCCCTGTAAAATAATTACCATATTCTGTGTTGTATTGTTGCAATGAAATGTCTTGTTTTGTCCCCCTTAAGGTTTATTAGTCTGAGTTAGTAAAAGTATAACACCAAGTGCAGCGCTGAAATCGCTATTTCAGGTTTGCTTCAATTTTAGGTGAGACTGACTATATTTCCGGAGAGGATGGTGTCTCACTACGGTGGCGTTCCCTGGTGGATAATGCTGGTAGCCATCCTGGCAGGCGTCTTGATGCTGGCTCTGCTGGTATTCATCCTCTGGAAGGTAAGCAGCAGCATGTCTGTGCAGTCAGTGTGGATTCTAAGTCATAGTCACGGAGCTACATTTCCTGGCGAGGATGTGGTTTCCTGTAGCCACCGGGGTCCAAGTGACGTTGGCCTGCGAGACGCCACGTCCGCAGTGTCCCAAGCTTCTGAAATGCACACATCTCCTTGACTGAGCCTCTTCACAGCAGCCCATCCCCGACTTGCTTCCTTTTAGTGTGGTTTCTTCAAGAGGGCAAAAAAAGATGAGCATGATGCAGCCTGTCACAAAGCTGAGATCCATGTTCAGCCGTCTGACAAAGAGAGACTCACGATGGAGGCATAGTGCCCCCCGCAGTCAGCCTCTGGGTAAAACTGGTGCGTGTATCTGTCTGGGTCTGTGACCTGCATGGCGTGTGAGCTGAGTACGGCTAAGGACATGCTTTTCTGCAATATGCTTGTGGTGAAGGCTGGTAAATGTACATATCCATCAGTTAATCACAATCTATCAGTTGAGAGTAACTGATTTCAAAGTTTTCACTCATTATTTGCCTTTTTTAACATGTGTATGTACATTTCTGGTCACCATGAAACCATGTTTTGAACTTTACAGCTCTTTACAGCTATCTGCTTTATAATTCCCTGTGCATCAAACCTGGTATCATTCCTGCAGTTTCTCTCTAACTTGGTTTAAAAGATCATTTGTTTTTCTAGGTGTTTCTAAGCTGGCAGCTTTCGGTGTTTGCTCTGCAACGTTCTGTTTATTTCCATTTATTTCCACAAACATGCTTGCTGACTCAAACCCGATTTATATTCACTACTCTGAAGCTCTGCTTCTGGACTTCACATCTTTATCATATTAAACTTGTTTCATAAAACAATACTGAAGATACCTATTTTTTATTCAACGTTATTTTCTGTAGTGTGGATTTTTCAAACGCTCCACATATGAAGACAGTGTTCCAAGATACCACGCCATCCGGATACGGAAGGACGAGCGCCAGATTAAGGACGAGAAAACCAAGTTTGATAGCCTGGAGAAGAAACAGTGGATGACAACGTGGAATGAAAATGAGAGTTACTCATAAGGTCGACAATTGGGGACGTGGAAAACATTAGATAATTCACCTTTGTATGCAGTCTGGGTCCAAAGATGCTTCTTTTTTATTTTTGCACTGCATCTGAACCTTCATTTGTATATATTGATAAGAGAAATCAAGGAAATGTTTGTTTTTCATTTGGAATATTCTTGCATTAATGTCATAATTCACTGGGTGAGGCAATAAGGCATCAAATAAGTTTAAAACAAGATAAAGAGAAGTTAAAGACAGTTTCATCTGCGACTTTGCTGCTGTATATTTACAGATGTATTTACATCTGGAATGCGGTTGGTTACAGTGCTTTAAAAGAATTGTGATTTTTTTCATATTTGTCATGCTCCTCTTAGAACTGTTTTTGTAATGTACAGAAGGAAGCATTTTGTATGTTTTGTATATATTTAAATATTTTAGTACAGTTTATATTTATTTCTGTCATAAACTGTTAATGTTTCATGCATACATTGACCAAAGATTTGGGAGCTCATGGAAGAAACAGCGCTTTGCTGGTTCAATCATGACCCATTTTGTTGCTTCAAAGAGCATTTAGTTGTTCCATTGATGTAGTGTGATGAAGTGAGGGTGGATCTTTTCAAACAAGGATTTCTGAAGCAATCTTATATACAAAGAGTGAGCAAGATAATGATCACCATCATCATCATGAACAATAGTACCTTGGGTCTGGGATACATTCTCTGATCGACACTGTTACTTCTGAATGTTTTATTGTGAATTTTATTATGCATAAGTGCTTAAAAGAAGACTACTTTTTGATTTTAATTCTCTTTGATGTCATATAAGTTTTGTTCCAGCATGGTCTTTCCAAAAAACTATAGATCATCTTGTTTAGTTTTACTTTTATACTGCGGAATCTACAGGAATCTAAAATGTGTCTGTGTACTCTCAGTACAGTAATGTACCACGGTCAGAAGAATTAAAAGCTTTATATCTGGGCAGTATCCATGAACAAAGTTGCATTTAAAAAAGAAGATAAAGCATACCACACAAAAGATGGTCATGTCTGAGTTTCACAAAACATTCCTTAGATGTTAGAACTTTAGAACTAGGAATCTTATTTTAGATATTGTAATGTTAGGGAAACAAATGTCCAGAAATAATTGCAGTTTCTTTAAAGGCTGGCTTGACCAAACTGGGAAAAATAATAATTATTTTTAATTATTACAGCAGCAAAGCAGGAAACTTTTTGTCCAACCATTTTGCTTCCTTACAGCATAGATTTTTAAATTCTACCCATGTAATGAATGTACGTGTAGATTTATTCCAATGAGTTTTAAAAATGTTTACATTCCAATTACACTGGAGCTATAGCATATTAGAAAACTGTGTTTATCACTGCAAATTGGTGTGAGGCAACTGTAAAACCATGTAGTGATGAGCATTACTGTAACAATGAAGAATGCTAATAGTAACACAATTACTTTTCAGTGTGAACATATTTCAAATCTAAAGTCTTACCACTGGCTATTGGTTGTTTCCAACTAGACACATTACTGGAGAACACCAAAAAATAAAATAATAATAAAAAAAAATCCTGTGGATTTAAAGATAATAAAGTAATAAAATGTGCATTTGTATGGCTTCCTTCATTTATTAATTCTTCACACGTTATAAATGTATAATTTGCTAAGTAATATTTATCATTAATGTATTGCTATGATACATAGAAAACTAGGGAAGAGACTTTTCTCGTGGGGTAGTGGTATTATTTTTAAATATTATTTCGCTAAGTGTCACTATACAGTAAGTTTATCAATCAGTGCTGACTAAAGAACTTCAGGACTGCATAAATGTTAAATTAAGCTATTTACAGCTAATTATTCAGGTTGACCCTTACTCTCATGCACCGCCCAGAAAATTTTCTGTGACGTAAAAGTGCCAGGACGTTGATGTTGTTTGTCTGGTTTTGATGACGTCACCGCTTATCGGCAGTCGCCAAACTCCCCGTTCCAGATAATGAGGAGTCAAGGGGAGGTCATGGGCAGGAAGTTCATGGTAGTTTATATTTTCCCGACGTTAGTCGTATGGAAAAAGTGAGGTTTTTGACGCCCTCCTTGTGTTAAAACAAGGCGAAAACAGACAACTCAGTGGGCGATTGCATGGGTTCAGCGTACATTGGAAGATTAAAAGGATCAAGAGAGAGCGCACAGCCAACATTAATGAGGCTCGACGGATTATTAAATTGAACGATATTTGTTTTTTTTTTTTTTATAAATAGTCACTGTAAGTTGGCATTGATTAAAATGAGGCTTTTACGGTTTCTTATGAAATCCGCATCAATCGAAAAACACATAGATTACTACTCCAGGTTTTCACCGTCGCCTCTTTCCATGAAACAATTCTTAGATTTTGGTGAGTTTTGGGGAGCCGTGGGTAATTTGCCGACTTATTGTTTTGTTGTGTACATATAAATAGACACCACGATGCGGTGTCCATTGCCTCCTTTCACAGGGACGGAAAACGCCTGCGAAAGAACATCCTTCATGTTCCTGAGACAGGAGCTGCCAGTAAGGTTGGCCAACATCATGAAGGAAATAAACTTGCTGCCCGACAACCTGCTGAAAATGCCTTCTATCATGCTGGTGCAGAGTTGGTAGGTTTGCGGTAACCCTAAATTTCAGGCATCTTATAAATGTTCTGTAATAAGGTTTAAAATGTTTATTTTTTATTTTTTATTATTATTACTTGTCGTTAGCCCCCCTTTTTGGCAGATTTTGTCGCTAGTAGTCCGGCAGCCGCTCTGTGAAATGTATCATTTGGAATTTATTTTTGTCACATTTTATTGAGTTTTTTTTTTTCAGTTTTTTATTGTGCAAAAGGAACACATCAGTGCAGTTATGCAATTATGGGAAATGTAACGATTCAAGTTCCTGTTCGTCACATATTACATGATTAGCCCATATTGAATATCTCTTTTGAAACATTATGAGACGCGATTTGTCTCGCATTTTTCACACCACCCTAACCCCCCCAGATCATATTTTATCATCGTGGACTTGGGGAGGTGGGGGTGGCCTCCCTTATTGAAAGTGGCAAACTTAGTGAGGATTGATAGTTTGATTGACAAAAGCTTGTTTCTGCAGTTAGCCAAACTCAATGACATGGTGAGGAAAACCCATGACATTCTGAAAAGACTGATAAATGCAATTTAATTCTTGGGTCGGCAGGAGCTGTCATTTAGGGGACAAAATGAGAGGGTGAATTTTCTGATAGCAAAGAGAGCTATAGATGTGCTGTCCCTCTGTGACGATGTTCTGTCTTTTGTTGAATTAGAATTTAGAATTTAGTGATCAGTGGTCATTGTTAACACACCACAGCACAGCACACAGTGCGCAACAACGAAATGTGTCCTCTGCATTTAACCCATATGTGACTTTTGTGACATAGCAGGGGGCAGCTAATTCAGCTCCCGGGGAGCAGTGCTTGGGGACGGTACCTTGTTCAGGGTACCTCAGTGGTGCCTTGCTGGTCGGGGATTCGAACCTGCAATCTTTCGATTGGTGTGTTTGCATTAAATTCAATGTAGAGCAAAACAGTAATGTAAAGCTGTGGAGATACTCAATAAAGTAAATGGCAAATTCACAAAGAACTACCTGAATTACGTACATTTTTAAACATGCAAATGGTCACTAAATCACCACAAAGTGTAGTTATTGTGGATTTGGTCATGTGAATACATTTTGATTGGGAGACACTTCATGCATTATTATAAAGATAGTTTGAGCTAATAAATTGACTAGCGTGAAACCCATAGTGTACCGTAATCCGACAGTAAACGTTAAATGTAATTAAATTAGAATTTTATTTGAGAGCTCAAAATAAATTGAGAGCACAAGAAAAGTAAGTTGTGTGCAGATTTCAAGGATTTTTTGGGCTTGATTTAGTATTTTGTGGAAATGTGAAGTGCTTTAGTACAATTTGCCCATGAAAACAAATCTGTGGCCTCTGTCTGTATAATTAGTGCATCATAGACGTCAAAATATGAATTGTATGAATGATAATTCAAGATATGAACATTAAGACATACACAAAGAAATACTGGTCGTCACTTAATTGGTGGGGAAAGATTGTGCAAATTGGCATGTAAGTGGAATGTGCTATAAATTAATACAGTGTCGTTCTGACAGCCCCGCTTTCTAGCTGGAATATGAAGTGTCTGCACTCTTTATTCCTTTTAAGGTATATGCAGAGTCTTGAGGAGATACTACAGTTTAAGAATAAAGGCGCTGATGAGAAAGTTATATACGAGTGAGTAACCTAGATTATCCATTTGATTGTATTTGAATTTAATTAGCTTTTTTTTTTTTTTTTTTGCATATTAAATATTGAAATCACTTCGGCATCCCCAGTTTCACAGATGCTGTCATTAAGATCCGCAACAGACACAATGATGTCATCCCCACCATGGCTGAGGGGGTGGTGGAGTACAAAGAGGCCCACGGCATGGACCCGGTCACCAGCCAGAATGTGCAGTACTTCCTGGACCGTTTCTTCATGAGCCGCATCTCCATCCGGATGCTGCTGAACCAACACAGTGAGCATCAGAGCTAGTAGACACTAAGGCTGCATGATATCACATCCCAGTATATTCACCAGGACTTTTGGCAACGGGCGTCAAAATTTCTCAATGCCAGCTTTTTGGTACTATACACACCTTTAGTTATGCCCACAATTTGGTAAGCAGATTGGTAGTACGCATAAAACATTTATGAGATGTGTGTTGTGACACCTAAAATTTAGTAATCTGTATAAAATCATCATGTCATCATGTCCTTATATTTGTTAAATTTGGTTACCGGAGCATGCCACGTACTACTGTTTTGGTATGGAAGCGAGAAGCACTGAAGTGGTGGTGAAGAAAGGGACAAGTCAGCAAACACATAATTTTTTAAAAGAGGACATATTGTGGATAAATGAGGTAAAAAGACTTCAGTGGGGTGGCGATATTTCTGGCAAAGTCCAACTCATTTATTAAATATTAGGATACGCGGAATTTATATAGATTACTAACTGTTTGGTGTCACAATATACCTTTTATTAATATTTTAGGTGCACTATTAATCTGCTTCTTTTAATCGTGCAGCCCTATGCGCCATATAATCGTGCAGCCCTATGCGCCATATAATCGTGCCGCCCTATGCGCCATATAATCGTGCAGCCCTATGCACCATATAACTGTGAAGCCCTATGCACCATATAATCGTGCAGCCCTAGCAGAGACCCTGCTGTCCTTTGATAGCTCATTTCCTTTCCTATTTTTTTAACCCACCCTCCCTCAGCTTTACTCTTTGGTGGAAAGGTTCCAGCAAACCCTGCCCACCCTAAACAGATTGGCAGTATTGACCCCAACTGCAAGGTCACAGAAGTGGTGAAGGGTAAGCCTCCCCCC